>JAJSPL020000047.1:0-302897 GCA_021272945.2 Cytospora paraplurivora | reverse complement strand
GGCTGTATCACCTGGCGTTGGGGGGGGGGGAGCGTTCTTACTCGTGCCAGGCCAGCGATCGGTTCGGTGGGAGATCCGTTTCAAGAGACCTGACTGCCGTATAAGTAATACTTACCTGACCTACCACATACCCGTAGAGCGGCAAGGACAAGGGCTTTCGCGTTCGAGGCCTTGGCTTGGGGATGCAGCCAAGGCATGTAGTGTAAAAGCCACCACCGGCCCTGCAGCTCGGGTCTGTCGTCCCTGCGAATCATCTCGTCCCTGCACGAGGGGGCTTCTGCTCCTCGGCATGGTCGTCGTCTCGCCTGGAGGGCGTCTCCGCGGTTCTCCCGAGACTATGACTACCGTGCAGTAGTACGGAAACATTTATAGCTTCGGAGGTGTCACGGCGATGTCTGGCGTATTTACGTGCAGGAGATTCGCCCGTAGACTGCTTGTCCATCCCCCAAAACACTCTTCGGTTGAGATGTATCACAAAAAGCATGTATACTTTGTCTCGGATGTGCACATCACGGGCCAGTGGTTCCGGTAAGCATGGCTCTGAGAATTCAACAAGTAAGGCGGTAGAAGATTCGCAGTCCGTGTTTCTCATCTGTAAAAGTCAAAATACGGTATGCATCTGTACTTTCTGAGTGTTCAAAGGTGCGACACGGCTCATATATATAGTCTGGACAGCTCCCCGCAATGCCCGCAGCTGTTATGGGATGCGCGAGTATGGTCACCATCGTCCTTCGTGAAGTCTGGTTGACAATCTTATGTGATCCCAGGATCCGTATCGGGCTTTCTTCGATGCTGGTATCATGCCATTGTTGGGACATACCTGGGTACCTTGAAGGAGGTGCGCGAACAGCACGCCCAGGTGTAGCTATCAGTCGTAGGAGGCGCCTGTCCAAGCGCCGACGACTATTACACTGTGGCTCACTTGATGTTACCGCAGCGTCCTTCCTCCTGCTCAGGGTACCGAAAAGGGGTCAAAGGATGCTGCTGTGGACTCCGAGGCAGAATCCTTATCGATAAGGTATTGGTGACCGGGCATGATGTCAACCGCTCGCGTAAACGCGTTTGGTATGTTGTGTGGTATCCGCTCACAATGCGAAGGAGCACTGGAGGAGACTGATTCCTCTGTTGTTTGTACCGCCACGTCCAAAGTCAACGGAAAGTGAGGATAGGCACCAGCATTCTCTCGCCTGGTTTCTGTTCCAGTTGATGCCTGAGTTCTCATTTACGCCATGGCGCTCATCGAGAATTGGTATCCTCCATCCAAGGGGAATTACGACCTCATCCTCTTCATCTGGCAATTCGTCCCTTTGGTGAGCCATGCCCTCTCTGCTAGGACTCCTCGAATAGGCTGCTGAATAATACACCAAATCAGGGAGCTTCGCTACAATGGTTCATTACCTGGTATGGCATGGGTAAAACTTCCACCCAAAGCAAGCTCAACCTGCCCGGGCGTTTGGCCTGGATGACAATGGAAAGCCCCGGGTTCATTACATTACTATACATCATGAAGACCCTCCCCGCGCAGCACGGCATCACAGACCTCCCCTGGCAGAACAAGGTCCTCGCGGCGCTCTTCGTCATTCACTATACCTACCGCGCTGTGATATACCCCTTGATCCAGCCGTCCATGTCGCCCATCCACATCCTCGTCTGGGCCTTCGCGTTGACATTCCAGCTCTTCAACGCCACCTGCATCGGAGGCTGGCTCGCCGCCTACGGGCCCGTCACGGCTGGGGAGTGGAAGGAGCAGCTCTCGCCGTACCCGACGCTGCAGTTCGCGGTGGGCATCGCTGTCTTCTACTTCGGCCTGTCGGCCAACTACTACCACGACGACGAGCTCCGCGAGATCCGCCGCCTCGAGCAGCAGCGCCAGGAGAGGCTGGCCAGGGAGCAGGGCGTCAGGCCGGGCAGCATCGAGAAGCACTACCAGATCCCGCAGGCAGGCCTGTTCAGGTACATGCTATACCCGCACTACTTCCTCGAGTGGGTTGAGTGGACCGGGTTCTACATCGCGTGTGGCCTGAGCTGCGTCCCGGCGCGCACGTTCGTCATCAACGAGATCACGGCGATGCTGCCGCGCGCTGTCAATGGCAAGAAGTGGTACGTGGAGAAGTTTGGCGAGGAGAAGATACGCAAGAAGTGGGCTGTGCTCCCGGGCATATGGTGAATGTCAAGTGAGCAAGTGATTACTGCTTACCGTACTGCCCTTGGGTCGAGCTGCCATGGCGCCAGTGGAGTTAGCCGTTGACCGGGTGCGGATTAGCCCCTGAGGCAGATGGGATGGTTAGAGTCCGCAATGGGCGAGACAAGCTGTCTTGGTCCGATCCCTAAGGATGCGGTTTGAAGAAGCGAACCTCGGATCGCTTGACCACTGATCATGCTACATTGAGGCCTCTCATCGTTGCGAGTTGATGCTGGGATTACTGTGGGGTATGATCTACATGACACTGTATGGAACTCAGAGACCGTGTCTTCCTATCGTTTCAGGCACGATGAAAGTGCATTGGCAACCAATGATACACCGGTAGCTCCTGATCGCCGAGAAAGTCAAGTCTGGTGTGTGACTATCTGGCTCATGTACTATACAAACGACTGGGGCCAAGCGCAGGAGATGCCATGTTACATCACACCAGCAGGCGCTCGAGCAAGTACTCGAAAGCCTAAGTCGAATGGCTAGTGACAGACGCCGCGACTAGGTGTTACGCCTCTCATATCAAGTGCTACATCATCGTTCTCTGAGGTGGACGCCGTCTTGGGCAAGCCTCCTCGGCTTGTATAATTAAGGCGGCCGACGAGGTCTCGAATTTGACTCAACAATCTCAAGGATGCAACTGCATACAAAACGCTTTGTATCATCAACCACCCACATCAGATCGATCGAGGCCTTTCGGGACGTCACTGACCCCGAGGAGCACCACTAGTAAGCGAAGTACACCGCAGAAACGGGCCCTGACCCTATATGCGAAAAGAATATGCGAATAGCCCCACTGTCAAGCAAGTTTGCCCTAGTCTACGTCAGTATCATCTGTGTCGAACATTGGAAAGGTAGACATAAGTGAATGGTCCATAAGCACATACCGCGACGTAAGGATGGCCCGCACTCAGCCCACCGTCAACAGCCCATGCCTGTCCGTTGACGTAACTGCTCTCATCGCTCCCCAGGAACAGCGCCACCCGCGCGACCTCGTCGGCAACGCTGCCCCTCTTCAGGGGATTGAGCTGACCGATCCTCTTCTCCGTACCACGGGCCCTGGCCGTCTCATACATGGGAGCTGTCATCCCGGTTTCCACGACACCTGGACAGATGGCGTTGACCCTGATATTTGAGCCAGAAAGCTGATAGGCGATCGTAGACGCCATGTTGATGACGGCCGACTTCGAGGCAGAGTACGGAGTGGGTCCTGCGTTGGAGCGGATGCCAGCAACAGAGGCTGTCATAATGATGCTTCCGCCCGGCTGTGGCTTCTCTGAAGATGTCTTCGCCATCGCGGGAGCAGAATGCTTGGCCGCAAGGAAGGGTCTTGGGTTTAAGGACCTGTCAGCAGGAAGACACTGGAGGAAGAGAGCGGTATTCACCACGATCCATGTGTACAGCTGACAGCAGAGATGAAGAGGGGAGAGAAGGTCCTAGAAACTTGCTCACCCCAGGGTGTTTACCCGCAGGACATTCATGAAGTCCTCCTTGGACGTGTCCGAGAATAACACAGGGTCGCCAATGATACCCGCGTTCGCGAACATGACATCTAACCTGCCATAACGCCGCAGCGTATCCTCCACTACCTCCTTGACAGCAGACTCGTCCGCGGCATCAAACTTTCGCGTATGGACGTCGACCTTAGGATATAGGGACTTTATATCTCTCTCGTGGCGCCCAAGGTACTTGTCATCAAAATCGCAGATATACACTGCTTTGGCACCGTTCTGGGCGAACTGATGCGCCGATGCCCTCCCAATGCCCAGGGGGGAGTTCGCGCCTTGGGGGTTAGGGTTTGTTAGCAGGGTGGCACATAGGGACGACTTGCAGATGAGGTGAGAGGGGTTGAGAGCGATGGAAAGGGATGAGTTGGAGACGAGATGATATTATATACCTGTTATAATGACAACTTTTCCCTGGGCTCGCGGGCCGTTGGAAGGCGGTGCGACCTGCTTGATGGGCGCGACGTCCTCGAAGACCTCGTCCTCGACGACAGCTGGTGCCAGCTGTCTGCCGATGGCGTTTAGTCTTTGTTTCGCTTTCTCAGCCATCTTTCTTTGGTAAGAATGTATCCAAGACTATACGGCGAAGACAAAAATACAAGATTTCTACATTGTAATGTGAAGATGGATGAGAGCAAACGGCGATGACTAGGTATTTGGTTGCTTTTGAGAGGCAGTGCTGCAGTGAGGAGGGGGAATTGTCCAATGCTCAAGAACGGATTGGGGAATCCGAGCCGAGGTCAAAAACACTCGCCTTGCATTTCACTCTGACCATGCGTCCAAGCCCTCCCCTTTCCTCTTTCACCTTCAACATGCCGCGCAGCAAACCAAAACCAGAAAATCCCATCTCCTCTGCGGTGACAGAATGGTACAAGCATAACACCTTAGAAATTTCTTCCCTCGGGGTAACAGCAGACGCTCTGGTTGCAGGGGCGCCAAAGAGATGGGTCATATATGAGCCAATGGTCCTGCTGCCCAGTGGTAGCTTCAGCTCACCGACATGGAAAGAGACCCTGGCGGCCGTCTCGCAGGATTGTAGGGGTCATCTTTGGACCATCATACTGCGCAAAATCGGAGAGAAGACAAGGGAGAAGGCAACCCACCTGGCCGTCAATGATGGGATCCCACTGACAGTGGCAGCGCACTCGGGCGCGGGAGACGTGAAGGGCGAAGAAGAGGAAAACATCCTTAGGAGCCCTATCGGCCTGCGCATACTGCATGGCGACTTTGGGCCGCCCGAGACCAAGGGGAAGACGGTCTCGGACGAGGATTTTGCCCAGGCACTCTGGGCATCGACGAAGCAGAACGGGATCCATCAGACCTGGGCCCCGCGGTGGACAATGTTCTCGAGGGGCAACGTCAAAGAGAAAGCCAGACTCCTGACCTTTCATGACCCGCAGCCTGGAGACCGACACCAGTTTCCACACAGAGTACGGCCACGAACACCTCTGAGCAAAACCTGGGCGGTCGACCTGTATGGCGGGATAGGCTACTTCGTCTTCTCATACGCTAAGCTCGGCATGAGGGTTTTGTGCTGGGAGCTCAACCCGTGGAGTGTGGAGGGCCTACGCAGGGGTGCACGCGCCAATGGATGGTCCGTCAAGGTCATCAAGGGCGAGGACCTGACAAGACCGACGACCGAGCTGGTCTCGGAGGAGGATACGATCGTCGTCTTCTTGGAGAACAACCGAGAAGCGACAAGGAGGGTACGGGAGTTGCGGGCTCACAATTTTGATCTGCAGGTATTACACGTCAACTGCGGCCTACTGCCGAGAAGCGACGACAGTTGGGAGGCTTCGAGGGAGATCCTGGGTGGGAGCGAGGGTGGGTGGTTGCATCTGCACGAGAACGTCGGCGTCAAGGATATCGAGCCCCGCAAAGACGAGATTCAGAACATCTTCGATTCATTGAACAAGCGTGGAGGGGACGGCTGGGTCGTGAAAGTTGAACATGTTGAATTAGTGAAGACGTTCGCGCCAGACGTGTGGCACTGCGTCTTCGATGTCTATATTACAAAGTCTATATCAAATGACACATCATGACACACACCCCGTCATCGTGTTGCCGGTCGTACCACTCTTCTTGGTGGCTTCGTCGTTGTCGCGTCCATGTTCTGTCCGGCAGATACTAGCCTGATCTCCTGAACTTCTTAGGGATGTTCGCCTCCACTATCCGCTGCTTGGAGAGCTGCTCGAGGCGCTCCTGCTCGTCCTCCATCTCCTCGTGCTTTCGGAAGTGCTCGATGTCCTCCGGGTGGGTCAGGTCCTCGAGCTTGGTGTTCTCATCGTGATATAGTTCCCAATGGTGTATCTCGTACTCGTATTCGTCATCGCCATGGTGTCCAGGTCCCGTGCCGACGTCCGGCAGCGTACCACCTTCAAGCAGAAAGATCTCAAACTCGTCCTTGCTAATGACGCCGTCCTTATTGTTGTCGGCCAGGTTCAGCACCTCGCGCACGATCTCTTGTTTCCGTACTTCCGTGACGTCCTTGTTGGAGTCGTGGAACAGACCATACGTCCTTAGGATCTCCTCGGCCTCCCAACGCCCGTCCGAGTTGAAGTCGTGTAGGGTGAAGAAGGAGCCTGCGTCGAAATCGGTGACGTGATGCTCCCCTGAAAAGAGGCTCCCAGTCAGTACCTGTAGCGAAGGGGGGAATTTAAAGTATGTCTCCTACCTGCCATGTGTCTGGTTATCCAATTCGCATTCTCGTCGACTATAGGCCTCTGGCCGTGTTCGCCGGTTTCGCCATGCGCGAGACATGCGCCGCTTAGTGCAAGCGCAGCAATAAAACTTGAGAACATGGCAGGAATAGTTAATTGATTGGTCTGGAAAGAACGGGATTGGTAGAAGGCGATTTGACAGAAAGACAAGTTGACAGGAGACTGGGGAGTATAGAGATGTGTCAAGAGTTGGAAGAAACCTCAATGGCAGGTTCCAAAGATCCCAAAGACTCGCCTCTTCCCGAGGCGACCCAGCATCTCGTAGTGCCGTTTGGGGCTAGCTTCAGGGGTTGAATCGCCTTCTTCACTGGGAACCACCCGGATACTTGGGTATCTTGGTGGGTACCCAGGTATCTACCTGTACCTTAGGTACAATGATACCAGTGGAAGAGCGGTAGAAGGACACGTTAACCTGCAGAACATGATAACATCGGAATGACGTCTTGGTGATTTGGATTCTTAGCTATCTAGAATTGATAGAGAGTGATAACGTCCGCATGGACTGTGTCGCGATCTACACCTCAATCAGATGCTAGGCCAGGCCAGGCCGCAACAGGCTTGATCCACCCTCCCACGTGCTGTCGTGTGTCTCTGAGAAGCTTCCGCACCCCTGAAATCGCGTCCCGGAAACTTGGCGCGATCTGATCTCATCTATCATTCCAATCGAGCTTGTTGTTGAGCCGCAACACTACACACACACTACGCACCAATGCTCCATATATTATACCTCAACTTTTCTGAACTTTCGAAGTCTTGGGTTAGATAGAAGCTAGAAGCACTGGACTTCAAATACCAAGGCGTCTGGGAAACCAAGACAAAATGAGTCGACCGATTGAACAGGCCCTGTTTTCCCTACTCCCAACCCAGAACTCGAACCTTCCTCCGCCCCTTGTCGAGCTCGCAAGCTCCCTGCTTGCTCTGTCTAGGCACAAGGCGAGCACCCTCAAGGCAGAAGAAGAGATTGCACGTTTATACGCGTGTTGTCATCTCGCCTGCGATAGGTAGAAAGAACCTCCAGCCATTCGTTCGTGTGTCTGCAGCTCCTCATACTTGTAATAGACTCAAAATAACCCTGAACCTGCCGCCGATCGAGCCGCGGCCTCCTATCCCGCCGCGCATCTACAAGCGTCTTTATACAATCCTTGACAAAGTCCTGCCCGATTCTTCAACGCCTGCTCGACCCCGAGCAAGCGGCCTAGGTACGTCTAGGCCTAGAGGAGTGAGCTCTCCTGCTTCTCGCCCGTTGCCATCGAAAGGGACGCCCACCAAGGAAACGTCGCTAGCAGCTTTCCGCTCTCCCAGCAAAATTGGGACGCCTTCTCGGTTACACGTCGATAGTACGACCAACAGGCAGAGTTCTGCGCTCCCGCCATGGCTGCCTGCTACAGTACGGCATTTATGCATCTCTCTTGACAGTAGTACGGGACCGAGTCTCGCACCCACTGTCGTTGCAGGCCTGGAATCCATCGTCTCGCCATACCAGCGAAGAACCGAGGACGAGTGGATCAATAGTCACTTGACCGCCCTTGTAGGGGCCATATACTGGTATGTCTCCATGTCAGCAAGTCTAGCTCCTGGGGAGGAGATGACGGCGAAGAACTCGAAGTCACAGTACACTATTACGCGCAAGGAGATTCTAAGATCTCTGCGAAGTGCGAGGGATGAAGTCAATATCACTGCTACGAGGGGCCGCAAAGGTGAAATCACTGTTGAAGAGGAGAGCGCATCCTGGCAGGGTTGGCAAGACACAATTCGGGCGGCGGATATCGACGAGGCCGTCACAGAGGTCGCAAAGAAGGGTTGGCTGAATAGCGATTGGTACCGAAGCATCGAGTTCCTGAGAGAGAAGGGACACGATGCGAACGATGAACTCGAAGACGGTGGAGAGGAAGATAACAGGACTACGGCCGCCGCCGTGCAGATCAGGAAGGCGGATACGATGCTTCAGGAAAAATTCGACTATCTAAGCGAGAGGAGGAGGGCGGATTATAGACAGTGGAAGGCCGGTATACTACTACGGCTTGAAGCACTCGAGCGTGAGCAAGCGGAGCAGGTTAACCCCTGAGTTTCGACGAGCCAAGAAACCTTTACAAGCCACCGAGCAAACAGTGCTATTGACTTGTCTCCCAGCTGCTCGACTCGCAGGGGCTTTCCAGGGATGTAGCTTCGAACATTTTTCGGAACAGGACAAGGCTTTTCGAACCCTTGCGGGCGAGCTACTGCAATGCAGCGGCAACGCGATTAACGATGGATCCGGAGAGTCGGGATTCCGAGCCTCTCAGGTGCTTTGAGCGCCCGTTGGACAACGCAAACATCCTAGCAATATCGCTTACCAGTGCCTGGCAGTAGTGACGGGTGTATATATGTCTACGAATTATGAGCCAAGCCAGAACCGACGTTGCGAGCGTGTCTCCTTATTCCAACAACTTGACCATGCCCGCTGACGAGAAGCATCAGCCACTCAGCTGGAGTTGTCAGATGGCAATACATGACGCATCAAGCCAGCTGAGAGACCAGGCCAGATTGCATCTCGATCAATGAGGACGCCCAGGTACGTGGTCTTGTGAATCCTCACTTGGCGCCTAGTCGATTCAAGAGACAATTGGGTTGAGATGAGGAGGGTTTGCAATGGGAAGCAATAGTCTTCCTTGGCCCTGCGGTGACGACAGTAATCAGACACGCACTCGAGTGCCTACTTATATACCCCCACTCCACCCACGATTATGGTAGCATTCGGAACTCTTTCTTCGTTCCTGAGCCAAAAGTTTGGGGTTGCCCAGCATTAGGGCTGCGACGCCGACACTATCAATACTCCGTATCAAGCGCGGAGTTGTACCTGGTCGATTCTGGCTGGACAAAGCTCTGATCGGAGGGGCTGATGAACCATATGCTTTTTCCTCTTCTTCCGTGGCAGGGTTCTACTACTTCCCCAGATTCCAAATTCGGCAAATATTCGCCCACGTGGTGATACTTTGAACAGCTTGCTCAAGCTTTGCTCGGGCATAACAATAACTAGGCCTAGAAACCATCACGACAACCCGGCAGTCTATGAACCGATGTATCGCTGTATCAATACCCAGCTGCAGGGGCTGGCACGCAATCCATTTACTAGTGCTTCTCCAACAAGAGTTCCGACTTCTAGCTACATGAAAGCTGAGTTCTCGGCCAAGGGCGTCTCAGCATGTGGCAGCCCTCTCCTGCAGGAGTCATCCGACGGCGGTCAAGCTCACCGGATACCTGAACACATTCTACCTGCAACAGCATTTACAATCGTTTCGAGGGCCGCTGCGGAACTGCAAACTGAGCTGGCAGATCTCTCAAGATCAAGTCTAGATAAGGCCGGTCCTGATCTGATGACAGCGTGGCTGGTCTATGTCTCAGCTTATACATGACCCTATATTGAGATTCAAGAATCTCATTGTTTGCAAGGCTCAGGAACTTGTGTGATGCGGATGGATTTCACGTGCCGCACTCGTGGGCAAACATGACCTGTCAGGGACAGGGAAGATGGCCGAGTGAGCAGGCAAACGGCTCAGACATACAGGACTCGAAGGAAACTTTTCCTCAAACAGGAAAAACTAGAAACGGCAGAGACTTGTAACACGGGGAGTTCCTCTCGCAGCGTCTCTGGCAGTCTCACAGTCGCCTTGTGGTTCTTCGCGTACCTGGCATGTTCATTGGACGAGATCGGTGCCATTCGCGCCCCATGTTGCTCTTCGTACCCCGTCTGCAAGTGGTTCTGGGCAGCGATAGCGGACAATGGGACGGCAGAGGGCTATCACGGATGCACCTCGAGCATGATTGAGCACCTGTTATGGCCTCTGATTGGTGCCGGACATTCCACTTGTGGTCTCCAAACATCTGCATTGCCCTCCACCATCGATACTTACGAGCTGCAAGTGCTTCTCGGCGTCGCATGGCCGCCCTGACGATCCCACCCCAGCTCCATTGCATCGCGCTGTTCATCTCTGTTGCTTCCACCTCCGTTGTCTATCCTGCGTCCACACCGCCTTTGTCATACTCACATTCGTTGGTATACAGGAGACTTTGGGCCAGAAGTTGAAAAACTCCTTCGACCATGCTCCAGTATCCTATCTCCAGCTTCGGAGGTAGGCCATCTCAAGACCCCGACGTCCAACAATACGGTCAAACATGAGGCGAGCACTCCTTTGTCCTTCTGTTTCAGTTGCCGTGCCTGACAAACACAAGCCTCAAATGTCAGGACGCCAGCGGCTTCGAGAGAATGTCCATGGCACTAAACCCTTCGGAATTGGACCCTCAACTGAAGTCGAGATTTGGATGCCAGACTCCGGATTGTGGTTTAGCTTGACAAAATGCTTCCTTTTGTTGACCCTGGCCCGAGGCCAGCTGAAGGCTGCAGCAAAAGCAAGCAGGGACGCTTTGACGGCTAGCTGCATCATTGTTCACGCTTCAAGTGGAAACCCCGTGCTCCGACAGCTAGTTTCCGTACGAACAAGTATTCTCGTCCGGCAGCGGGCTACGGCAGAGCCGTGTGACGCGCAAATAAGTCAACTAGGTGGCGCACCTCGCAGCTCATGTCCAACCCCCCCAAGACTGATCCCGTTGTCAGATCATGACTCCAAAGTACCGACCATTTCTGTACGGTTTATCACCAGTTCCCTGGTATCTCAGCGCTCCCATGCTCAAGTGATACAGTTTTGGACCATGGTGTATGACTATGGATCAGTGAAGAACGAACAGGGCCCCTGGTTTTGTGGCCTGTGGTATGTAGCGACGGCGGCGACATGGTATTTTACCGTGTACCGCATAGATGACATTGATGAAGTCCAGACCCTATCTATATACGACCCGTCGCTATCATAACTGGCGTAGGCCTTCCTTGTCTCCTTGTCCCGTCCTTCTTGTCTCTGCCGTTCCAGCCTCTCTGTCTCACGGGACAGATGCTCTGATTGTTTACCTGCCACCCTGCCCCACGCTCGTTTGCTTGCCTTCTGGCTTCTACCGTCCCCTCGACTTTCAGCATTGACACCGGCGGTGAAGGAGCTTCATATGCAGCTGTTTCCGCCCGCCCCGTAATGTATAGGCTCTCTCGTCTCGTTACACATCCTCAAACCGCCCTGTGCCTTCAGTAAATGCTACCTTCGATGAAAATTGGGAAGATGGTCGAGATGATGGGTTTGCCACCAGATATGGAGCTCGAGCGACGGCAGGATTGCGCCTGTCCCTTCGAAGACGCATCAGGAAAGCCTTCGACATTGGGAGACACGTGTTTTGCAGACTGCCTGGCCGCTTTCTTGAAAAGTCAGTTCAAGCAAGCTCAGATAAATGACGTTGTTTGCCGGTCGTTGCAAGAAAGCAGTGGAGGTGACGCATTCTATCCTCTATACTACCTGGATCAAAAATGGTGCGGTTTGGTCCCTAAGGATTTCTTTGGGCAGGACCGTGAGTAGGATCCTCAACGTTCTATCGAATAATCTCAAAGAGATATGACAATTGACTCTGTGGCAGCCAATGTGGACAATATCATCAACACCTGCAATGGGTCAGTCGGCCTTTTCTGTGGCCCCTCCCCTATCTGTTCTACCCGCCGTTATTCATCTCCTATACTGACATATTGGTGAAGTATCAACTTTCCAAACCTCACTGACCCGGGGTTGCCTCCGTCAACGTACCGGTGTAACCTGTGTGCATGGTCTACGTCCAAAGATGCAAGCCGGCCTACAGAAGGCCCTGCCATGCACTTGTCCAGTACCTCGACCTCCATCACTACGACGGAGCCGACTACTACCACTCGCCTCGAGTCCTCGAAATCTTCCACTCTTTCATCTGTAAGTATCAATATAGCAACTACAATCGCAACCACCGATCCAGCTACTGGCCCAACTACTGTCGCTCCGGAGTTCTCGCTACCAACGACCGCATCCTCGTCAACTGTCACGCAGTCAGATCCTCATCTCCCTACTGAGGCCATAGTTGCGATCGCAGTCTGCACCGCGCTGGCTGTGTTCGGGGCAGTGCTTCTCTTATTATGTGTTCTTCGTCGGAGGCAGCAACGACAAGACGATCATCCCAGCGACATGAGGAACCGTATCAGCAGGATTATACAAGACTATACCATACCGCCGGCCAGCTCTCCCCAGCCATTGATCTCGCCAACACAGTCGTACACGGCAGATCGACCGCCGCAAACTCCGCCTCTACGTCTTCAGGACCGAAAGTTACTCCCCTCATTGTTGAAGCCACCCTCTCGCCCAGTGTCCATTGTCTCCGGGCCAACATACGACACAAACCACAGTAATCTTAGTAACAGCAGCCACTATAGCGGCCACAGCTTGAAGAAGAAGGGCGGAGGTGATTTGTATCCCGCTTCACCAATCGGCAGTCCGGAGTTTGACAACCCCGAGCTTGGGCAGGAGAAGACGCAACCAAAAGCCGCCTCCTCAATTGTGACCTCAGTGGCATCGCTACCACCAGAGCCCTCTTCACCGCCGTACACAAGGCTCAAGTCCCCCCCACCAGTGGGATTCAACTTTCCTCCCCGACCCAGCCCGGACAAACTCCACCACCAAAGCCCAGGATTTCCGCCGCTATTGCAGGGGGCATCATCATCATCGTCGCTGCACAAGGGTAACATGTCATCATCCACCACCAGCAGTGACTACAACCAGGACTACCATAGAAACGCCAAGACCGACAGCACCAGTACAGCAGCAACCGTCGTGGCAGCACAGCGCCCGCAAAGCCCACCCGTCAGCCCCTTCGCCCCCTCGCCGCCACTATCGCCCATCCGGCCCAGGAGGCCCCACGACGAACCTCTCGAAATTCCGGACCTGGTAAGCCCGCTCACGGCATCACCGACGTCACACTCCCCAGGCCCGCCGCCAAGCAGGGCCCTGCCACCTCCGCCCCCGACGGGCTCGGGCCCGGGCTCGGGTCGGACAAGCTCTGCGACCTCGGAGATTGGGGTAGCTACTACTACCGCGACGGCAACCACGGTGAACACGAGTGTGGGTGTGGGTGTGGGCTCGAGTGTGCGACGAAGCCCAGGAAGTATCTCACTGCGGAGCCTGCAGGAAAATCAGGACGGATCAGGATCAGGTTCCGGGCCGGGGGCCGGGGAAGGGGGACGGAGGTGCCGCACGGCGAGCCGGGATAGCTGGGGGAGCTGGGAGGACACGACGGGGGACAGGAGCATCGTGGGTATCGCCATGTCGCCGTCGTCGCCTCCGCGTCGTGGTGCTGGTACCGTCTTCCCTTATCCGGAGCACTGAGGGGGGGATGAAGTAGCAAGATCGTGTGCGAAGGTGTCTATGTGTATATGTTCATGTCTGTGTGAAGCCGGTGAGTCCTCATGCATGTTGAAAAAGCAAACCAAACAGAAAGGGGCATTACCGAAGAAGCAAAAACAAACAAGTAAAGGGAAATGAGGTATGTCAGTGTGTAATGTGCCTGTGACGAGAAGGCGTATCTGTCACCATGGTTTGCCACCATGTTTCGCATGTTTCTCATACTCTCCCTTCTTTCCTGTCATTCGCTGTGGGCAACCAAGGGGAAAAGAAACAGAAATGCAAAAACGAAGACTCAACTATTTAATGGGTTTGTCCCATAGCGGGACCACGGAGTATGAGGTAATGATTAGGGTAGCGATGATACCAGGTGAATGCGAGATATTGGGTTTTGTTCCGCATGCATCACATCGCTGTCGACACCGCCATCAGCATTGCATCAGTAATAACGGTGTGCGTAGGTATCATGCCAGTTCAAGTCGCGATGATAGCGTTTCCAGGATTGGCGAGAGCATATTGGGAACGTTATGGCGTGTCTTTGATAATTTCTTGAATTCATCAGTGCCAACGATTGAATTGATGCTCCCACATGAGTACGCTTTGGATGTGTACCATGATGCAGTTCCCACCCAGCTAAACCTGAACGCTGGCTCCATCTTGAGCCCTCTTCACCATTGTTACAATTCAGGCGCTCGATGCACTGATCCGCTTTTGCCAATTCTCTCCTCAGATTCCTTCCCCTTTTCCTCTCGATTTTGATAGGATACATTCATCTCACCACGGACTCAAACCCCGGCAGGAGGAGCAGGGGGTGGAGGCGGGGGTTCTGTTGAGCCACCCGCATCCTGACCTTGCTGTCCACCCGCGATCGGTGGCAGACTCTCTAGTGGGCTAAGAGGCCTCGGAACGGTCATCTGGCCGCTCCTCGGCATCTTTAATCGGTCAGTGAGCTTCTGGCCCTTGATTACCTTCAATACCTCCTCCTTGTCCAGTGTCTCGTAGTCGACAAGAGCCTGTGCGAGTAGATCGAGCTCTTTCCTTTTCAATCTCAGAAGCTCCCGTGTGCGGTCATAGGACACGGTCAGCAATTTCTGCACTTCCTTTTCGACTTGTTCCTTGGTCGCCGGGCTGAGCATATTGTATCTGGAGCCGAAATCCATGGGAGCCAGGCCGCCGCCACCCATACCGAAAGAAGCGACCATCTGGAAGGCCAGATCCGTGGCGTTGTTGAGGTCCTGAGTTAATGTCTTAGTAAAGATGTAATTGGTCTCGACAGAACGTCAAGCACTTACCGCGCTAACACCTGAGGTCACCATGTCGTGGCCATAGACGATCTCTTCAGCTACCTTGCCGCCCATGGAGCAGTCAATCCTGGCAGTGTAGTCAGACGAGCTCCAAGAGTACTTGTCCATTTCCGGAAGGAATGCGGTGTGACCAAGAGACATCCCACGGGGGAGAATGGTGACCTTATACAAAGGCATGGGTTGCGCCGTGGTGTACAGGGCAGCTAGAGCGTGTCCAGCCTCGTGGTAGGCTGTCATCAGCTTTTCCTTCTCACTGATGACCATGGTCTTCTTCTCGGCTCCCATGATGACCTTGTCCTTGGCCCAGATCAGGTCCCGCATCGTGACAAACATAGACTTGTTTTTGCTGGCGTTGATGGCTGCAGAGTTGACGATGTTCTCAAGCTCGGCACCAGACAGTCCAGATGTTCCCTGAGCTAGCTCTTGCAGATTGATACCCTCGGACATCTTGATCTTCTTGGCGTGGTGCTTCAGAATAGCCAACCGGCCACGGACATCAGGCAGGTCTACCGCGACGTGACGATCGAATCGACCAGGACGGGTCAATGCCTTGTCAAGAAGCTTCGGAAAGTTGGTTGCGGCAAGAATGATGACCTGGCTGCTCTGGTCGAACCCATCCAGCTCGGTCAAGAGCTGATTCAGAGTCTGCTTGACATAAGTGGCATCTCTAGTGTTACGCTTGCCTCCAATGGCGTCAAGCTCATCGATGAAGATAATTGCCGGGGATTTGGCTCGAGCGGCAGCGAACAGGTCCCGGACGCGCTTGGCACCGACACCGACGTAGATCTCGTCGAACTCGCTTCCGGACATGTAGAAGAAGGGGACACCAGCTTCACCAGCGACTGCGCGTGCGAGAAGCGTCTTACCAGTACCAGGAGGACCAACGAGGAGTACACCTTTAGGCAGCTTGCCACCCAGAGTGGAAAACTTGTCTGGGTTCTTGAGGAATTCAACGATTTCCTGGAGCTCTTCCTTGGCCTCATCGCAACCGTGAACGTCGGCAAATCGAGCCTTCTGGGCCTCGGCCTTGACCTCGGCATCAGCCCTGGCAGTACCAGTTCGCTTGAGGGTGTTGAAAGACTCAACCACCATACTGACGACGATCAGACTAAGATAGCAGACAAATCCAAAGACCAGCAAGAAGCGAACCCATTTGAAGATGGTGGTGCCAAGAGACTCATCAACCACGACGTGAATAGGGCCATCCTTGGCACCAGCACCCTTGGCAGAGATAGCGATGTTGCCTCCGTGTGCGTTGGCGGCGACGGCCTGGCTGATGGCCTGGATCTGGCCTTGGCTAAGCCCACTGGAATGGGCCCCGTTCGCACCACCATCGACAGTCTTATTACCGGTAAGCAGGGACAGGGCTCTGGCATAGGCCTCCTCGACGGCGTGGTTCTTGGCGTATCTTCCGGACTGGTACCGCTCGACGACGATGGCGGGCATGTTCGCCTTGAGTAAGACCTGGTAGAAAGCGTTCTGTGCAGTGGGGCTACTCGGGTTGCGGTTGGCAGCAGCTTCAAGGTTGGCCAACATGTTGCGAGAGATTCCTCCATTGCTGCTGAAGCCTCGGCATTGCAGAAGACCAACGTAGGGCGTAAGACCAACAGGGCGACCGAGAGGGATACAGAAAGACGGTTTGGCAGGAGCAGGATGAAGGATAGCGGGGTTGTAAAGACCGGACGTGGTATGCAATCTCGCCGCCCCGCGTTGTATCCCGCCCGCTGCTAATGTTGAAAACAACCGAGGCATGACTCCTGACATTTGTTGTACTGCAGGACGGAAGGTAGAGTATCGAACGAACGGGTTGGCTGCCGCGGCGAGAGCGAACGATGGCATTGTAGCCATGGTCGATCGAATATCGTAGGTCTTCTGGTGGCTCGAGAGAGTGAGATTTCGGCCAGGCAATTCGTTACGGAGGAGAGCTGGAAGGGTTGACGTCCGATCGGGCTGTGACTTCGGGGACGGAGGTGGCGGCGCCTCGCGGGTTAGTGCAAGCGAGGCTCTCCACGACGTTGTCAGAGTGCTCGCAACCGAAGGCCATATCTCAGCTGTCGCCGCCGCAAGTTCCTAGCAGTTCGCGTTGTGGTTAGTCTGGAACCTTCTTGCCATAATCTTTGCCATTGCCAGTCATGGGGCATTGCCGGAGGAGTGGCGCAACTCACAGGCAGCAGAGCATTTTGAAAGGCCATGGCGCCCTTGGGTAGCGCAAGGTGCGCAGCAGAAAAGAGGCGTTCTTTCAGTGTTTGATCCTGATAGGGAATAAAGTCGTGCGATCAGGAGAATAGATTGGTGTGCGACTGCGCGCAGGTAGCAGAGCGCATGTATGTATGGTGTGTCGGCATCGATGGCTTCGAACCACTTCGAATCGCGACGACAGCGGCAGGCTGAGTCGGAGGATTGATGAGGTCAGCGTTAGGTTGGCCGGCAGTAAATTATATGGGTCCGGGGTCTTGCTCCGGCCGGCTCAACTAAAGGTCCGGGCACGCTCTTCCCCTGATCTTTCTTTGGCTTTGCTGACAATGGCGGCTTTGCCCGCCTTATCAGTTGATTGAGTTATGAATGGAAACAAGAGAGGTCTATGAAATTGCAAAGGACTTCACGAATGCTTCGTACCATCTGCCCACAACATCTGAAGTTCCACCAAACAACATCCGTTAGTGGTTCTCGAAGCCGGAAGGGAACATTACCAATCACCAATCAAGTTGGGCGCCACTTTCGACAGGGAAGTGTCCATTGGAAGTACCCACCTGGAAGTCTCCATTCGACCAGAGGAACATTATTCTTCCGCCTCCGCGCTCCGCAGTACATAGTACTACTCATGTTGTCAAGGGCGCCCCTTACATCCCAGGCCTCGCCTAGCCATGGAGTTGATGTCGGCCTTTTGCATCATTCTCGAGCCCTTACCTCTCTCCTTGAACCCTGGCCCGGGTTGACGCACACGCGCCCTAAGTCTGCTGAAAATGGGGGTGTTTTCATTAGAGGGATGACAGAACTGTTCTCAAGGCTTCCCATGGTTGTGTGACCACCGAGACATGGCTCGCTACCACGAATATGGTTTATATGATGGAGCAGCTGAAGGAAGAGGCCAGCCTGTTCGTCGGAAGATTCCTGCGGTCTAGGTACATGTGGTACTTGTTCGGCTGCGTAGTGGATGTGTAGTTGCACACGGGGCATGATTTGACTACGTAGGAAAAGAAACAGACCCGAGCATCTTTCATCCTCTTCTTCGAGTCACCAGTGGACCCGGCATCCTGCCACAGTATTTGGTAGCGCCGGTAGGCCATATTTTGCCTCGCTCATCTCAAAAGCTCGTTGTCCGTTCCTTTCAGAGGACTTCGCGAAGCCACTGTTGTCGGTGTGGAGTAGATGAGGCTGACCTTCTCTGTAACGAGCATCAAATCGGGGGAGGGGGAGGGGTTCAGGGCTAGTTAAACGACAGGAAGGAGGATTTGCGAACCACTGTGTTGGGCAGAGGGCAAAGTGTTATACGTGAGTGATGCTACTGTTCAACAAAATTGTCCACTCAAGCTCACTACAACATTTCGGTGTCAGTCAAGAAGATTCACCCGCTGTCCTCAAGAGCTCTCGGTGGAGTCAATGGCCAGATGACCACGTTATGGACGGTGTCTTTCGCCAGGTTATGGATGCATTGATGACGAACTAGGAGCATGTCTTGTCCTTCAGTTCAAGAAAACGCGTCTAGCAAGGTTGTTGAATCTGTACATACATGTATGGAGTATGTCTTTCTCCAGTGGGGGGCGGCGGCGTTCCGACAGGTCTTGCTCGAAGCATACCTCCCAGGCTCATCGCGTGACTGCCTCGTAGCTGCCTTTCTCAACGCGTTACGAACCTCGCGTCCGAGTCGAGCTTGTGTTGTTTCCATGTGAGCTGTAGCCACGCCATCGGTGGTCTGCTGCCCTCACGCGTCGACAGACGCGCTGCGGTCCGTGGAAGGAGGAGCCACCTGGTGTACAGCAGATACAAGGCAACGATGGCCCGGGTCCCAGATCCCGGAGAGTAACAACGTGGACAAAAAGAATTACGCGGTAGAGAAGTCATGCTTGCGAGATGACACTGGCAGCTGCTGTGATTACCACTGGCCGAGCCAACGTGGTGAACTCGTCTGATTAGTTATATTCCCACGGAATGTTATCAAAGGTCGGTGGTCGACTTCTGGTCTCGCACATATTGGGCTCATTGCTCTCCAGACCGAACAGCATGCCTGATAGACACGAATGACATTCTGTCAGACCAAACCGAATGCGCTCCTGGGTTTCATCATATCGTACCGGACTACCTAAGTACTTAGTAGACAAGATGTGGAGGAGTATCACTTCTCGACATGGGCTGCGCTCCGCCTACTGAGCCCGTTCTGTGGCCATGATAGGAGGGCTCGTCTGGACTTTCATTCAGTACAACCAGTTATCTTGACAGGATGGCCCAACCTAGCTAATCAAGGACTGCGCAAACATTTGGCTGTCAGGATTGGTCCTGAGGAATCTACAGCAGACAACTACTCGACACAGTCATACGCCGGTCAGCCCTGCTAACTACAGCCACGAACGGGCGCTCGGCGGTCGTTAGGCTGGCTGATCCATAATGGATAATTGATGTAAGTCAATGACGAAAGACTGTCTCATGGGCATTCGGGTCCCCAAGAAAGGGGCCTTGCCGCCTCTCGTCTCAGGTAGGTCTCTCTCGTTCAAGGTCCGCCGCATTGTCAACTCGCGATTGTATATTGCTACCTATTTACTAGGGGAAGGTGTACAAACTCTCGAATCCTCAGAAAGTCCTTTGCTTTTCCCCATCATGGCTATTCCAGACCAGTCAAGACCCATCCATGACGCCTTCGTTAGGCTGTTCCTAGGTACTCCCCCAACCACCCCCGAAGTCAGATTTTGGTATCAAAAACAAAACAAAACAAGCAAAAACCAGACACAAGTTGGGATACAGAAAAGAGTGATAGTAGTCGTACAGAAAAACAAGAAACTGGCCCGGCCTGTACCAATAGGCACTGGCTTCCTGGCGATTATGGGCTCACAAGTGTGGTGCCTTTCCTTCTCCCCCTCCAACGCCTCAATCATCACAAACAAAACTCCGTTTTGATTCTGGGGGAAGACCCAATAGGCAGGCCTGTTTTCCTTGCCTTCCCCCCCTTCCTTTCTGCGCCTTGACCTCCAGCCCTCGTAACCTGCGCCACTCCCCTCCCCCCAATCTCCCACGACCAAGCAAACACACTTCTTGAGAGATAAAACATACGGAAGCCTTTTGGCACACCTCGTTGATGGAAAAGAACAGAAAACTGACATATCAATCCACATTGAACATCTGGCCGTGAGGCCACCAGGCGGGTTTCTCGTAGCGTAGGACCAATTCCTTGTTGCGCCGTGCCGAATAAAATACAGATCGAACTCTGGGATTTGGCTCTCCTGACGATGATGCTTTCTGTTGTAGCCAACATGTCGCATGCATCCACCAGAGCGCTGAAAGCTGCGGAGAACGCGTAAACTCTTCTTGATCTCGCTCGTGGTTCTCGAAGGCGACAGAGAATCTTGCCGAGTGGCACCGAAACAAAAATTCCGAAAAGATCTCACAAAAGGACTTATAGCCAACTCCATGTCGGCTATGGCGAACGACCCTCCTCCGGACTTGGCTTCTAGTCTATCTGATCGATCCGGTCCGATGGCAGATCGAATCCCTGGCCGGCTGTATCCTCGTACTTGACCTCGGTCACGCCCCAATCGTATGGCACCTGTCCGGCACTCACGGGTTCCTGATATGGAGTCACCTGTCCGGCACTGATGGGATCCTGGTAGCTCTGGAGACCTTGGCGGTAAATGCTCTGCGTGGTATCGGGTGCTGGCGATGGGATCGATGGGATCGAGTAAACCCCTTGGATTACTGGTGACTGTGAGTTTTGGTTCTGGGAATGTTGTTGCATGGACATCGCCATCATCGACTGGTTCGGCATCATGGGCTGAGTTGTACATTGCTGCTGGAATTGTCCCATGGCCACATGCGGTTGCCCAGCGCTGTTGAGGGCGTGCGTCGCTGCTTGGGCTGGATGCAACGCGTAATTGCCGAAGCCGTCGTTGCCTATTGGGCTACGTAAAGACGATGACGAGAAGTCACTTGGGCTGCTGTTCAGTGAGCCGGTCATACCGGGCTCGGAGAACGCATTGCTTTGTTGTCGTTGGACGTGCTGGAAGTGGTTCGCGCCCATGGTCGCAACACCGGGGTTGTTAGCATCCATGTAGTAAGGTTGAGGTATGTGCGCAGCCGAGATGCGGCGAGGTAGCATGGCTTGTTCGTGGTGCATGCCGTTGTGATAATCTTGCCCATTGGAGGATAGGCTCTGTCGACCGAGATCGTAAGGGACATGTGGTACATATGCTGACATTGATCTTTGCATCCCCATGTCGCTCGGCATCATGATCTGCCCGTGTGGATGCTGGCCCCAGTGGGTTTGAAGTCCTCTTGGCGTCGAGGGCATGTCATCGCCACCTGATTCGGAAGTGCCGTCGTCCACGGGCACGCATATGCCGGCGACACGGAGGTGGTTTTTCCGTTGGTGCTTCACCATGGTTGTTTTGCGACAGAAAGTCTTCATGCAACCATTGTGTTTACACGTGTACGGTCTCCTCCCTGAGTGAATTCGACGGTGTCGGGCCAAACTCGAAGACTGTGATCACAGGTCAGCCTCACAAGCCGATGCAAAGAGGGTCCGCTTATAACTTGATACTAACATCAGAGAATCTCTTGTCACAGCCAGGGTTCACACACCCATGGGGCTTCTCTCCAGTATGTGTTCGAATGTGTACCGTAAGAGCACTCCGTTGAATGAACGCCTTACCACAGCCTTGCATGGTGCATGCGTACGGTCGCTCATTGGTATGTATTCTGTAGTGTCTCTGAAGGTCTGATTTCCTGTTGAAGCTCTGGAAAGGGTGGTCAGTCACAGTACTTGTTATCACAAGGGCATGTTTGGGAATATACCTTGGTGCAAGTCTCCCAACTGCACTTGAAAGGGCGGGGTGCGTTTTCGGTATCCATGACCTCGATGAGTTCCATGGTCAAGCTGGGGTGAGAATCTTGGACAATGTGAATGCGGAAAGAAGGCCAGGGAGAGACTGTGTGAGGTTTAAGTATGTCTATGGGGACCACAATGTAGTGCGTGAAAGAGGAGACAAGATGCCCAAAGCGTAGTCGAGAAATATCAGTAGTCGAGAAATATTACTGCAAAGTTATGAAGCGAAGTCGAACTTTAATAAAGGCCAGCGCGCCAGAGAAGATCAAGTGGCATGTTTGGGGGGGAGCCGTCAAGATCTCGGACCCTCAACGGCACACGCTTGATGGATAGTTTAGCTCAACATATATAACCAGTGGCAGACAGACAGACACTGGCAGGTAATGGCGTACGCTTTTACGAGTCGCACTGCACAGGGCATCCATGGAAGTTTGGATCTTCTCACATTGATACCCTGTTCGCACCCTGAGGGTCAACGGGGAGCGCTCTATGGCAATACCTAGGTACATAGGTACATCGGTATCGCAATATACCCTTGTAAACGTAATAAGTGGGAAAGAGATGGGAACCTTGTCGATGATACAAGCAAATTGAGAAAGGGCTACCCAGGATCGCGGCGGGATGGAGCAGTATCCGCTGCATTTTGGTACTAGTACATATATATACCTAGGTACTTGCATGCATGCAACAGTGAACTAGCTAGCGTAGCTGCCAGAGTGGATCGGCGACGATTCGAGAGCTTGCTGATTTAGGAAAAACGCCATATTGAAGGCCACTCCTTGCTTCATTACTACTTCGAGTTTAGCCCCGCCCCCAATTTATACACGACGAGCTCCTACAATGTCTACATAGTAGTACCTAGGTACTTATACTACTTCCATGGGCTACTAGCCATGGATAATATGTAACTGCTAGCCTGGCTGCCTGGTGGTATTCTGGATGTGGAGCCTCGACGGTACCTGCTTAGGTTTGATCCGGCTCCTAATCCGTTATCCGTACCTAGGTATGGAAATACCACCTCTTTCACATGCTTCGATCGACTCTTGCACTCATCGGCAGCCCTGCCGTACGATACGAGAGCCGAGGCTACTAGACCATCATCTGTGCAGTGGTTTTCATGCCCGCCATATCTTTCTCTACCCTATATTTTCGTAGTCGAGAACCGACCAGTCTCCGATCTGGCAAGCTACCTAGGTATCTAGTAGCTACTAGAGGGAAAGAGACACACTGCACGTAGACGGTACATACCTAGGTGGACCCGACGGTGCAGGTACCGGCGCATCGAGTACTCCAGATGTTGGAGATGGTCAAGGAGGGGGGGGGGCATTCTTGACAAGTGACATATCAAGAAGTTTGCAGGCTCTCACTACCTAGTACTGCGAGGTGAAGGATAGCGATGGTGCTCCACCTCCCCCTTAAGCCGTCATCTCCATGAGTCTGCTACAGACTGCCACTTCGGCAATGAACTCCTCCATCGCGAAACCTCATACAGTAACGAGACACATGTTATCGCCCGAAGCCCAGGCCATTTAGACAAATGATCTGCCCTCGCCAGGGCCGGAGTCCCTTGAGTAGTACTAGTGAACATGTATAGGTCAGCAGCCGGCGGGACATAAGACGAGAGGTCATCAGATGGAGCCTCCCTCTTCTCCCACCTTACTCGCTGCCCCACCCAACAGTTTCTGACCAGCATTTAGTGGGCGCGAAGCCGTCATGTTGATTGTTTTATATGGACCATGATTGAGTTCGGTAGGCTGCGCGGACAAGATAGGATGGTACATACTGTTGTGTTACTAGATAGTCGTACCTTTACAGATGTCAAGAATCGGACATCTGGACCTTAGAGCGGGGCATGCTGCTTGGAGGACATCTCCACCCTATCAGCAGCAAGGGAGATGTTACTAAAAGCATCATACGATCGATTTTCGCAGGAACACCGTGACATGTTGTTTGGTGGAAGAACAGGTTACACCAGAAAGATACACAAAAGCCACAAAGACCACCAGGAACTGCCTGAATACATGCAGGTTGTAATGCAGCCACAATGCGACCGGTTTGCAAGCCGTATCCTGCCGCCTGCTCAGAGCGCGTCTTTAGTATACCGGTATCACATAGTATGGACTCGTAGTAGTACTGTCCACTGTCACGGCGGCTCACCCCGGGCCGCTGCCGCACCCGGCCATGGAAAACACCCAGGTACTAATGTACTAAGTCATGTCTTTGTGATTGGATACGGGGTGATCGTGGGTGGAGTTCTGTGCGGGATTCACCTTCGACGGACCCCACAGACTGCCGACTCCTCCCACCATAATTTAATCTCAAAGATAGCCTCGTACACTAATTCACATAATCGCACCTGGCTATTCGGGTGACTGATTACTGGAGTGCCGGTAGTGCCCCATGAATGCTCCGATGCAGGTTCATCCTTCAGAGTACCTGCAGCTTGCCAAGATGCGTCCACTGGCAGCCCTCTAATAAGCCCGCTTGCTCGGGCCAAGGTTAATCACAAGGTTAATGCCGACATCGTAACCGAAGTGAAAGCCTTGGTCTGATACTCTTGACGATAGCATCGAGGCCAATCGGACATCAGATTTACCTAAGCACGAATCAGAACGAAATCCAGACCAGACAGGCCGGGGCTATCCATCTGGCCTAGGCAGCCCACCAGTCCACCAGCCTACCCAGAAATGTGATAATAGCGTCTGCTGCAATCAACTATGTTTGTGATTGTGGCGATATGTTCTGCTTGCTTGTTGCTTTGCTTGCCTGCTTAGCCTCATGACTCTCCTCGTGGGATAATCCCTACTTTGCGTAGCTTAGGTCTCGTGGGGTGAGGGGGGGGGGTCATCCTGTGTTCTGCTGTGTCTTCTGTTTTGTTATGTTTTGGCCGCAGTAGGGTGTAATCCTGCCTCGCGAGGGCCACCGTTCAGTCTGTTATTACTAATATTGCCGATTATATGTCGCATCAACAGAGCTGTCAGATGCCACAGACTCATAGTAGGCACCTGCGCACGGCAGGTAACAGCCTCGGATAGCCACTCATGCCTTTCATACCCCGACCTTACGAGACACTTGGTAATTGCAACAGATACTACCCACTACCTGGGTGATATCAACCTTGGAAGGCTGCAAGGCCAGAAGACCTGGGTTTCTATGGCGCTAGCATGCATCCTCGACGCAATCACGGCATAATGATATCCAAACTACCCGGGGCAATTATTGACCCCTCACGTCCGGAAGGCCGCCCCGTCCAGACCCAAGTGTAAGCGAGTAAGCCACGGCTGTCATGTGCCATGTTAGGGGGAAAGATGGAGGCAGAGGGTGCGAAAGGAGCACATCATTGATCGACCTCTACGCAATATGCACATGCCAGGCACCGGTTCGTACAGGAAATTGATGCATGTACGTTTGAAGTAGCTCGCTGCTGGTTCGTCTTCAGCGCTTCCTGGGTCAGCAGCATAGCCCCTGGTAAAATGACAGTCTAGACTCGCGAGAGGGAGGGAGACCAGCGTACGGATCAAATCTGGTTTGACATGACATGCAATACCTAGGTATTGACTGATAAGGAATCATAGCTATGGTGCTCATCATGGGCCCATAAGTGTGTTCGGGTTGTTGTCTACTATGCGCCACCGATTGGTAAGTGATTCCTGCCAGATTCGTGTCAAATTGATCTGACGTGGTGGTTGCACGTTCATGAGATGACATATGACATCTGGACCTTCAGGTAGTATACGGCAAGGATGGCAGGTACGGCAGGTACGGCAGGTACGGCAGGTACGGTAGGTACGGCAGGTACGGCAGGTATGGTAGGTACGGCAGGTACGGCAGGTATGGTAGGTACGGCACGGCAGGTAGCTGGGTAGGCACGATACCTAGTGTATCTATGGTGTCGACTGGTGTTCCCTGTGTTTCCACAGCGCGGCTGTCGCCGCATTCTCCACTTTTCAACGTCTTCCCCGGACCGACGTCTGGAGTCCCAGGAGTCTCAAAACTGATCATGCTATCCCGGGCCTCAGCTGCCGAAACGCCTCGACCCCTTGTAACACACCAAATTCAGGGCAATCGTCCTTCGCACCGTGAAAACGTCGGCTGCCATGGAATCTGCCATGGGATCCCACTTACTGAACCTTTACATGCGGCCACGCACCCGAAGAGGCTCCACGCCGTAAGAACATCCATGGATAAGAATGTTGCCCGTATTGTGGCCCTCTTCGGGGCGGTTTAAGAAACAAGCCTGTGCCAGCCACACATTCCTTGCATCTTGTCCGACGCGACGCCTTACCAAAAGTCGTTAGATCGCCTGCAACGGGCATATGCCGCACGCAGTACTACGATGTCAGGTGCATGTACGTAGTGTACACATGTACCTCCGTACCTTCATACCTCCATATCTCCATAGTTTGAACTACCTACTACTCACATGTCTTCTTCGTGGCCGCACCTTCGACTTTTACCATACCGAGTCCGCAGTATCAAACAGCGTCGACAAAACAGTAACGAGAACATGACGACATCATATCAGTCGTCATTTTACGAGGACTTGTCAGAGTCTTTCATCATCAACACCTGGGCATGGCTAAAGGTCAGCGCCCAGACTGTCGATCAACTGCTCAATTGTATCGGAAGCGAGGGATGAGGCTCTTCCAGGGTGCCTAACCTGCTGCTCACCCCGGCGTTACACTGTCATCATCAGGGTCTCAGGGCAATGTCAACCGCTTGCTGTCAGGGTTAAGCAACACTACTATAGTATCCCCGCGTCATTTTAACCAGGGAAGATGTCCTTTCCCAAGCCAAGGTCGATCGTCGTTGCCAATGGCTGCGAAACGTCGTCATCAGAAGCAGCATTCCTGGTCATAATATTGGCCAAACGAGGCTTGTGGGCAAAGTCTGCTACTCTTGAATCGCCCAAGTCGATCCTCCGCTATTGGCTGAAGCAAGCTGTCATATCAATACCGTACACTGTATGTGTGCACAGTCCCTGCCTGCCCTACAATACCACAGTACCTGATTCGAGGAAGCTGAAGATTGTGGGAGGATGGCCCCTTTCCCGTTTTGCAGCCATCGCAAATGCATGATCATCATTTCGTTTCGAGCCAGATCGTGGGGGGGTGGAGGGGGGGATGATACCTTCTTTCGGCCGGTTCCCTTGGCCAAAATCTCAATCTCGGCACACTGGCCGGTCAGGGGTACAGCCCAGCCCTGGCCGAAACCACGGAAAGACAGCGGGTGTGGGAGCGGGCATGTGAAAGCAAGTTCTTTTGTACATATCTACATACTATGAGGTACATAGGTATAGTTCATGCCGGGAGGTAAATTTCCAAGGTGAGGAGAGTGGCATCATTCGGTTGCTGCGGGGACGGCCTGGCAACGAATAACGGTCAACTCGGACTCGAAACCTCGAATTCTTCCGTTCTTGACTTGACGGGAAAAGAGGAGACATCGAGACATTGACGAGGGGCCACACGAAGTTCCCGTGTCACCCTTACATGGCTATTACCGTCATCATCCTAAGCCGTTGTTGCGATGCTCGCAGGGATAGTGACGAAAGATGGCGTTTCTTTCCCTGTCCTTTACACCCTCCCTTCTTTTTATGCTAATCTGGTTCATCGAGTCTTGAGAGGCGCGCGGCCCATCGCGAGAAGAAGTAAGTTGAGATGTTGAAGTTTGAGTGGCTGCTTTGCATACTTCTCCGCCGCAGGCTTTCCCCTACGATCTGAACCTCCCCTCGCCCCCACACGTGCCCGATTCTTCCCATGCGGATACGGCCAATAGATGTACAATCTCGAGCATGTGCGCCAAGAGTGAGGCAACAGTCAATGCTGCTTGCGGGCCGGGGTAGGGTCCTTCGCTCAGGAACCCTAACCTCGCCAAAGCCCTTCCGGCCGGGCTGACGTACCGGGTCTAGTTGGGAGCCGGAGAATTGGGAGTTTTATTGACACGCACGCACTGAAGACATGGCCAGCTCTCTGCCTAAACTCATCCGGGAGTCTGGAAATGTCGGAGATCTCGAGATGCGGGCGACAGCGAGACCGCCGCCGAAAAGCCCCCTAAGGTCGATTATAACGGTATCAAATATAACCCGGCGATGCGGCATCTGTCCACGGGTTCCACGACAGGCGGGCAGGTTATTTGGCGCTGCCAGGGTTGAAAGGCCATTCTCTGGTTGAGGCTAGTATCTGGTGTCACCATCCTGAGGCAAAAATTTCGCGAGGCTGTGACCCGACAACCTGGCTCGGAAGTGACCACGGCAGCATGGCTAGTTACAGTACTCAGTTACGTTGCCAGCAGTCAGCCACGAGGTTTCAAAAGAGGCATTGTGTTGGCCAACAATCTCCCCATCGCAATGTGGGACCTTCGACAGTGGGTCATCAATCAGGGTTTGTCCACGCTTGCAGCAGTCATGCAGGCGCGTTAAGGAGACCATCTGGTTCCTGAAATAGCTTTACAGCATACTTTTAGGTTTAGCTTCCCTCCCGTGCAGGTACCTACTAACCTATTTTCTACCACATGTATACATACGCGTGCACCGTACAGCATTCGCAGCTCTTGCAGCTCTTGCACACCGCCTAAGGCGCCTGTATCGCCTCTACAGACCTGCCTCCCTCTGGCTCCTTCTTCGCAAGCGCTGTAAAAAGCTGTCTGGCCATTACACTCTCCCAGGCCTGATGTTCTTGCAACCTCTTGCCAGAATGAAGCGTTTCTTCAGCACTCTCACTGCCCGGATGGACAAGGAGCGCCTCGCTCAAACCGCTCCCAGATGACCACACTTGGCTGGTCCCGGGATCTGGGGATAGCTGCGGTCAGATGCTGGGATCGACTGCGCCTTGAAATCTGCAACTAACCTGCAGCGCATCAGGGGCTAGATCATTCGGACCTACGCCGACCTTGCTTTGATGCTCGAGGCATTTTGCGGCCCTCCAGTGAGGGACGCAATATGCTTACTTCGCAGGCCTGGACCAACTTGCCAGGTCAGTCAATGCATTGAGGAGTGTCGCTTGTCAATCCTTACCTCAGGGGCTTGCCACTGTGTGAGGAGTGTTTGAGACATTTCAGTCCTTGCGAGAATTTCTCCCAACACGAGAACTGCTCGCTTGGGATCCGGAATTACGGAATAATCTGGATATTGTTCGAACGACGAAATGTCGAAGTAGTATCACATTATACATACTGTGCATTCTCGCTCTTTCCTTCTTCTGATATGCATTGTTTATTTCTTCTATCTATCATTGCTCCATTCTGGTTGGAAGAGCTAGCACCGTGGGCTGGAAAGTCACAGGGACGTTATCAGCCCCTGAGTCTCTTTGATGGCGGTAGTCCTGATCCTGATACGCCGTTTCTGGTGGATCACAGATCACTCTCCATGATTGGCTTGAGGGCTTCACGCATCGAATAGAGCGAAAATGTCGCTCAGAGCAACGCTACTTGATGCAGCGGCAAGAGCACCGCACTATCAGGCGAAACCCGAGAGGCGAGCTGCCATTTCAGTGATGATTATGGCACGAGACCTTGCAAGAGGCAAGGACGCCCATGTCGTTGAAATCGCATGGAAGCTTCTATGCGGACCCTCGTCCGGGATGAGACCCTTGAAGAAGTCTACAGTGCACGAGAGAGCCCAGGTATATAGCTATTGTAGGCTTCGACCCAACAGTCATAGTCCCATGAATTCGGATCGCCAAGGGTCACACTGACCGTTGAACACCTTTCAGCTTCAACATGGCAAGTACTCGGTACCCAAATACGGGGCCAGCAGGCTTGTAACCGTATGTGTACTCAACATGAGCAAGCGTCCACGGAGCCTATCTTAGGTATGTATTGACCTTTAGACTGCATGTTTGGGTAAGAAGAGTGAGTACTGATCTGTCACATTGCCAGACCCGGTACCTCAGATCAGAGCTCAGCATCGAGCCTCCTTTCTCGGCAAGCAATGGCAAATGTGCACATATGCATGAACCAGATAATCTCACATATAGGTAGGTAACCTGGAGGCGGCGGGTATACCGAACAGTCTATAGTCGTATTGTCGTGTACATATGTATCCTGCGGAAGTCCTGGAGATCCTGTGATATTCGGAGGATAAGGTGCTGCGATAGCTACGACCTTGTTACAGACCATCGTCGAAGGCGCCGCGTCTCTCACCAGAGGTCCTAGTCCCGTAGACTATACATTTGTGGCATAATAACCATGGAGGCGCCATGGGATTGACATTTCTATCGGCCGATGAACTTGGGGTGTCTTTCACCCTGCCCTGTGTTTTTCATCTTCCACTTCCTTGGAGGGGTGAGGTTGACAGTTCAGGGGCAACTTTAACTCATCGGGAAGTATACATCGAGAAGATCCCCTTGCAGGGGATACTCTTCCGGCAGTGACAAGAGCAATGAGCCACTCGGGGATTTTCAGAAACCCTGTCCAAAGATCGACGAGCTCCAGCCGGTGAGCGGACAAGAGGTTGGTTTCGGGAGACGTTATCTCCACCTCCGAGCCCGGACCCTTGGCAAGTTCGCCAGGCTTTTTGCATTCTAGATATCTCCATTCTATTTCTGAGCGCCGAAACAGCACCTACACTACTAATCTACTAAGCGATTAAGGTGTAAAATCTAGATCGGTTGCCGCCGGAGTTACACCCGGAGAATTCCCTCTTTGGGCTGTTGGTTCGATGCAAAGGCCGGCTCAAGATTGAAGGGTGACTTGCCTCTTCCGGCGAGACTCCTGAGATACCAGATTACCTTCTACATACCTGATGGGGCGGCTCACGCCATTTTGGTGCACTTGGAACTGGGGCCAGAGACTGGCCCCATTTGAGTGAAGGTTCCATATCTCATCCCGGTGACAATCCCATTGTGTTGTAGGTAGGCCTGTATGTTTACCACCCCCCCCCCCATCCCCCCGCGTGATCGACACGTGTCCGGATCTCCCTTCCGGCGACCGGTTCAATCTCACACCTTGTTTTTGCTTTTCCCCCATCGAATTCTGTATCGGGAATGGGGGCCTTCACTAACGCCAATCCTCGTTTGAGCTCCTCCCACCCACCAGCCACCCAAGCAAGCACGGGGCAATGGCAGCTACTGTGTAGGCACCGATTACCCTTGGCATCTTCGCGACAACAAACACTTGAGTTCAATGCGACGATTACTGTGTGTACGGTACCGGGGTGGTCAGCGAAAGGGTCCAGTCCACGATGCAGGAACCCTGGTTGAATCTCGGCTCAACCGCAGATAGACGCCCGTTCGACCTGATACGTCCGAACTGCCACTGCCACTGCCACTGCCAGGCTTTGCTACTCACCTTACCCCTTATGTAAACCTGGTAAGGCATGCTAATACGCAGTACTTCCGTCCATGTCCTCCCCATCGGCCCCCCACGGTCCACGGAATAATGAAAAGAAAGCAGAGGCTTTGAACCACGCTGTTGCAGCTTACGGTGTGATACCCCCCCACCTGGTCCCCCTTCGTCATCATCCCCGTAGGTCCACTTGCGATACACCATCAACAAACATCTTGTGCGTGAATGACGAGCAGACATGCTCCCTGACTCCGTACCATGGTACGGATCGAAGCTTCACTTGTCGAGATTGAGATTGACTAGGGAAAGATATGGGGAAGAAAGATAAAGGGGGTTAATGCTAGGGGTTTGATGTCGTTCGGGAGAGGAGGCTCCAGTCAGTCAGGCATCCCCCCCCCAACCACCCCCGTCGCCGCGCCGTCAGATTCGACGCCAACCCGGCAGTCTTCCGATCTTAATTCTCAAAGGGGGTTATGAAATCCCAGTGAGGAATAGGTAAATATTCGACACGCGCGCATGAACTACATACTGCTACCAGTGACGTACATGTACGATATCTACTGTACACGCTTGCCAGGCCCTGTGGGGGATACGGATGTAGAGACTCCCGGCTTCGGATCAGTAAAGTCCGAAGTCTGGCTGGAGTCGCTCCGTAACTTGCGTATACGTTTTACATCATCACGACGATTGCAACACAAGCTCACGACTGCGACAGAGGCGGCCTCCCTCGCGAGGCTGGTGGAGGAGCTTGGCGTGGACGGCATCACGGCTTGGCCGTCGTGGCCACCACAGCCGCAGCCACAAGTGTTTGGTGGTCCAGGGCTATGATAGCAAGTTGGAATCCTTCGGACGTAGTCTCTAATCTCGTTCGCTCTCTGGGGCTGAGCGACTAACCTAGAGCAGGCGACCACATCGAGATTACTCACTCGGTTCTACCCGGTTAATGCTCCCGTGCTATTGTTTCGGGGAAGCTATTCGTCGTCCTCGTTCTCCCGTGCCGAATCGAACCGCGCATCGTAGTGTGATGCAGCTAATCAAGGTCGACACCGCGGAAGTCAGGGGAGGCAACCCGGCCATGCAAGAGATGCCGGCGTAGTGACCAAATGCTGGTAAGATCCTAGGCCAATAATAGCTGGTGACTCAACAATAGCGCGGGCGGAGGTATTGTAGCATTGTAATGTGTACCTAGGATACAGTACAATGAGCCGTTGTACCAACCCATCCTGCCATTGCATGGCTGCCGCCGCATCGTCAAGAAGCTAAGCATTCTAGACCTCGATTAGTCTGGATCTGGCATGAAAGCAATAGTGTGTTCTAGTCCAGGTTGCCCGTCGATCGTGCGCAGACTTGCACACTCGATAAATGCATATGTCCTAATTAAGTGTCAAACTTGATTAATGTCGACTTGATGAATTGTCAAGTGCCCATACCCAAACGTGCACGGCGTGCTGGATCGATCTCCGTCAGAGGAGAGACGACCCGCTAGGCCACTCACAGGTTCGATTATACTACTGTCATGTGAGCCTCAGGCTTGTCCCTGTCACTAATCGCAAGCCCATGACGTCGCTATACGGTCGAGAGCTTCACTTTACGTGAAATTTCTCCATGGTTTCAGACTAGCCGCCAGCAGACATCAACTTGTCGTGATGAACGCTCTAGTGATGCTTCGAACTAGCGATCCAATGTAGTCTCGACTCGTGGAGCGAAGCTCAAACAAGCGATTTTGAGGCTGTAGAGCCTAACGTATGATCTAGTCCCGCCCTGTAACACGATCATTTTCGTTTCACAAGTCGGAGGCTGACTAGTGACGACGACGACAATGACGGCGATGACAATGACCTTGTTGGCAGGTCGACGGCTCAGCCCTTTGTTTGTAATCCGTACAAAGTATCACTCTCATGACTAGCAACATGCTATCAAGCGTTGGCGTGCTATATGGACAGGAGCTATCATAGCCAGGCTGTTCGTGTCAGTCTCCTGACAGACAAAGGTACGATCTTGAGTCTCCCGATCGTTGATTGCAGTCTAACTGCACTAGCAAGGTTGTCGCCTGAGTTAACAAGAGGACGAGAAGATGTCACCGAGGCATGGTAGCGCTTGCTAGCTTCGTTGTCCTCACAGGGGGGTGACTTGAACCGCTGTGAGGTTCTGGGCTGTTCGGCCAGATGACCTCGGCCTCTGCAATAGTCCCCAACAGGAAGCAGGCCGAGGTTGGGGTTGAGTATTCGCACTTGTTGGCATCATGGGATGGGACTGTTGGGCCCTCAAGCATTCTGCGTCACGTGTCATCTCTGTCCTCTCCTGAGGGGACGACCTGCTGCTTGGGCAAAGACGCCCAGGAAGATACCGTATGGTGAGACTCCCTAGCATGATCTTCAGTTCATATATGCCAGGTTGAGTTGCTACGTGTACGAAGAAAGTAATGAAAATGCCAGGACGGAAAGAAACCCTTACCATATGTTTAGCATAGGAGCATACGAATTAGTGCTTGATTCATTTGATGCCGACAACTTGATTCTGTAATTCAGTGCAAGGGAGGCTTGTTCCCCTGGCGCCCCCGGCCCCATCGTAGCATTGCAAGTACACAGAACTATCCCTTCGGGGAACTTGTTAGAATAGCTCCGGCTCATATGAGCTGAAAACCTTTTTGCGACGCATCGACCCGACGTGTCGAAACGCAAGGCGGGCATCTGGGAAGCCTGATTCCGCAGCCCACTGGCTCTCGCACTGTTGCTCTGGAATAAGTTGTCGTTCATGCAGGCTTCCGGCAGCACTTGCCTGTATGATCGGCCCATCGTGACAACAGGGACGGGACCCGACAGCCTTGACCGGAAGCAAAGCTCGCTCACCCGGAGGTGACAGCGGGGCAGCCGGGGCAATGTTGCCGAGTCTCGACCTCGAAAGCAAAGTTGCTAATATGCCAGGAGGAGCGTGACGCGGCTGAAAAAGAAATGATCCGAGAAGAATTATGACCGATCCCTCCCAATCATCCAAGGCGCAGATATCGGTGACGACCTTTTCATCTGCACCATATGAGTTGTCAGATCTGGCTCATTGAATTACCCAGAACAACGGTGGGCTGCCATCCTTATAAGCCGTAAACAAGGTCAGTTGTATATGAGCAAGATCCACACTTATAGCAGACCACATATCTGACCGCTTTGCCCTCTGCCTTTAAAGCTGAAAATGGAATAACGCAAGCCACATCTCGTTGGCTGTTCTGCCAGACAGAGACGCCTGATAGCGGGCTCAAATGGCGTTATGATTCGACTCGCCACACCCTTGCAGACAATATCGTGGGCCTGGGTGAGCGAGGAAGAGCCCACATGAGTGATGGTTCACACCTGAGGCCGCATTTCAGGGAGACCATGACGTCGACTTAGCTCAGCAAATTGGCACTCGCTAATCGTGGATCGGGCCAGAAGTATGCTTGTTCGATCCACAGGGTGCAGGCAATGTTGCATCAATCGCGAGCCCTTATTCGAAGAGGCAGACGTATTGGTTGCCTCCTCGGCATCATGTAAGGGTTGTAGACGTGTGGGGCCAACAAGACTGCTGGTTGGACGGAGGGATATAATCGTCTCTGCAGACATGCATGTCCGGAAGCAGGGCGACACAAGATCTGGAGCTGGCGGGACATGAGTGGAGGGGTAGGGAGTATTTACTTTAAGGAGGAGGGTGCTTTTGACGGAATAGGAACTGATACTTGACGAATTGCGTCGTTTCCTTGTAGACATGCTTGACTCTGGTGGCATCTCGGAATAAGCAGAAGCCTTGCATCCGAACCCTTGCTGCCTCCAGCTAATGCATGCAACCGCAAGATTTGGGGACATCCTGCAGACGGCCCTGTGAAACCCGACAGCCCTGCTAACGCGCAACTTCCAGGAATCTGATGAGCCCCGGTGGGCCCATGGAGGATGATCGTGAAGACTTGTACCTCCCAAACAAGTGACCATCAAACCCAGGGTTCCTTCCGTCGTGGCGGTCTGCATGGCTATACCACAGGCTGTCACTTGATTAGCTTTGCCAGCATCGGGTTCAGAAGACATGCATCCGGTAGTGCCAAGGTCGATATTAGAGAGAGGCAAGGGGTCAGCATGCAATCGTCCATAACCGTACGCGGTAGGCGACATCTGATAGACAACAACGACAGCACCTGGGAGTTGAGATTCCCAGCCAAATCTCAATCAAAATAAGTATGTAATACGGGAGGGTGGCAGATCCAATGGTTCTCCGGACGGATGGATTGCCTGGCTCACCTGTGACTGATTGTCGCAGAGACACGTCGTACTTCATCGCAATTTTGCTTTTCCCCCGGTCCCATTTGGGGTAAAGGTAGGCGGTACGCCGGACCTGATCTATCAGATCTCAGTTATGAGATGCGAAGAAACGGCTGGGATATAGCATCGAGATGTAGTTGCATCGTACCGCTACCTCTGTTGAGTTGGCATACACGTTCGAGGCTTTAGATACAAGGGCAACAGTCTTGTCCGTGGCAGGGACCTGCCTGCTAGGCAATATCAAGGATTGTAGCAAATAAGGATCTAGAGCAAGACAGAACAAAATGAACCAAAATGAGAAGAGACTGGTAACGGCCAGCTGAATGATGCGAGGGATATGTCATGGACTTGAACCTCCGCGGCCAATCCTGTGATACGAGAGAAGTGTTGGTCCCACGACAACACTGGTATTGCCCCTTAATCTCTCCGCAAGTATTGAGAGGTGAGATATCATCATGGGGAAGGCCGCGAGACACCTATGCCCTAGTGGGAGCACGCGGGTGCCAATTATCGTAGACTCCAGACTCGAACCTGGGGCAGCTAGAGATCCAGGGAACAGGGTCCGCAGCTCACTCGCCGGCCGTGCCTCGTCGATAGCACGAGATCGAGCTGTATTGGATGAGCTGAGCTGAGAAGTAGATTCTGTCGGTTCCAAGGCTCATTGATAGCAATTTTCAGAGACGTCGGAAAGTCCCGAGTCGTTTGGAGATCTCTGGCACACTCTGCCGACTGAGTATGTAGCCCATATAAGCTCAGGATGAGGAGGACAAGCAATCCTGGTATGAGAATGGCCGGCGCCGGCTTCATTCTGATAATTTTCCAGGCCTGTGGTCTCGTGGGCAGCGTTTCGCTGACGGTTACGCAGGATCTGTGACGAGACGGTTTGTAACCATCTTCATTCCCACCATCACCGCTCCACGAGACGCTTGGATTTTGATTGCCCCTGGCCACAGCTATGGCTGTAGACTGCCCAAAAGGAATTCGTCGAGGCCGATATCCTGACACAGCGGCCCATTCCTTTTCTTTCACTCGCATGAGGAACCCAGCAATGAGGCCGCAGATCCCCATTGTAGGAGCATGTACTCATGCTGAGACAGATTGAATCTCCCCGGAATCCACAGGTACTGCGAATGAAGTGAAGCGCCTCTTTTGTCTAAAATCGAGCTAATGGGTGATGAGTGGAACGAGCGCTGGACTCAGTGGCGCCGTGAATGAAGCCATCGCCGCGGGTGCGGCCGCCCGACCTGTTCTGGCTCTTTAATCTGTGGTTGGCCGACCTCCATAACGAAGCCGCCGTGATGCATGAAGCACAGAGCGTGGGGTTTCGCGAAAGCCTACATTTATGACTTTCTCAGAGAGTAGGGTAGACACGGTGCAGGTACAAGCGAAAGAGTTCTGCCACAACTCGACAGGCAGAACACTTGTGAGCTGTCAAGCTCACGAGATAGTATCTCACAGCCCACGAGCAGCAGGCGCTTGACACACCAACTAGTTCTGGCAGGGTCAATCTCACCCCATAACATGCGACGCCAGGAAGCTCTCATCTGATCCCCAAGCGGATCGCACGTCCCGCGTGGGAAATCTACCACAGGAGATTCTCTCGCTGTCAAGTCTACCTTCTTCGCCTCTGCACCAAAAAGGTTCAACAAGAAATAAAAGTGAAAAAATCATAAGCTATGGGCCGTCAGACGCATACCTTGAGTTTCGCAGTTGTTCGTTTGTTCGGAGGCCGAGCTGTTCAGCTATTCAGCAGCTGGAGCAACGCTGGAAGCTTGCCGTCTCAAAACCATCTGACCCCAAGTGACAGTCCCAAGGGCAGCTCTCCGTTGAAAGTACAACATGGCATACTCCATGCCCCAAGAGGTCACTCCGATGTTCAACGGGGCTTCGGTCAACATTGTTATACCATTCACTGTGGTATGTGGTTGTTGCCAGCTGTGGCTGGGCTGGAAGCCGCGAGAAGTGATAATTGCGCAGACTCTCCATCGGCGAGGTAGAATGATTCAGACCTGTAGATACGCGATCACGCAAATATGAATATTTGAAGTTCCAAGATTCCAAGGTCCATCAGAACGACTCGAAGTGCTGGGCATGGCGGGGCTTTAATGTTGATGCCTGGCGGTTACAAGCTGTTGTCGAGTGTGTGTCGAGCCTTCCCAACGCCGAACCGTTGAGCGAACGTGAGTGTTGTCCCCTGAGACCCCGAGGGTTCAACCCTGGAGTACAAAACTAAGCAAACCCCCCCCCCCAAGACTATCACCGTTGATGAGTTGGAACGCTGTGACCACACCTATACTGACGATCGCAGATTAAGATTACCTGGGTATTTGGAAATGCTATGTTTTATCGCCGACGGTAGGTAGTCCTCTCGATAATGTCTTTAACGCCGGCAGGAGGTCTACCATAGTACCCAATATCTATCGACGTCAGGTTGCAATCGCCGATATCTGCTAATGCCGATGACGTGTTGTAGCGGAAATGTGCGTGACGGCCGCGGTGGGGTTCACTGGCAATAATACCGTAGTGCCCTCAATGGCCACGACAATCATTCTGTATTGGAGAGTAGGCCTTCGAGAGTGATAACGATCAATATAAATAACAAGACCATACTCCGTAAATGTCCCAAGTGACAACAGCCTGAGCCTTCACCATTCAACGCTGCCCAGTCTGACTATTGCGTGAAACACCATCCTGTCATCAAAAGACCAACTCATACTCGTATACAAAATGACCAAAGTTCTACTTACTGGTAAGTTACTGCGAGGCGCTTCTCGGGGTGACCGAGCGTTGCTAAAGACATGACCACAGGTGGTTCCGGCTTCATCGCCGCCCACATCCTCGAGCAGCTGCTCGAGAGGAATCATCAGGTCGTGACCACCGTCCGAAGCCAGGAGAAGGCACAGAGGATCCACGATGCCCACCCGAACCTGGGCAAGGACCGTCTGGAGACTGTCATCGTCCCAGACATCGCTAAGGCAGACGCCTTCGACGAGGTTGTCAAGACCCCCGGCCTCGAGGTCGTCCTGCACACGGCCTCCCCGTTCCACTTCAACATTACCGACCCCAAGAAGGACCTGGTCGACCCGGCCGTCATTGGAACCACCGGGATCCTCAGGGCCATCGCCAAGTCCGCCCCGGGCATCAAGCGCGTGGTGGTGACCTCCTCGTTCGCCGCCATCCTGGACGTTAGCAAGCTCAGTGACCCGAACACCATCTTCACCGAGAAGTCGTGGAATCCCGTGACCATCGCTGACATCCACGAGAGCTCGGCGATCGCGTACCGGGCGTCCAAGAAGCTCGCCGAGGAGGCCGCCTGGGCCTTTGTCAACGACAAGTCCAACGGCGCCAAGTTCGACCTGGTCACCGTCAACCCGCCCATGGTCTACGGCCCCGTGGTGCACCACCTCGCCAGTCTCGCCACCATCAACACCTCCAACGAGCGGTACGTCGCGCTCGTCCAGGGCAAGTGGAAGGAGGCCGGCGCCATCCCAGTCACTGGCGTCTTCAACTGGGTGGATGTGCGGGATGTCGCCAAGGCCCACATCCTCGCCTTTGAGAAGCCCGAGGCTGGTGGGCACAGGCTGTTCGTAACGGAGGGTTACTTCTCCAATAAGGAGATCTCGGACATCGTGAGGAAGAACTTCCCCGAGCTGAAGGACAAGCTGCCCGCTGAGGATGTCAAGGGAGGAGAGTTCCCTCCTGAGGACAAGGTTTACAAGTTTGACAACTCCGAGACAACGAAGCTGTTGGGCATTGACTGGATTCCTTTTGAGAAGAGCACAGTTGACACGGTCAAGAGTCTGCTGCCTTTCCTGAAGTAGGGAACTAGGGATTGGCTCCAAATATATGAATGAAAATAAGAGAAGGAATCTATAGACCTAGAAGTTTAGATACCGTGTCTTCGGAGAGTTCACCGAACATAAGGAGATTCGGCTACAATCAACTTAGTCAATGGTGCCGAATATTTCGTCTTGACTGCTTGGAAATGATGTTCAAAAGTTCGATGAGCGCTTGAGATGAGCGCTTGAGATTGTCATAGTAGAAGAAACGCAAGCTGTGCTCAGTATCAGCGCAAGGCAGTGGCTATGCACTCTTCTATACCAGATTGGGGTCATGCTGGTCTGAAAGATAGTCCTCAGGGCAAGGTGCCCAAACCTACAGCATGTGAGCAGATAGTGCAGGGTAGACCTATAGCAGAATACTATATTGAACACAGTAGAAACTGTTGGCAGGGGCCAATCGTGGTTGGGGCTTTGCAGGACTGTTCCTCGGGTTTGGCAGTAGGCACACGCTCAGAGCGTAATGGCTCTTCGCCGCCTGCTTGGAGGCTCACAACTAACACCATGCCTTGGACATCTACTGGCCGATGGCCGCAGTGTTTATCAAGAGAGCATTGGAAAGGGATCATGATAAGCCAGTACGACGTGATAGAGTAAAGTCATACATATATCCTCATTCATAGTCCCCGTTTCATGCCCTCTTCCCGTTGAGGGGGTATCAATCGAAATGCAGCCGGTAAAGTACTTCTTCCACCATATTTATACAACGAGGCCATATTGTATCCCAAACGCCTTCCGCAATGTAAATGGACCCTTTGGAATCTACACAAGCCGAGAGGAAAAAAAAGGCAGGTCAAAGGAAGTAGTCGCTAGGACCCCTCCGACCGGCGGGAACGTGTCGTTGGTCGTCAGGCACGGCCGAGAAGATGCTAAACTTGGTGTCCAGGTTTGTGTCAACAGTCATGATGGACGCCACGTTACCGCACCTGTAGCAGTAGTTGGGCGCCGACCAGACCGTTACCACAGACTTTTCTGGGAAGTGAAACTGGGACGGCAACTCATGTCAGCAACAGGTGCTATGCTAGGACTTCCACTTGGGGGAGACTGACCTTGTAGCCCTCGTTCACAAGTTGGTGAGCTCTCGCGATTGTCTGCAAGCCATTGACGTGGTTGAACTCGGTGGCAACCTTATCACCAAAGAGCCAGCCAGCGCCACGAGGACTCACGGCCCACGTATCGATGTCTTCAGGGTCGCTCCATACCAAGTCACAGAAAGCACCCTCATGAGGAATCTCCTGAGCTCGGGCGACAACCCTGATCTGATCGATGGTCCGGATCTCGGGGCTGAGGCCGCCGTGGACACAAAGGACGGTGCCGTCCACGATCGCAGCGAGAACCAGGAAGTCGAACACCTGGCAACATGCCTTCCAAACCGATGCGTTGCCGTACTTTGTCTGACATTCCTCGTAGAACCCGTAGACTTGAGTGATCTGCCGGGACTCGTGATTTCCACGGACCAGGACGATGCGATCGGGATATCTGTAGTCTATAAGTATATGGCCCTTCCGGTACTGGCTCAGCGTGTGCGACCTACTTCGCTTTCAAACACATAAGTAGAGTAAAAGTCTCGAGACTGAAATAACCTCGATCGACGAAGTCTCCCAGGAACACGAATCGGGTGTCGGCCGACTGTGACGGGCCGTCAGCTGGTGCGCCAGCACCAGAGCTGCCTGGTCTCGCAACGCTCTCGGAGGATGCATTGGCGTCCTCCTCGACTTCCTCGCCACCGGCATCACCGCCCTCATCACCGGGCACCTTGGACTGCTTTATCTTCTTCTTCAGTTTGGGGTTCGTGATCTCAGTCGGAGGCTCGATATCCTCTGACGTTATGACGGTGGTGGCGGTCTGGGGTGCCTGTACGTTAGTCTCGCCGGGCATTCCACCAGCTACACGGAAGAGTTCGAGTAGGTCGTAGAATTGTCCATGAATATCTCCACAAATAGTAACGGGCGTCACAACGGGTTGTATGTTCGACTCTGATGAGGACGTCAGCGTACGCAGGGCGTGGGTGTGAGCATGGGAAGGAGCCCATCATCTCCTCAGAGAGTCATACCCTCCATGAGAACCTCCTTCACCATTTCGCAAAGCTGCTTCATGACAGACTCGGGCAGGTAGTGACATTGTTTCGCCTCTTCGAGCCATTCGTCTAGCCCTGCGCCAGGCGTGAGGTTCGCCGGCCCGGGCTTAGGAATTGTAGTCATGATTCGTTACAGATGGCCGTGAAGGGCTCTTCGGATATCGAACTTGGGACCAGATCGTACTTGACAGGGGCGAACCGACGCCGGCTGTCTCGAGATGATGGGTTGCTGAGGACGGACTGTATGGATGCAAAGGGTCTTGATCGAAGAACAACCAATTAGTATGTTTGGGTGGCGTCAGAGCTTCTCACAATAGAGGCAGAGACATACATGGAGTCTTCCCTGGAAGGCCAAGAGTGGGAGGCAATCAAGTTGCCCTGTGATTGTGCGAATAAAGTCGATTACTTGACGGCAACATAAATGCCCCTCAGGATGCTATGTAACAGTAACCTTGGGAGGTACGGATTGCAGGCCGACGAGTACCTGGGGGCAGGCGAGGACCGTTGCTGTCGGCGCTAGGAGTTCTTCCTGCTCCGGGCGCAATTGAACCTTGGAAGGTGACTGGAGCAGTAACAGTGACATCCATGAAGACACGGCCTGGACTGCCGCCGGAGTGATCCCTGCGGGGAATGCTGGTGGCCCGTGTGCCTTTCTAGCCGCATGGCATACAGGGGGTGACTGAAGCGTGCGGTGCTAAGGTGGATCAATCCTGCCGATCTGTAGTGGGATCGATGCCACCAGTCAACTCCCCCCACAGTGGAAGCAGCAAGCAGCACAAGCAGCATTCGATGCGCGGGTTCACGAGCTTCCCTTGTTCAACTCCACAACAGTAAAGCGTGCTCTTCCTTTCTTTACCAGGACTGTCGTCTCACTGTCGCATATTTCATGTTTGTGGAGTGAAACTGGGGTATTCAGTACCCAGTAGTCTTCCTCAAATTCCCCCATATGTTGATCAATCAATCAACCGCGACCGATTTCATCCGGTAGCCACAGGAAACGGGAGCACCGACATCTACACCAACAGACGACGAAGCCACACGACACCATTACTATAACGCTTTCTACGGAAATCATAGCCCACGATGACCGTACAGCAGAGCAGCGCGGTGCCCAAGCAGGCAGGTCTTCTGCCCATTCGTCCTACCCAAGCTCAAGCTCAGGCTTCCAGTCCAGTTGACGTATCCAAGTCGACCAAGGCAAAGACCGCAGCACAGGACGGCGTGAAGATCAAGATTCGGAGACTTCCACCCGGGATTACCGAGCATGAGTTTGTGGCCATCCTCGGCGATACTTGGAAGGCGGGTAATGGGAAGGTTGGCTGGTTCGAATACCATGCCGGGCATATTCCCAAGAGGTTTGTCGCTGGTGCTCGCTTCAGGTCTTTGGTGGTCGCTAACAAGGTCTTGTTGGCACAGTGCTTCCAAGGAGCCCACACCCGCATTCGCCATGCTGCAAGTCAGAGAAGAGGATATCGACGAACTTTCGCAGGTCGTTCAGAATGCGATATGGGAGGACGCCAAGGGCACATACAATAGCCCTTCACTTGTTGGCCCTCCTTGCATCGAACGTTCATTATACAAGAAGATCCCACTTGGCAAGCCGAAAAAGGACCCAAAGGAAGGGACGATTGACCAAGACGAGGATTATATGGCATTCCTCGCCAGTCTTGCTGAAGATCCGACAATGAAGCAGAACTTGGAAGAACTCAATGTAGAGGACTCGACCGAGCCTGAATCGGACGTCAAGACAACCACTACACCTCTGGTCCAAGCCATTCTGGAGAACCGTGAGAAGAGGGCGAACAAAGCCAAGGAGGCTGCGAGTTCCAAGAGCAGTAAGCACGCTAGGCAGGAATCTCAGGGAACTAAGGGCAAGAGTTCGGCATCCTCACCAGAAGATTCTAAGAAAAAGTCCAAGGAGAAGGGAGCCGAAAGACCCAAGGAGACTGTGAGAATTCTTAGGAAGCAGACCGCTACAGAGGCAGCAGCTGAGGCAGCCAAGGCGGTTGCGAAGGATATCAAATCAGGGGCTTCTGCGTCTGATGTTGCCAACAGTCGCCGTACCGGTATCCAGGGTGTGGCCAACATTTTGAAGCGCGATCTTGGTCTCTCTAGCGGCTCAGCTGCTAGAAAGGCCCGGCAGGAGATGGCCAAGCAAGAGGGATCCAAGAAGGCTGAGGGTGACACCAAGACGAAGGACTCTAAGGGCAAGGAGAATGCTTCTTCGGCTGCAGCAGCCAGTTCAACGCCTGCACAGGAGCGGCCTTCGACGCCTACAGCCCCGAAAGCACAGGCGGATAAATCCTCCAGATCAGGACGGAGCAGGAGGGGTAAGGAGCCTAAAGCTGCTGAGACCAAGGCCGGAGGTAACTCAGATGCCCCAGCCACTGCGCCTAAAGCTCCTGTCATCCTCCAGAAGAAAAAAGAAGACAGCACTACATCATCGTCAAATAGGGATCAGACACCTGCTCCGAAAGCTGCTCCGAAGGCAGCCACATCTTCAGCAGCTCCAGCAGCTCCAGCACCCCCGACTGGTCCCAGGGCTGGAGCAACGAAGGGTAATCAGGCTCAGAAGAAGAGCAATGCCCCTATACCAACTTCCGGGGCCACACGTGCCTTCCTGAAGCATGCCAATCCATCACAAGGTGTCACAGAAGCACTGCTAAAAGAAGCCATGCAAGTCTTTGGAGGCGTGAGCTTTGTCGAAATCGACCGCCGCAAAGGCTTCGCCTACGTGGATTTCGCAGATCAAGAAGGGCTTTCGAAGGCCATGGCTGCCAGTCCTGTGTCTGTCGCACAAGCGACCGTCCAGGTCCTCGAACGCAAGGACCAGTCAAAGAAGACTGCCACGACACCTAATGCCCCAAACACAACAGGTGCCGCAAGCAGCACGAGTGCGACCGCTGCTCCTTCCAACACCCCAGCTGCCCCGCCCTCTAATGCAGACAAGGGCGGCAATGCTACGAGTGGAGAGCAACAGCAAGCTAAGCGCAGTCGGAGACGCGGTCGCGGTAGGGGAGGGAATGGGGGTGGTTCCGGGAATGCGGAGAGCAAGTCGGCCGACCAGGCTTCTTCGGGTGGCGCAGGGTCGTCAACACCGGCTGCCGGAGTCTCCAGTAACGGCTGAATGGTCGGCGCAAGATTGATGCGACGCAGCGTTCTGACTGCAGGTATGACTGCAGGTTCCATGAGTCTGCGGAATACAGTAACCCGGTAACGGAGACCTATAGCTATCATGACTTATCCTGGCCGAAAGTAAGCATACCGGTTGCCGAGCGACTGGAGATGCGTGGGAAACACGCCTAGTAGGTTATGTTCTCCGAAGAGGGGAGATTGACTTGGTCTAGCGACACCGATATTGATTTCTGGATTGAGGACTCGACCGCAGGGAGGTTCCCGCGATTATCAGGCTTTGGTCATCTAGTGGCATTCTGACCAACGAGGCTGGAACGAGGGACGCGGCATGTCTTGTCATCATGCAGAGACCCTCGAGTCCGGACCAGATTGCAGCGAGATCGGGAACTGCGCGACCACGATTCTCAAACAATCATGAGCTATATCGGCGATTACACAGAACGAACAGATAGGCATACAGACAGGCAGACACAGACGGACAAGTAGCATGCTGCCAATCAAAACACTTTCCGACGTCCATTACACTTGTCCTGTGCCGTCGATATCGGCGGTCCCAAGAGGTCAACAACCTCTGCCATCTCCTCGGCTCCTCGGCGAGAACATGCACACCTACCTCATGGGAAGCCGTGTGCCTGTGTCCCCTTGTCTCACCGCCTCACTTGTACGCGTGCCTGTACGCACTCACACACAGAACTGCCACGATCCGCTTCATGGTGTGATGAGCGCGTTGACGTCACCTCGCTTGCCTGCTTTGCGTTGCAGTAAGGCTGAGCGAGTAGGAGAGAATTCTGCCTAGAGGGAGGGGGTGATGGGTCGCGTTTATCTTTTTCTCCCCTCCTCCGAGCTGCAGGTGATTGTGCTGGTCCCCAGTGTCGCTGAGCATTTTATGGGACCCCCGCGCAGTCGAGTCTGTTGCTTGATTGCCTCCATCGCCATCGACCTACCTTGAGTGAACCCGCGAGGCTGTGGCTCCCTGGCGCCTGGGAGGGTTGCGGGTGAGGTCTACTGGGCTTGTACGTACTTGATAGCATCCACTGTAGGGGGACCCTCCGCGTAGCTCGAGATTTTAGGTCAGAAGCAGATGTTTTTATACTGTTCATGTCGTTCGCTTTCTATCTAGGTACCCTAAGATCCAAGGCGGGCCCATTTTCCTTTTCCTCCTTCGTCTCGTTACATGTCTCCGTAATCATAATATTCCGTCCCAGCCTCCATTTATCCAGGGGTATATACTTGGGGCAGTGAGCCTCCTCCATTCCGTTCTCGAGGGGTATCTGCCTATCTAAATTGCTATCTAAGTATCCGAAGCCGATCCTTTGTGTCATCCTTTCCCCTACGCCCTGTAGGGGATGTCCTTCAATTTGTATAAATCCAAACCAGAACTCCAAGGAAGATAAATAGACCAATCCAGAGGTGTGTAATGTGAGTCGACTCGTGCATGGGAAAACCGAGCGAATTCGCTCAAGTAGAATAAGGGGTACATGTGGTAGTGTCTCGGCAGGACTCCTGTCAAGTCCGGGTCGTGGTGACGTGATGTTCAGCATCGTGTTTGGCAGGGGTGGTGTAGTGAAACAGTCGGCAACATTCCAACGAGTCTTCTTGTGCTGCCTCCTAGCAACGGACTGGCGGGCGTGGCTGAGAACGAAGCAATGTGTTGATGGTTGGGGGTCAAAGTGATGACAAACACCCCGGTTCTTCTCTGGTTCCCCGGTCTCGCATGCAACCGTCCTGGAGGGGAGCCAGGTGAGCCGTAGCCTTGTGGTACATCCTTTTCGACTTTTAAGCTCCTCGGTCACCAGGGCAGTGGGTTTTGTGGCATTCCCAGACGAAGGAATGGGAAGAATGCGGGGTTCGGTATTGTCGGAAGTGAGATGTCAATGCCAGCCGGAGAGTGGCTACCTCCGTACTGGGTGAGAGCTGTAGTAATCGTCCTCGTAGTGCAAGTTCGGCGTCAGCACGTCGGGATATTGGTAGAGAACGGTAGGGCGCTCAATACCGGTGCTGCGGGGAGTGGAAGAGTAGGCCGGATCCTGGTATTGAGACGTGGCAGGGTAGTCGGTCTTGGACGTCGCGATGTACCTCGTGCCGTTCGCTATGTGCGGTAGCGGGTTTGCGCCTGAAGAACGGGGTGCGCCCTGTCCGTACGGCTCAACGTACGCGTTGCTCATGCGGCGACTGCGCGGAGCTTTGGAGCTCGATTGTCTGGCCGAACTAGTCTCGCTCGAGTTCTCATTCCGAGGCTCGAAGCGCTTACTGAGCCGATCCTTCTCCTTGTCGGAATCGGAGTCCCTGGATAGCTTGCTCCCGCTTCGCTGCGGCTTGCTAACTTCGAGCGATGAGGCCGAGACTGGCTGCTTTTCAATCTTCTTCTTGGGTTTTTCCTTCTCCTGCTTGAGCTTGTCATTCTCCTGCTTGAGCTCATCCTTCTCACCCTTGAGCGAGGAAACTAGAGCCGTTAGGGACTTGACCTCTGCCGAGTAGGCCGTCTTTTCTCGCTGAATCCGCTTCTTGTCGTCCTCAAGCAGATTGCAGTGTGCTTCGAGAGCTTCCACACGGCTCTTGACCTCCCCGAGCTCCTTGCGCAGCTTCTTCTCAATGTCCTCAGCTTTGCGCTTCCATAGGTCGACATCCTCCACGGAGTCCTTCAGCGCCTGCTTCAAGGCGTTGACCTCATACAGAGGATCTGGGCCATAACGATCGGAATAGTGTGTTCCTGAGTAGCTGGAGCCCGTGCTTGTCGAACCGACTCCAGATTCACTCTTGAGGGTCGAGGATCGAGAAGACGCGCTCCTCGATTTGTTATCCTCCCGGAAGCTGACCCTTCTCACGTCGGGCGCCATAACTCCCGAGATTTTGCTAGTGATATGTATGTAGGTCGAGGTTGGACTGGTTGGCCGCTTGTTTTAGGGCTGCAGGCCTGCGTGAAGAAGATGCAGGAACAGAGGACTCGAAAATGTGTTCTCTGCTGATTTGACAACGCAGACGAGAGGCGAATGCAAGAGTGCCCGATCTAGGAAGAACACAGGAGATCTGAGGCAAGAACGGTATTTGAATCGGGCGGATTGGGCAGCGGCAGAGCCTATGATATGCGAGGCTATGGGCAGGAATGTGTCTTAGCAAGAGGGTGTTAGGCTGCAAGGCAACATGGTGAGACTTCAGGGATAGTCAGAGCCCAACCAGAGATGGATGGTTGAAAGGGATGGGTATTATATAGTACCGAAATTGAGTCTCCCTCTTCGGGAAAAAGGATGTCGGGTAGTTGTCAAGACAACCTGGAGCGATATGGACCAGACTAGATATTTGTAGAGATTGATAGGTAAGACGAACCGAAAGCAAGAAGTCTTACAATTGGAAAGGAAGCATGTGGATTTAATACCGGAGGAACAAGACAGCCAACCATGACTGCCTGCTGCCTCAGTCACTCCGAGCATGAACTGGAATGCAACTAGCATTCCACGGCACCTCTAAGAGCAGGGATGCCAAGAGCGGAGAGAGATGAAGTGAGTGACTGAGGGAGCTGCCTTGTTGCGCAGCGAGGCAGAAACAGAGATGATGAGAGGGTTGGTACCACCGCTACCGCGATCCTGGATGAAGTGTGCGAGGGTGTGGTGGCCTCCCCCTGCTTGGCTTCCTTCCTCACCCCCCCCCCCTGCTAGGACTTGCACGATGCCCATTCTTATCCCACCCGCGAATTCAGCCCGAGTAACAGGGGGACAGAAGAGTCATGGCTACCTAGGTATACTGGAGCACACCAGGCAGACAGGCGGTGCAGCTCACACTGCAGATACCTTCAGCCAATCCACGCTACTCGAGGCTCAGCCTTCCACTAGAAAGCGAGCAGTATTACTTCGGCAGACAGTCAGTATGTGAGGATGAGAGGTCGCCAGATGTGCCGCGGGTGATCTGATCGAATCGACCGCATCGACCGTGAGACCCACTTCGCGAGAGACGAGACGAGACAACGGGAGTAGCCTTCTAGAAGATGGAGCACAACAGCGTTGATGGGAAACCCTCCCTGTCGTAACATGATTAAACTTCCGCCCGTTAGTTTTCGATCCGTGGCAGTGCGGCCATCCGTCGGGAACAGTGAATGGTCGGCAGACTCGATAGCGCACTCGTCCTGATTTGTTGCCTTGCATCCGCCGAGACACCCTGCTTCTCTGGCTTTATCTGCCGCTGTTCTGTTAAAGTGCTTCTAGGCAGAAAGGAAGCGACTGGCATGATTTCGGCCTTCGCCCCGCTGGGGTCACAAGAACTGATCTGCAGGAGCCCATATTCCGCTAGGTAGACTCTATTTGCTGGGTGGGTGCCGGAACGCCTGTATTTGCAGCCTGCTTGGCCCTCTTCGACGTGCTACCGTACTGCGTGAAGACTGAACAGCACGGGATCAAACGTGAGAACCCCGCCGCGTTGCTCAAAGAGGTGAGTCACGATCGCTGTACGCCAGTGCATGTCTCAGATGCATCATGGGATGGCATGCCGCCATGCTTTGTTACGATACTCGGCGTTATCTTGACTATTCTCCTGGTCGTACGAGATTGGGTTGGATTGACTGGCCGGCGATCGAGACAGAAATGACAAGAAACGAAAAGAACGAGCGAAAGGGACACAAGGGGACAGACAACGGCGTGCCAGCCGACGGACCTTCGCGACAGGGCTGAGGATGTAGTGTAGAGTGAGGAAGTGTAAAAACTCCGGGCGTGCCATCTGGCAGCCTTTGCATGCAGAAAGTGCACTGCCCACTGCCGATGATGAGCTAAACTCCCAATAAGACTACCTAGGTACCTAGGTATTGAAGTTCCGTAGTGAACGTAGGGTAGCGAACGTGGTTGGTATTGATGATGAGGAGAAAAGGTCCCCAGTAGGTTTATCGTAGGAGGAATTTTCTTATATGCACGTAATTCTACCCTCCGTCGCTCCTTCCAGCTACCACACAAGGCCCTTTTTCTCCTACGACCGAGACCCCGAGGTCGTTCAACGCCACTAGATTCCTCGTTTCGGACAGGCACTTCCGTAGAAGCCGTCATCGCCAACTCCATTTCATCATTTACCCATCGCGGTGACTCTTGTCCCTTCCCCCTAACGATTTAAACCTAGTCTCGACATAAAGCCGTAGGTACGAAAGGCAGAGGCGGTCGTGCTTTTGGAACTCTCGTCGTAGTCGATCAACGATTTAAACCTAGTCTCAGCATAAAGCTGTAGGTACGAAGGTCGGTACCGGTTTGTGATGAAGGTAGGTAGGTAGTTTCGAAGGCTTCGAAGGTTGTGAAAGTCGAATTAATAGAATCTTGATGGGAGCAATTGATCTCTTTAAACTAGGTGTCCCAGTCTTATCACCATGAAGTTCCGTAGTGAACGTAGGGTAGCGAACGTAGTTGGTATTGATGATGAGGAGAAAAGGTCCCCAGTAGGTTTATCATAGGAGGAATTTTCTTATATGCACGTAATTCTACCCTCCGTCGCTCCTTCCAGCTACCACAGTATCTAGGTATTTGACCCCTCCCCTCGTTCTTTCCTTTCCTTTCCTTTCCTTCCTTACAGTGATTCCGAGGGGCTATGATTGCGCAATGCAGGGTGGACCTTCAAGACCCCCGGGCCCGGATGCCCGACACATGTGCACCAGCAAAGCCCCACCACACCACCCCTCCCACCTCCCACCTCCCACTCACGTCCCATTCCTTCCGTCTGACTGCATCGGCCACAAGAACTCTAAAACACCTTCAAAACCTGCAAATCATCTCGTTGTTGTTTATTGGCGGGGCAGTGCTCCTAGGATAGAATTAGACGAGTGTTGCTCGGCGGTGATTTCGCTGGTCCGTCCTGGGGAAAGCCGACATATGCTGCCTCTCTTGTATTCGTGGACAGGGAGAGACTCATCCCGTGTGGTGTATCTACTGTGTAGTGGTGCACAGCCTTATCGTGACCTCAGAACTTCGGTTCCCAGACCACAGCGCCGTTCGGATTGATGTACACAATAGATATGGTTATCGAGTCTAGGTCGGTGTTTCAGGTCGCACGTCCAGAGCGTTGAAACGACGTAGTCCATCTGACGAGAGAAATATGATCATCTTCCGCATGCCGATCTTGCTCAGCCGCCAGAGATCGTCCTCACTGAGAGGCTCAATGATCCTGCGGATCCGCGTCTTCTTGTCCTGCGACCAGCGTGGTGATTTCAGCAATAAGTTGACCTTTATCCGGAGTTCGGCCATCATAGGTCCGCAGTCACTGGTGAAGAGCAGATCCTCCATAGAAGCATCACCGTGGGGTCCCACGGGATGGGGTCCAAGCCAGCAGTACATCACTTGCTCGAGTCCGCTCCCGGATGCCGACTCTCGATCAGGCAGGAAGTGATAGCGGTTTACCAGGTCTGAGGCACACCACCGCTTCAAGTAACGCTCCCGCTGATCGTCCCAGCAGTAGTAGACAGTCTCAAGTCGCGTGAACGGGTTAAGGAACATAAGGAGGAACCATGTGGTGTGGACCGACTCGTCTATATTTCGGCCCAAGTACTTGGCACGGAATGCCATGAAGTCTGTCCCCAGAGCGAGGTTTATGATCTGGTCCGTAAAACCCTCGATGTGGTGGTTCCAGCTGTTTCGCATCCAGGGCGCGTTGAACTCCCCATCCAGCAGAACGATGTCATGTTTGGCTTGGAAATTGACAAGGCTGGACCCATCATTGACCGTAAAGGTATCAGGTACGAGCTTCAGGGCCTCGCCACGGGCCTCACGGTTGACTGCCAACGCAGCCCTGGCAAGGGCGGTCTGGTGCTTGAGGCTATCTGACGGCTGGATACTATATGGCACATCTCCTGTGATTTGTGACACTTCCGTAGCGAGCTTGACGGAGAAGACGCGTGGGCCGCTGCCGATTTCTCCGCAGAAGAGATGCCAAACGCGAAGGCGTAACTCGGTCGGCAGTTGTGCGAACTGCGGGAAAGATGGCTGTTCGCCAGTATCCATATGTGGGCTCTCAGGCATTGCTCGATGTTCACGAACAGTGATGGTATCTTCGTGTCTTTGCTAGGCTTTAGTGGAGAGTTGACCTTTGCAAGGTGGTGTTCGCGACGGACATGTTCTCCATCTTACATGTGCCCAGGCTTTCAGGGGTTAAACCCTGGCACTGCGGTGGACTTCCCCATAGTTTACTCCAGGGCTTCCTCTGAAGGCATCTAGGAAGTTACCTCGACCTATACGAAGAAATGTGCCAGTTGAAAATTACTGTTCCACTATCCCGTCCACTATCCCGTCTACAAGAGCTTTTATGTGCAACTAAACAATCACAACAAATGATCCTGGCTTGCTGATTCCTGAACCGGATCGATCAAGCACCCTCACCCACTGTGTGCACGTGTATCAGACGAGTGCATATGGATCGGACAAAGTAGGCTGTTGGCTGCAGTTGCTGGCGGAGGTAAGATGTACATACCTGATACAGCACATTGCGTCGCATCGCAGGCTGTGGCGCAACAATGCGAGTCATTCTTTGCCCCAGCTACAATGTACTCCCAAGGGTGTTCACTGAGAAAGGGGCCAATGTGCATGGAGAGCCATGGGTGTGGGCTATCAGTCCTGTCTCTTACAACACCGGGCAAAAGAAAAGAGCGCTGTGTTGAGATATCGCGTGCTCGCAAGGGATGGAAGAGGTATATCAGTGTCGTCTTTGTGTAGTCAGCCGTGAACGCCTTCACCAGGTCCTCAGTCCGCGCATCACCAGGTCCTTACAACTCGGATACCTTTTCTGGAGTAGCAATGTCTTTAGCGAGACATCCTGACTGCCTGACCATCTACTCTCTATGGCAAGGCAGAAAATAGGAGGAGGTCATGTCTGTACAACCCGATATGCCCCTAAGCTGGAGTCTCGCCATTCCTAGGCCTCCGAGAGGCGGCCGCAGAAACACAAGGACATATCCCGGACCAAGTACCGTCGTCAATGGGGCCGCAAACCAGTCTCCGTCCTTCAAGCTTCGTCCACCCATCCCTCCAAACGCACCGTCAACTCATTGCCCCTCACCAGCGTCTGCAAGGCCTTTTTCCTCTTTCCTCCTTACGCTGCTGGCATTATTCACAATCCCGAAACGTCCTGTTCTGCCTTCCAGTCCGATCACATTTGTGGGGTTGGAAACACTCGTTGCCAATAGCCCAGATCTGCTGTGGACTTTACAAAACCTGCATGACGCTGATGACAAGGCTATGCATCGTTCCCGAGGTCCCTCGATACGTCGGTTTTTCAATCGCAAATCCTCCACGACCCCGCCACGAGCAAGCCATACCTTACAATAATGGAACAGAGAGGACCTGGGCTTGTTCAACGAACCCAGTCAAAGAATGTCCATCCTGGACTGCTTCACCCGGCCGCACGTCTGTCAATTTGCTTGGTTCTAGTAGGTCTGGTTGTTGTTGCCTTGGAAGTGACTTTGCTACAATCTGCCCGCAATAACGGTCTTGGAGATATTGGACGTAGAAGCGGAGACCAGTTGATGACACCTATATACACTACCTATGGACCACTATGCTGTCCCTGGTGTTTGGAGGCTTAGCCATGGGTTTCAGTCTTCGATCAAACTGTTCGATCGCTTGCACCATACATCATGCTCAGCCATGTAACTACAGCTCGTGTTTCCCTGAAGCTCAATCTCATGGGCATGACACTTCCCCACGCAATCTACATAGAAGCAAAGCATTGCAACTTTCCAAGGTTGGGTCCAAGGCAACAACGACAGCGCTATTTGTTGCGTTCTTTTTCACCATGATCAGCGAGAATTGTTGTTGGTTACTGTATAGGACAGTAGGACAGTGGAACGGTGAGGAAAGACTCGGATATCAAGTTGATCTTAATGACCATCTTGTCTCCTTACACCAACGGGTGCGTGCAGTGGCATCAACTCGCCAATCTCCATCCACCTTTCGATCCGCTTAGCGACTCGAGCCTTCGTCTCCAGTAAAGCATGCTGCCAAGTGAAGGTGTGCATCCCGCCGTGACCCGTGCCCATCTCGTCGGCCTCCCTCCTACTGGTCATCCAACTCTCTTTCAAGGTTCTGGCGCATTCTGCAGCCGCGAACCCGCTTCTAGAGGCAACTATATGTGTCCATAGATCAATGCGGTTCCCTACAAACGCAGTCTCAGTATCCTGTGACCCATGGCCGTCCCCCGCGGTTTCTGACACTGCCATTTCAGCGTCAGAAACGGGAAAAGCATATGAATCGTGTGATGCAAAAAATGCTAGAGCCAGACGATCGTGATCAGCAGATAAGAATTGTTCAACGTGGGCTTCATTTTCTGCGCAGGAATCCGCCATGTGTGGTCTGGACTTGTTTCCAAAGCGTTTCATGTACTCTGTGTGCCCCCCATTGATGCTGTTTCCCATGATTGTGAGATGAGGAGTAGTGGAGTCGGGGTCTTGGATAAGATCTGTGAATTTGATCCTTTCCAGTGACCACGCCACTTGTACGCCGAGAGGATGTCTCTGACAAGGGCACGCGTTGAAGACCGGAGAATTCATGGTGGCGAGGAAAACGTTGTAGTGGAAGCCTGTGGCGATGACTTTGTTAGCTGTGCTCTTGACCCATTGGAGAACGCAGTCTAGACGTACCTCCGCTCGGACAGAAATGCCTGTCAACCAAAAGCAGTGTGCAATTCATTGAAGCCCAGCTTTCTCGTAGAAGAAGGTAACCTGGATAGCAGGCCATCGACTTCAAGCCTTTACCAGACTCTTGCGTGGTGCTCACTATGAGTCTATTTGTGTAATTGATCAGCTTCTGTCTTATTGTAATACTCGCATCATCGTTGTGCAACTCACTGCTCCATGTCTATGTTCTGAACTGAGCGTTGTGCCAAGGACTTCTGCCAAGCACAGCTTAAATCGGACAGCCACGACTGCAACTCTCTGAGCTCCCTCAAGATCCTCTGTGGCTTCCCGGGAACCTTCTTCTTCCCTGTATAAGGGCGTATGAAACTGTACGACACCTCGGCTGCGTCTTCGGGTGCAGTGCGAGCGCCAACCGTGTCGTTGACAATAGAGAAAGCCTTGTACTTCGACAAGACGTAGCAGAATACAACGAACCGAGTGAGAGTATAGAAGCTCAGTGGATCCCAGCTGCACATAATGGGCAATGTATCTTCGAAGAAAGAATGGACCCTGGCTATTGACTGTCCGACCTTTGAGTGGGCACCACCATGGCGGGTGGTCGATGGATCGAGCATGTGCCAGTGTTTGCCAGTGTCTTCGACAACACACAGAGATGTTTGGGAACTGGAGCCATCGAAATCGTATTCCGTGGTATCTGTGGATGCCAGAGTCCTAGTGCTCGAAAGACCAGGGCTGGAAGGTGTCGAGGAGTCTTGGTCCGACATGCCAGCCTCTAAGTCTTGGAGGAAATGGGCCAGGAAGGAAATGTTGGGAGGAAGCTCGGAACCCTGCGAAACCAGAGCCTGCCGCATGAGACTACCTAGTGTATGTTCCTCTCTTGATGCATCTGTGGTGTCCCACCCAATCAGTTTGAGTGTATCCTCGGTTGGCCCTCCGAATACTTTTGGATGGACCTTATGAGTTATGATGTCCTTGCAAGCCTCCTTGGCGTTCTCATGAATTTGACGGAGCTTGGTAGTATATGTATCGATTAATACTCGAAACTTCACCCAAACTTCAGGCAAGTCGGTATTGATGTATCGGTATATCAGAAACACCTCCTGCATCATGCCAGCTCGCAGCTGACATCCAGCACTTTGACTTTGTCAGCATATATTCTCACAGAGCCAAGCTTTCTAGCCTTGTGCAATTTTCCTGGGGGTGAGATAAGGGTCCTTCAAAGGAGGAATGAAAATAAGCTCCCCCATCCGTTGCATGATTCTTTCCTTGGCGTTGACTTGACGTACATGCCCAGTACCCAAAGTCAAAGGTCAAGAATGTTCAATGAAGAAAGGGGAGGGGGGGGGGCCGCATTTATACATACTCTCCTCCATGAGCATCAAAGGCCATAAATCCATTGGACTCAGGGCCGCCGGCTTTTCCCTCGATCAAATTTTTGAAGAGGTCAAGAGCATCCGCGGAGTCAAGAGTGGCACGGGCAATATCACTCAAGAACGGCGCAACATCGTTCTTGGATCTGACCCCTCCGGCCAGATCTGCTATAGGGAACAGAAAAGAAGTCATCGTAGTGACAATTAAATAGATAAGTTTCTGGTGAGTGGGATAGAGAGTTTTGTTTCATTTTCTTCTGGCCTTGACTCAAATGTATTCCAAGAAGGTCACAACGACCGCAATATATGCTCCTCAGCAGCCATGAAGGCTTCCATCCTCTAGGGTCCAGATATGCCTCGACAAGTTTCTCCGTGATCTCATCACATCCTCAACGGGAATCCTACTCGAGATCCTTCTGCCAATGTGTGGCGTGATGCCCCATCTCAAAGACGTTTTTGTGACGAACTATGTAACGTGGGCAGCTGACAGCACACCTATCACTATATAGCCATAGGTTTCAGTGTCTACCCGACCTTGAATCCCTGCTCTTGTGGTCGGGTCTGCGGCATAGCTCAGTTGAAATGGCTATCGATTATTCTGAGTTCGTCACAGCTTTCAGTAGAATTATACTGACCTTACACAGCTGACTGAGCGCTAATTCTCAACGACCCAGATATGAGACACGAATGGTGGGGATTCGCATCTACGTAATACTAAATGCGGCGTGTCTACAAATCATGGGCATGCATTTGTCTCTGGAGGAAAAGGAAGGACTTGAGTGAGGTCCCACCGGGGTATCGGACTGCTGCCTGATGTGACAGACGAACAAATTGACCAATTCGGGCGAACTTTCACGGGCTTCAAATCTCGGGCTTGCATGCATCTAATCGATGCTGAGTAGTCGGTATGTATGATTGGTCTTGTTGAAACTTTGAAGGATTATCTGGGGCTGTTGGGGGAAGGGTTGATCACTGGATAGACATGCCGAAATTCCGGTCCGGTCCAGGGTCGCCAGAAATGCAGTCCGATCTGGATAATACCTGGTAATACATTCATGAAGAACGGATTATTTATAAGGTCGTTATTGCAGCTTGCAGCGGCTGATGCGTTGGGAATTGCAGATTCGTGTCCTACAAATTGCCCACCATACACTCTAAAGTCTTCTACAATTCAATATCGTTCTCCAGCCTGGTCGTCCGCTAGAATGGCCTCGAACTCTTCCCATGCCCAAGCTACTGAGGGTTTTCGGGATGCCGCATACACAGCAGGCCTAATAATGGCCTTTGTGGGCTTATCTCTTTTAATCTACGATCAATACGTACGATCAGCGGTGACCCATGTTCCTGCAATTATGAGAGCAACTGCTGACAACTCTGCAGCATTGGGTAGCATATAGGCTGGCCCACCTCTTGGCTTTGCGGCTTGGCTATTTCAAGGACCAAGACGGGAAGCGGATGAAGTATCTTGACTTCAATACACGTGTTCTTCGCTTTAGCCACGGGTGAGTTCCAACAAAAAAGCCTAGTTCTGCGTGTACCCAAATCCCTGTAATATTGACATACTTTAGACATGAGGTCTCAAAGAAGGGCCTTGCCATTACTGAAGACGAGCCCTTCATCACTTGGAACGATGGGAAGCCTGAAGTCGTCCTTAGCTGTCCGGCTCACATCAGGCAATTCTACGGGCGCGACACCAAAGGTTTGGGACCCTAGAAAACCATCTTGTCTTTTAGAGCGAGTTATTGACCTTTAAAAGGCCACGCGAAGCCACCTCACATGGGTATGGGTCCTTTCTTTGACAGAATTCTCGGTTCAAGCGTGGTAAGCAGTCCAAGCCCCGGGATTGTGTTTTACTCACCTATTTTCCGAAAAATAACGTCTCTTGCTGCAGGGGGTGCTCAATGGCGACAAGTGGAAGACGATGCGAAAGGTTTTTGACCCAAAATTGTCCCACGGTATTGCCATGGACTATCGCACACGCTTCGGCCGGGAGGTTGAGGCATGGATGGATTCCCTTCCGGCGGTAAGCTTAAAACAAAGCGACGGCGCGGATGATCTTGGCCTCGTGGTCGACGCCTCCACCGCGTGCAAGACATTGCCATTTAAGTTGGTTGCATTGATTCTCTACAACGAGGCTTTGTCCGATGCCGCTTTCGAGGAGCTTCTCGAGCTCAACAATCTCCACGAGAAAGTCATGTTCAAGACTTTCTTTGGAGGAGCTGAACGGTCAAGATTGCTTAGCCACCTGCCAACTCGATCAAACGGCCAGATGGACGAGTTCGGACGGAAGTGGAGAGCTTTCAACTTGGTGATGATCAAGACGGCTGGAGAGGTGAGCTTTTCCGAACAAAGGGACCGAGTATCGAAGGAGACTAACACAGTCAAGAAACACCAGTCATGCCCTGTGGCAGACATGTATCCCTCTGTGGTCAATGGATCCGTAAATGAATTAGAGGTCAGCATGAGTGGACCCACTGAGGCAGCGGAAGCGAGCACTAACGGAAGTCGTGAAGTTCCTCCACACCATTGACGAAATATTGTTTGCGAATATAGACGTTACGTCGTCAGTATTGGCGTTCCTCCTCGTCAACCTGGCACGCAACACTGCCGCCCAGGGACAACTACGAGCTGAAATCCTGGCGAACTCCACCAGCCCCGAGGCTTATGTGCAGAAAACAGACACCCTACTGGAGCACACATGCATGGAGTCCATCAGGCTGTGCCCTGCCGCATGTAAGCCATTCTCCCTCTCTCGCTAAGGGGCAAATATCGCATGGAAACTTACAGTGTGGGAAACCAGGGTTTTCTCTTCCTGAGTGTGCCACATCTGACATGGCCATCGACGGCTACCGCATCCCAGCTGGCACGCCCTGCATCATCGACTGGTGGCGGCTCAACACCCAGTCCCCCGTGTGGCAGCAGGGGGGACATTCCGGGGCCTCATTTCAGCCTGAGCGTTTCCGGTCCCTCTCACCACAGGATTACCGATGGAGCTTCCTGCGGTTCGGGTTGGGTAGCAGAAAATGCATTGGTAAGAACGTATCCGGGGTTCTAATGAAGACATTCTTGGTGGGCGTCTTGCGGAGGTTTGACCTCCAGAGCGTAGGACCAACAAGTGAGGAGGAGATGTCCGAGACGAGGAAGGACCGCTTTACTGTAACTCCGGATAAACGAGTGAGGCTCTTAGCTCTCTAAGAAGTGTCTGGGTGTCCTTATATTATGTATTTCCTTGCTGGCCTGTCTTTCTTGCTTTAAGCATTTCAGGCTAAACTATACCTAGAGTAGTGGGGTGGAAAGTAGAAATCTTGCTTCAATTCGGATCCTCAATGATATACTAAAAGCTTTGCAAATGATCAATGCCTCAAACTAAAAGAAATACCGCAGCGATTTGAACTCGATATCCACAATTGGGCAGGTTATAATGAGAGTACTGTATTACCCGTGGTTTTGTGGTTCGCCCGCCATTGTTCCAGAGTGAAGTGTGCTTGAGTTCGGATGATCCGGTGTAACATCCGCGGAGGAAGGGAAACTGTAGAACAACGAGCCCCTAACCCTGGTTATAAAGCGATTTCTATAGCTAATTATGAATACATAATAAGCATTTCCTGTATTTCCTACTTTCTACTATTACTACCTAGGTAGTCTGCAGAATTAGATAACTTTACAATGAGGATTTCTTGTCGCTTCTGGCTGCTCATAGCTTCACAGTAAACAAGCATCCTTGGCCACAGATCCTTCTGCTGTCGTCAGATTACTGTGAACGGGGAAATAAGCATCCTTGGCCTACGGGCCCTGCCCATCAGCAGCAGTAAGCCGGTCATCAGTAACGAGTTGCCATTAGAATCTTATGACCCTGACCATACCCCTCTCGACTGGATCCAGGTGTACGATCCTGGTGACAGTTTACTCTGGAATTAACATTCTGTTAGTCAAAGATCTGCGCAGCAGGAATACACCAATCTACCGCCGCCCCCAATCTGCATGCAAGACGGCGCCTACCTTCCGCGTCTGGGCAAAAAGACCCATGGTAGGTTACACTGAGTGTTCACGGAAGCTCCGCGGTGCTTACACATTACGCCTTCCCAGGGTTGTCGAACAATATACCATGCGGATGGACCAGCGTTTGAGATCGGCATGTTCAGCTCCGGTGCAGATCCGTCAGGCTGTCAGCTCAGTCAGCTCTCCGGGGGCCGGGTTGTGAAACCCGAGCAAGTGATTGGATTGGGCCGCTTTCAATATGTCTTTTAATCCTTTGTTGTCCTCCGCGGATACTCCATGGAGGCCGAGGACCTTCCGTGGACTCAACTTCGTCAACGATTGCCATCGACCATCTGGATAAAATGTAAATGAAGCAGATGTTGTCCGCGATCAACTGACTGACTGATCAAAGCGAAGCAAGACACATCACAGACAGAACCTTCGAGGGCTTCCAGAAAGTAGCAATGGCAATCGATCAACACAATTACGGCACCAAAGACGACGACGTTACCCAGCGAGAAATGTCGGCAGGTGAAGAGGCAAGACCTGCGGCGCCGACGCCTTTCACGCCGCCCGATGGTGGTCGGGCAGCATGGCAAACAGTGGCCGCTGGCTGGTTGTGCCAGTTCTGCTCCTTTGGCTTTATCAACGCGTAAGTAAATCTTTATGAGAATTCGGTGGGCGCCGTCTATCAGTATCAGATGCGTTCTAACAAGTGACCCTCCTAGGCTTGGCACCTTTCAACTCGTCTATCAGACAGACATACTCAAGTCTGAATCATCTTCGTCCATCTCATGGATCCTCACCATGCAGCTTTTCCTCATGTTCTTCCTCTCGCAGCCCGTCGGCATGGTGGTCGACATGTTTGGGCCCGGGTTATCTTGGTTCCGACCTCCATTCTGGCGGTCGGCGGTTTGATTGGTCTCAGTTTTGCTCGGGAGTACTGGCAGATCTTCCTGGCCCAGAGCCTGTGTTTTGGCCTGGGAGCGGCCGGCATCTTCGTTCCGGGACTGGTTGCGGCAAGCCAGTACTTCAAGACCAAGAGGGCGCTCGCTGTCGGGATCGTGGCCAGCGGATCTTCAGTTGGTAGGTATCGTCAGAGAGATGTGGCTCTTGATGAGAAAAGTTTCAGAGCACTAATTCGTTTTTTTATTCTTCCACAGGTGGTGTCGTCTTTCCAATCTTTCTTGCCCAGCTGTTTGACCAGGTCGGCTTCGGCGCCACCATGCGATGGACTGCACTCATGGTCGGAATTCTGCTGGTGATCGCCAACGTGCTCGTTGTGCCGCCGATGAAACCCAAGGGCTGGGCAGCACGCCGTAACATCCTCAGTGTTGCCGTTTTCAAGAAACCATCGTATCTCTTCTTCGTCGGGGGCTCGTTCCTCTTCTTCTGGGGCCTCTTCGGGCCGTTCAACTACCTTCCTTCGTTCGCCGAACAAACTCAAAAAACCTATTATATCGGCTCTTACGCAGTCTCCATACTCAAGTAAGTCTCCAAGTTTGGAAAGATAATAAAGATCTAGCACGTCTTTCGTCCAGATCAGGTACTGATTCTAATTCCTTTCAGTGCTGCATCCATCTTTGGCCGCATCCTCCCATCCCTTTTCGCGGACCGCATCGGCCACATGCGAGTGATGGTCGTCTGTGCCTTTCTCTCCGGGCTCTCAATCCTGGCAATCTGGCTGCCTATCGACTACCACCGCTCAGTCGGCGGCCTCATCTTCTTCGCTCTGTTCTTCGGCTTTTTCTCCGGGGCCTTCGTCTCACTCATTACGCCGTGCCTCGTCGAGGTTGCAGGCGGTCACACTCATGACCTCGGGGCCATGCTCGGGACATATTTTGCAGTTGCGGCTATAGCGTCGCTGACAGGTCTGCCGATACAAGGGTCCATCTCGTCGGGTGTGGATCTCATGAAGCTCATGGTCTTCTCTGGAGTGACGATGCTGGCTGGTTCGGGTGCACTCTCGGGCGCACTGGTGCTTACAAATAGGATGAAGGTCCGACAATTGCAGTTAAAGGACTAAGAACAGCATTCATGAGGTTGCACTTTGGTTTACTCTTTGTCAAACTCAGTCTGTAGGATATAATAGATCCGCTTGAACTCCGAGTCAGCAGCAGAGGCCCTCAAAAGTCTAAACACGAGGCATTTGTAAATGTCAATGTACCTACCTAAGCACCACATTATTGGGAGCTGATTTCCTAACCAAGGCTTATTGTAGGCTGATTATAAAACTCATTTATCAGAAGCCTCTCATTTAGAAGAATCCCATGGTGATCATAATCAAACAAGATGTGATTTCTGGTATTAAGCACTGGCATACCTTAATATATTGTCACTAGCTGCTTTTGTCTTGGCAATATCAAGTGTTGTTGCCCACACGCTATTCACTTACGGGACTTCGGCACTAGCATGCGGCAAACAAGGTGAACGGGTGTAGAATATCGCCCATCTTACTGTTGCATCTTGCAAGAAATGTATGCAGGATAACGCAAGTGAGTTTGGTCGCTCAACTAGTAGGATTTCCACTGAATGAGGCTGAAAATCTAATGTCCCGCTCTGGTGTGTGAGGTAAGGCTACGGACGCGATAGTTTCTGTTCGAGTCTGACTGGAGGCTGGCTCGAACTTCCCCAGATATCAGAGCCAGGACAAATATGGAGAAAAGACGAGCAAGTCGGCACCATCAGCTAAGCTTGAACTATGTGCAGCCTGAGCAGCCCGTTGACGTGACGGTACTCACTGAGATCCATCGGGAATCCCTCCCCCAATCACCCAGATGTCTTCGAGCTTGCCCATCAATTCGACGATGATACGCTACGCGAGCTCACGCCACGTATATAAGTGTACTGCAGCCGGTGGCCCAATGACTTGGTCATTATCATCGCGGAGGTAACCAAGCCGACGAAGAGCTGGCGCGCCGTCCAGAGCAACGACATGGGCAAGATGCATAAGGGCCTCAAGAATCAGCTCTATGTCCTCACGGGATATCCCTTCCCCCATCACATCATCAACTCCGTTGTCAACTAGCGCCCCCACCAGCCTTACGTTCCCGGCGAGGGCGGCGGCGTGCGCGGCAACGCCGACTATTGCCAGCTGACCAAGCACGTGAACCTTACAACATATGGTGGGTGGTATTGGGACAGCTGGAAATGATCCTGCGGCTGGAACTGCACCAAATGTTGGGTGATGCCGCTCGGTCTGGTGAAAACTAGTTTCGGGTCCGCACGTATACTCTTACTTCCGCCGCTATTGCGATCCTGTCTGACTCTGGAGCTGGCTATTTTTGAAGTTCCTATCAAAATGGATTGGATTCCATGTTCTAGCGGCTGGATTGAAGGCGCAGGATCAGTATCAAGAACAGCAGGAGGGTTTTCAAATCCAGTGGCTGTACCTTATATTACATCGCGTTATGCTACCGGGTTGATACCACACCATTCGTGGTGGGAACCATGATTTTAGGCGCTAATGTCCATTATCTGCCTAAAGTACCATAAGATCTGACCAGTCGATGTTGCGGTCCGGACTTGTGCTGCCACTGTTACACACGTGGTCCCTGATCCTCATCACCACAACAGCCTTAGCCAGGGGTCACTCACCTCATCAGGGCGACTGTGAGCTATAGCCCTTGGTCGAGACAAATCATCGAGTCATCTATAACGAGACAAACTCAATTGTGGCCCTTCACCCACTTTCTCTGTTAGTAAGGAGTCCACTGGCAATTTAGAGGATTGACAGCTCCCAGCAGCCAACTGGCTCTTTTCACAGTTTCAACGTATCTAATTGCCATAGGTTCACCCAAACAAGCGTTAGTGCCCGGGAGAATCAGGAGAAGGAAAACACTGCTCCAGTCTACAGCCCTCGGTCGGATGTATCAGGCAGGGCAAGGGATCTGGGGTAAACATTTGGTTCCACCACAGCTCCCGCTACTCTCTTTGACAGTCCTCTCCGACCTAGGCTGTGAAGACTCGCAGGGGTACCTTGGTGATCACGTCCAAAACACATCCTGATCTTGATCAGTCGGCTAGAACATGAAACATGATAAGCTTTACATGGATCCATGGATGTTCCTGTAAGAGTCCCCGCGATGTTGGTGAGTACCCTTCACTTCAGACATATCACGCTGCCGACCTCCCTTTTGTGGCCTCATCATGAGATCGCTCTGCTTTGGGTGGAGAAGCATACCGACAAGTCTTACGGGTTCCCCCCACTATCATATACTAAGTTGACGTGACGCATTCCCTCAAATATTCGCAAGTAGAACGTAATTCAGCCAACCTTGGACGTCTGGAATCGACGCCTAACCACCAACTACTCCGACTAGAATCAAGGCTCACTGTAACTCGAAGCCACATAAATCAGGTCGAGGCAATCAGTAACACCCATGGGTACAAATCCAAGAGGAGAGACATTTTTCAAGCAAACTTGACATTGCGCAATCTGTGTGTTTGTCTCCGGTAAGGGGTTCATCGCCCGACCTATATAACAAACCACAAACAAGCTTTGGGTGGTCCAACCTCGCTTCGAGGGAAATAAGTTCAGTGTTGGGATGAGGAATACAATGAATAAAAGCGCAAGGCTGCAACAGGGGTATCGTTTCGTCGAGTAAAGGGACAAAGCAGAGTGTGTAGTGGTGGGCCGGCAGCCCATGGGTAGAAATTGTCTGGGAAGGCCGTGCTTCTGACCCAGCTGACAAAGGAGAAGACATGAGTGATGGCGGCGTAGTTGGTCTTGGTGTCGTGTCAACTCTAGCAGAATCACACGTCAGTCCCCAAGTGTTGAGGGGAGATGTTGATGAGGAGTAGCTAGACGTACCCTGATCTAGTCCAAGATAAACCAAACAAACGAAAACGCGTGAACGATGTTCCAACGAGATCAGATCGCATCGGATCCGAACCCTCATACCACCGGCGTTCCATGTGTGACTTTAGAACGTATCGATCTGTTCTCAACCGCAACTCCTTACCGGGACAGCCCATGGTGGCGTAAGATCGCATCCAGCCTAGTGACCTCGCCCTTGTATTTCCTCTCCTGTATCATCAAGTACTCATTGTCCGACTCGAGGAGCTTGTTCCGCGCGGAAAAATACTCGAGCTTGCGCGCCAGCTTCTCCGCGTTGGCGTCCAGACTCTCATGCCGTCGCCGCCAGTTATTGATCTCATCAACCAGTTTCCTTGCCCGGTCGCCCATCCCCTCACGAACCTCCCTCTCCAGACTGCGGACGCGAGCTATCAGTGTGTCGTTCTCGTTCCTAAGCTTGGTGTTTATGTTGCGCAACCTCCTCATGGCGTCCTCCAACTCTCTACTCCCATGGCTATGGTGGCCGTCGAAGCTTCTTCTCCTCAGCTCGCTATTCTCGTACTCGAGGTTACGGACCGCATTCTCGAGAGCAGGCAGGCGGCTGCATACCCTTCGTAGCTCGTCGTCGCAAGCCCTCCAGTTGGCTTTGAGGGCAGAGTTCCTACGGCGAAGGTCCTCTTTATCCTGGTAAAGAACGCGCTCGCGTGCTAACAGGGACTTGTACTCTTCCCGGGTGACGTCGAGGAAGTCAACCCGACGACTGCGGGAGGACTGAGTACTCCCATCGTGGGGTTCGGAGTGAGAGCGCCGTAGACTGGGGGTGGTGGTCTTCTTGACAAACCGCTGGCGTCCGGAGGGGAGAGTCTCAACATAGTAGTCTTGAGCCATGCGAGGATGATGAGCTCCCTCGTCGTATTCTTAAGCTGTGCCCTGGTTCGCTGTGATGTGGTCGGCCGACGTAAGAGCAGATTGATGATGTTTCAATGTCGGAACCTGTTATAGTAGGCGAGTCAGATTCAAGGTGTGAGTGAGCGGCTCCGAGCGGTAACGATATGAAGACAGAAAAAGTCTGTCACAATGTAAAGAGATCCCAAGAGAATGGAAAGATACGATGGTCTCTAAGGCGGTTTTAGTTAGAACTGGAGCAGAGACAACGACCTGATGACGATAAAGCGTGTAGTTGGTGTTCGAGTCACAGGTATATCGGTCTGACAGTCAAAAGAGCGAATGGCAGAGAAGGAGAGACAACAAACCGGGGCGGGGCTTCATGGGGTGGCTTGCTTTAAGCATCTTGACAGACCGGATGCGGGTTACGAGGCTGCCTCGTAGGGCGTTGTAATGGTGGGTTCCAGCAAACTGTCCTGAGATACTGTGAAGGTGTGGTGGTATGAGGCTGATGTGCTTGGTGGTGGCAGGCATGAGCCGCTCCGCACACACCACGAGGGGTTGTCAGCCACGGCCTCATAGTCATGATGAGTATGAGTAACGAGCATCCCTCTGAGGCCATGCTCAAGCATGCCCAGGGATTGCGCAGGAACAAAGCAGCTGCTAACGGTGTGTGACATGCAAAGCGAGTGTTGGTGGTGCCAACCATGTAGGGCCCTTGTCAGGTTCGAATATCGTAGGAGTCGGAAGCTCCGCAGCAAGAGCGACAAAGACGGACTCGACAAAGACGTACTCGAGCAGAAATCTATTTCTACTTCCGGCAAGAACGAGAATAACAACTCGAAGCTACCCAGCTCAACCAAATGTCCTGACTTCCTGGGAGGTCCAGCTGTGTGGGGTGTGCGGCGCTGCAAGTGTAGATAGTCCAAACAGTCCAGGATAATCCACCATCGGCCTTGCCCCCTTGTTAAGTGCATTTCTCTTGTTTTTGCAGCGCAGAATGTCTGGCCATGTGATCCATGACGCTCACGCCTTGTCTTGGTGGCCCGGAAGTGAGGTCATCTGGGAGGAGGCCATGCTCCCACCTGCCCCCTTCCTACTCCCAGCTTCAGTATTGAACACAAAGTTGATAAGCTATGTTTCCCCATGCGAAAGGGGCAAAAATGGAAGAAGAAAAAGAGGGGTGGAAGCCGGAGCAAAAGGTTTCGCAAACTGGCCAGAAGTGGCCCTTTGAGAGGTGATATGCTCGAGGCGACCCGGATCCACATCATCGCATGAGCGTGTAGTCCGCAAATTGGAACGAAGATGACATTGCGGCATCAAAAGAAAGCTGCATTGCATGAACTGACAGACGCCAACACCAATGACGACAGACTTGGGCTGTCAAGAGCGCGGGACGCGGCAAGGTAGAGACGCTTGGTGATCCAGTCGATGAAGGCTTGAAGTGGAAGAAGACCGGGGGCTGCAGGTCCCGTGCAGTGGCGTCTAAGTGAAGTGGGTGTGACCCAGCTGATGGTGTGGTAAACCCCCGGTAACCCTCCCCCTCTGCCAACCCTCGGTCAAGTGCCCAAGTGGATGGAACAGCTGAACATCTGAACGGTGCGCCTGCACATCCACTGAAGTGCTATGTACATACTGGTAGTCTAGGTACCTAGGTATTTAAACATGTATCGGGGGAGGTGACAGGCATCCATGGATCACGGCCCTCACCGAGATACATTCGAGTCACCTGTGGCTTGTGGACTAGGAATGGGCAAATATAAGCAAAATTTAGAAAAAGGTAAGAGATATAAACCAAGGCATTCAAGGTGGGACGGTTGGTTTGCCTCCTACTATATTTAGCCCGAAATTCTTCAGCCCTGAATCCGGCGTCGAGTTGGGTCCAGCTCGGACATACTGGAGTTTATTGCAGACAAAACAATAATTACTCCCACCTCTTGGTCAGCTGCATAATACATGATAATTTCCATTAAATTGCATAGTTTGCATGTTTCTGCGATGTCCTGAAGAATTTCGAATAATATGAATTCGTGTCCATGCCTTTGGGTTTCCGCTGCGAACGCGTCCAGGTCACGCACAATCCCCGCTTGGCGCACTTCCACGCTTTCATATGTTGATGTCTCCCGCGGGAATGCACGATGCTACCATCACTCCTCAAATCTCGCAGGTCGTGGTTCTTGGTGTGATTGCTACTGGCAGCCCGGTTACGTGTCTCTCAAGCTCCAAGGAGCCAGCGCGTCTGCCAACTGCCCACTTATGTCAAGAAGTCATGCTGCGCGTGATATCCGGCGGTTCATGATCTTCTGGAGGAAACGTGAATGATGCATTGGTATCGTAACGCCTCCAATCAGGCTGGCTTCCCGCGCAGTTCCCCCTTACCGGAGTTCATGGTATCTGTGACATGCTATCGCCCATGGAGAGCCTTGGCCTAAGGAACATTTGCGCAGACCAGGCAGACGTAGACACAACCTTGTTTGAAAGGCTTCGGCTCGGTAGCCTTTCGCTGTCAACGCTCAAGAAAGTTGAGCATATCTTGTCTTGGGTTCGCCTGATGCCCACGATGGGAGGTGGAATTTCTCAAAATGATGGCAGTCTGCTCGCTCAGGGTCAGTTCCCGCTCCCTGACTCCAAGTCGTCCACGGGTTGCACGAAGCAGAGTTCCATAGTATTGTGAAGTCAATAGTCTTGACCATGCAGTAAGTGTCCCTTCTTCTCTTGGTCTTGGGTAATTCAAGCGACGGGCAAAACCCTTGCGAACTTCATTGCAGGCTTTGGGTGTTGATGATGGAAAACGGCTAATGATGCCAAGATAACAGGAACTTGCAGTGAAAATTGGATCCACTGACCACGGGGGCTCGCAAGTTCGAAAGACACAATCGCTTGGCATTTCCGGGTCGCTAGCGACATGCCTGTATATACAGTTGAGGTTCATTTCTTCCTTTCTGGTGACGAACGTATAGTGTCGAGGAGCTGATTTGTGGTCCCTCATCATATCGCCCCTGACACCTGGTCTAGCACCTGCTGCCCCAGCGTCCTTCTCCTTCCCGCGTCGCCTTCGCCCTGACCTTGAGCACCCGTTGCCGTGGCACTGGGCGCATTCTCCCCTTCCAGGCGTCTTCGGAGGCCTTCGAATTCCTGACTCCTCTTCTGCGTCCTCATACCGACCATCCAGCCGGGGAGTCGCCAGGTAATCACTCTACTCGGTAACAGGTCATTCCTCCATGCATACCCCACGACCCATCCGACCGCGGCACCGAGGAGCGACCCGGGCCATTGGAACAGAGCTAATTGCAGTGCGAGAAAGTACCGATAGGACTTGTCGCTGAACGTCAAGCCTGCCGCATCGTCTGTGGTGGTAGAGGACGACGCTGTCAGGGCCATCCGGTACTTGTAGATATGAGGGATCATGGCGTGGTACTGTGCCAGGATCGCGAATATTATGGGGGTAGGACCGGCGGGCAGATAATTGAACAGACCGCCTGTCAAGGGCCGGAGGAGGAAGACAAGGACGGCGGGCGCAATGACGCTTGTCAACAGACCGGAGACGAGGAGGAAGGACTGCCATGATGCCGAGTAAGCAGGGTTGACTTCTGAGGCAGCAGATGGGCAAAGGACTTACAGCATATTTTCTGGACCCCCACAGGCGCTCAACGACGCGCATATTATAGAGTGTAATAACAGCGAAGAGCACCTCGGACGAGTTGGTGTAGCAGAGCTGGGAGATGAGGGCCCGCCATGGCTGGTGATATTTCCAGATATGGGTATCGACCAGAATATAGAAGTAGTGCTTAAGGTCGAAGAGACTTGCTGCAACGGACGAGGAGACGAGCCCTACAACGAGCGTTCTCGTCACGGGCGCATTCGTGAAGGACATGTTGAGTATAGAGGAGGGCTTTCAGGGTCGGATACTACCGATGCATTCCGGCGTTGCTTGGGAGGGTTGCTAAACGAGCGAGAGAGCCGAGGCTCTGGATTCTGAGGGGAATGGAAATACTGGTTTACCCCTAGAACCACATTAAATATGACAGTGTCCAATGGCCCAGTAATGGAATCGCGATGCAGCTAGCAGTTAATTACTTGTAGTGGTGTTGGTGGATAGCTGTTGTTGTTGTTGTTGATGAATGCGGTCATCGGCAGAGCTCCGGAATGTTCCAAGTGTCCAAAAGAAAGCTTAGCGTATGGTCTTGGAGATCCCCTGCAATCATGTATGTAAAATAGTACAGGGATCAGGGCATATGCGGCCCGGTTCGCAGGTAAACGGCAAGCCGCCGCCGATCCCAAGTGCAGCCCCGATTGGAATTATGAACACTGAACCTTGGAAATCTGGAGATACATACCCCAACAATCTCGGACATCGAACACGGCGACAAGCACAAATCTCAACGCCCTCTTTCGCCCGTTGGCTCTTCCGTAACCTCTCATCATGTCTGACTTGTTCACTTTCTATATCCAGAACTGGCTGTTAAGTTCACCACCTGCAGAATGGATCATGAAACAGGCCCACGAGCTTCTCATAGGAGCTCTCAAGCAGGGCCCCATACCTCAGCATGTCGCATTCGTTATGGATGGAAACAGGCGTTATGCGAAGAACCACAAGATTGAGAGTCTGGAGGGCCACCACTTGGGCTTCGAGGCCCTGGCTAGAGTATGAAAACAGCTTCGTCCTATATCACTCAAGAGAATTATGTCCGCTGACTTGTGATCAGATCCTAGAAGTTTGTTACAAGTGTGGTGTCAAAGTAGTCACAGTCTATGCTTTCAGCATTGAGAACTTCAACAGGCCGAAGCGCGAAGTTGAGGGTCTGATGCTGCTGGCCAAAACCAAACTCTCACAACTCATGCAGCATGGAGAGGTCCTGGACAGATATGGTGCTCGAATCAAGATCTGTGGAAAGAGAGAGATGATTCCAGCCGACGTGCTAGAATATGTGGACAGAGCTGTGCATGCTACCAGAAACAACACTGGGTTTGTTCCCTTGAACTGGTGCCCCCAACTACATAGTATACACACCATCTAACATGATTATCCAGGGCTGTCCTGAATATCTGCTTTCCTTATGGGTCCAGGGAGGAAATGACGAACGCAGTCCGGACCACTGTCCAGGACTACCTCTCAACTCCTCCCCCCAGGAGCTCGCCTTTCTCTCAGACCCGTATATCCCAGAACATCAAGACCAGGAACTTGTCGATACCCGACCTCCCGCCCATTGATGAGACATCATCTGCTCCCCCCTCACCAGGACTCGAGTCCGTCTCTTCTACCGCATCAACTCTGCACCATCTCGAGTCTTCATCTCAACGCTCATCGAATAGCACAAGATACCCAGATCCTGAAAGCATCACGGCAGAAACCCTGACGAACCATATGTATACCGCTGGAGACCCTCCTCTGGACATGTTTGTTCGGACAAGCGGCGTTGAGAGATTGAGCGACTTCATGCTGTGGCAGTGCCATCAGGACACCCAGGTCTACTTCCTCAAGTGCATGTGGCCTGAGTTTGATCTGTGGCATTTCCTGCCCGTCTTGATAGAGTGGCAGTGGAGACAGAAGCAGAAGGACATGGATGAGAAGCCTCGACAGGGTATCAAGCAACGTTGATCGGAACTTGCTCCGAGACAGAAGGAATGTGGCAGACTTGCTAGCGTTTTCGAATTTCGTATGTTTCCATTGCACACTCTATCGGATTTAGAGTTGATATCCAGCAGGGTCCTTGGACGACCAGGACGGACAACATAGCCTATTATTTTCAGCACGCATTGTTTACATGTATGACTAGACAATAGATCAATATATTGTGGTCCCACGTCCACACGATCGGGATAGAGGCTTGACTGTGCGGTCGCCCCAGGTTGATTGGTATAGTGGTATGGCAGTAGGTACCCCGGTGCCTGTCCGTTCATCAATCCGGGCGTTGAGCTTATCTTATCGGTCGTCGCCGTATCGGTGCCGATTGCGTCACTAATCACTTCGAAAAATTAGTGCCTCCCTGTCACCTGTGCAGCCTGTGGTTCTGAAAGTAGAGGCGCTAAGAGCTCTCCAGCCAGGCCTAAGCCCACCAAGGTGCCCCGAATCCCCAATCGGCCGACACGACCGGTACCCAGCTACGCGGTGATGCTGTGTACTGCGTAGCCAATGCCGGCCGCTCGAAACAGTTCCCTCCTCGTCCTCTCTTCTGTCCCATTCCTGCTCCCCCCTTCCGACTCTACCTGGGTATACAGCTCAGATCACTTGCACTACTGGGTTCCTTCGTCGTTGAAAAGAATGGCCAGGCGTGTCAACAACTAAGACTTTTACTATCTTATCCCTTACCAGTCTCTGCAATCTATCGGTCGACTTCCCAACACCCGCTCCAGCGCAGAGTTGGGTCTGCTTTGCCCAGTCGGATTCCGCATCTCTCAATCTACCGCGATCTCTCGTCGTCCCAACTTCCCCGTACCGTTTTACTCAGAATGAAAACCGCAAAGGCTGCTCCGAGCGAGCCATCATCCTCCAGTCGGAGGGCCCAACCCGTCCGCCAAACACGAACAAACCCCCCCAGAACGAATTCGGGACTCAACCGTCTCGGCCCCCGAGAGTCGCTCTCCAGCGCCAATGCTGCTGAACAGCCCATAGATATATTCCCAGGCGTTACTCACTTTGCTGATGCTATAACCGCTCTTCCGAAAGAGCTCGTCCGACACTTCACCCTCCTCAAGGAAGTTGACGCGAAGATATTTGCCCCGCAAGAGACCCTCTTCCAGCTCGTCCAAGCCGCTCTCGAATCTCCTCCCCCAGAACCCACACGACCGGTTAACGGTGTCTCGAGTACCATCGCGCCCGCCTCGGCTCCTATGAGCAACCAGAATAGCTCCAGCGGAATACTTGTCAACGGTGTTGCTGTGGCACCGGGCTCCGCGAATGGCTCGACTGCGACAAGTGTCTATGATGACAGTAATCTAGCGCGCCGCCACCTCTTTCGACAGACCGCGCTCAAAATACAAGAAATGCTAGTGTCACTGGAAGAAAAGAACCACGTTATATCCACTGCCAATGATGCGCTTCAGAAACAGGTCAACCGCATTCACAATATTTGGCCGCACCTTGAGGCTGAATTCAGTGAAGAGGCCAAATGGGGGAGCGACTCGCATTGGGCATACCCAGAGAACAGAGCCGCTCGTGCGCTCAATACCCAGGCCGAGCGAACCCGCAGAGAGGGAGCTGCTAACCTCTCTGCCGCGGCTCAGTTCGTCGCAGAGGAGGCTGCCGCTGCGCGTAGCGAAGCGCGAAAGCAAGCTGTCGCCGCCAAGAAGAGTCAGAGGAATAATCATACACACGACTCCGAGCACGACGACCATGACGGCAAGGCCAAAGAGTCGGGCAAGAAGCAGAGCCATACAAAACGGAAAAATGCTGCCCACGCTGCCAACTCTGAGACCCCGGCAAACGTTGGCCTAGGGATCATCGGACAGACCCCTGCCAGTAACACACCAGCCCCAAAGAGGCGCAAGGTCGAGAAGCCAACCAACGGGGGAACTCCTACAGAGCGGGCAATCGCAGGAGTTTTCTCAAATGGCAAGAATTCGAAAGCCAAACCGTCAGAAAGCCCGCGAGCGACCCCCGCCCCGGAACAGCCAGCTCCAAAGAAGCGGAAGGCGCTGCCCAACTCCACCGGGCAGTCCAAGAAGAGGTTAGTAGTCATTCGAGCTCACATTGCATTGTTATGTAGCCTAACTCAGTCATCGCAGACCCGGCCCAGGTCAAACACCGTCCGTCACCTCGTCGCCAGTCATCGGCACACTTCCCGACAACACGAAACCTCCCCGAGCTTCTCCTGCTCCGTCTGTCTCTGGCCGTCCACAGTCTGCGAGAGCCCGTCAGGGCTCTCTTGCTTCCAACGCAGACAACACACGGCAACGGCCGCCCTCCGTCGCCGCGAACAAACCATACGGTGGTGTGCCTACGCCGATCGAGATTCCGACACATCACAACGGCACTCGCGGCCCTAATAATGATGCCCCAAAGACGCAAATGGAACCACCAAGTGCTACCGCGAAAATAGAACCCACGAGGCAACATAGCGAACGAGCGCCAACACCCCAATCTGCAAGCAGCCAGAAGAAAGAGAGCTCAGTCAAGCCAGCTGATGAGGTTGAGGTACAGCAAGAAACTCCGCCATTGGTAGTTGCACCTATAACGACACAACAAGTGACGACCACCAAGAGCGGCAGGGCAAGCAAGCCCTCGACTCCCGCAGTTGGCAGCTTTCCCGAAAACCCCACCACCAATAATATCAACAATAACAATAACAACAATTCTCGGTCCCGTCCCTCAAGGAACTCAGAGACACCGGCAGTGCCAAAACGAAGCCATAAGAAGGGCGCGTCGGCGGCTCACGCAGTGGCCGTGCAGAAGGCCATCGCTCAGAGCAAGGCGGATGACGAGTCCAACAGCATGCAAGAGGATGAGCATGACGGGATCGATCCGAACGAGGAGACCTACTGCTACTGCAATCAAGTCAGTTACGGCCAGATGGTTGGGTGTGACGGCGAGGATTGCAAGAGAGAGTGGTTCCACCTCGGGTGCGTGGGCTTGAAGGTTGCGCCTGGGAAGAATGGTAAGTCCTCAATCCTCTTCTCTCTTCTGTCACGGGATGGCAAGTCGGTCAGACTAACCCTTGCTGTAGTAAAATGGTACTGCGATGACTGTAAAAAGCAAATGGCAGCCCCGGGCAAGAAAGTCAATGGGCGATAGGAAACATTGCAGTCCACACCTTTCTCGATACCACATAGCTTGTGATTCGCCCGCAGGCACCAGTGGAAGCGAGCGCGAGCGTCGTCAGGAGATGTGATGGCCCATGGGGCCACCGAATGACTGGCTGATTGCCGCTGCTCAGATGGCTTACCGGTGTGCCCTCTAGCGTCTGGTCTTCCGTTTTGGTCTTTTTGAAGATACTTTTCTTTTACAACAAACATTATTATGTATAGCCGATCTCCGCATGCTTCAAGTCACTCAAGATACCCGTGGAAATGACGGAGTGCATGGATTAAGAGGGGGGGGGGGGTGGGACAGAGAGTTGAGAGATAGAACATTGCAGCAGTAGTGGCTGCTTCTTGATGGATATAACAAGGATTCTTGGTAGCTTTGGGATCTGGGATGTCCAATGAAGGCTCTTGTTTCAGTCAAGAGAGTAAAAACAATGTGTGATGATTACGATGTATTGGACCGATCCGCTGCCGACCGTAAGTACTGCTTACTGATTAGAAGGGGCGTGAACAGACAGACGCATATATGTATAGCCTGGGCATTCTCTCCAACAACTATTCCCCAAATCTCTCCTAGCAGTGGTATCAGCAGTCAATCACTCGCAACAGCATTCGCGGCGGACCAAGCTTCTCACAAGTTCGGTGATATACAGGAAGTGACCAGATGATACACCGAGCCTCGGACTGCTAAGGGCATGTTATGTTCCTCCTCTGGGGAGAATCAATTATTGGTACTGGTATATAACTACATGCTTGAAGATGAATGAACTAGCCAACGAACGCCCTCGCCTTTCGCGCTCAGTTCCCCGTCAATCTCCAGGGTATGTCGTTACGCTTTGCCCCAAACTCCGAACTTTGAAGGAAGAGTATAAACAAAAGAGAAACCCGCAAATTCGTGAAAACAATTTCGTGATCCCGTCATGTCATGAAAACTCCGAATCCTGGTCGCTCCACCAAACTCCCGACCTTGTTCCTTGTTGCTTTTTTTTCTTTTTGAAGGTGGCACACAACCAATCGCCCCTCCTAGGTTGTTCGTGGGAGGCAACGATAGTGTGGACGAGGATGAGGAGGATGAGGAGGATGGGGAAGGTGCTGTATCGTTCCCTCCGCCTCACAGCTTCCTAGCAAACATGTAACTCCCATACATGCCGCCGACCTCCGCCCTCGCGACGGGGATCTTCCTCATGCCCCAGTTCTCGGCGCCCATCTTCCAGGCCCTCGCGCCGCTGTCGAGCGCGCCCATGCGCACGATCCAGGTCCGGCTGCCCAGCTCGCTGACGCGCCAGCCCATCCTCGTCAGTGGCGCGTGGCCCTTGGCCAGCCTCCTGGCCACGTCCTCAGACACCTCGATGACCTCGAGCGGGGCCGTAGTCCCTGTGAGCAGCGCGCACCCAGCCGTGTTGTACAGCGTGGGCAGGTCAAGCTCCCCGTGCCACATGTCTGAGAGGTCGACGTACCGCAGCGTGTGTGGTACCCACTCCTCCACTGGTGCTGGCGCAGGCTTCTCGTTGCCATCAGCGTCCTGTTCCCCCGCCTCCTCGTCCTCCGGCTCGTCCGGCACGAAAAGCCCATTGGTGTCGGTCAGCCCGAGGCCCCGCCCCAGGGCCAGCTCCTCGAGGTGCTTGGTGAGGGGCCGCAGGAGGGGAATGTGGGACCTGTCCATCCTGCTGCCCTTTAGGGATAGAGACTTGAGGGTATCCGGAAGGACTGGCAGGAGCACCTTGACAGATTCGGCGTCGAATATCTCGTGGGTCCTGGCGTCCGTGGCCAAGGAGAGCCAGACGAGCGTCTTGGTAACGGACGGGTGCGTCGAGACGAACCTGGTGATGCCCGCCGCCGACAGGTTGTTGCACTTGGTCAGGTTGAGGTGGGTGATGCGGGCGGTGGCCGGGATGGAGAAGAGCGCCGCGTCCGTGATCCGCGTGCCCGCCAGGTCCAGGTGCGTCACCTCGGGCAGGTTCGCAAGGAGTGTCTCAATAACGGCTGGCGCAAGCGTGTTACACCTGTGCAGCGACAGTCTCTTGAGGCTCAGGGGCACCTGCTGCGTCCAGTCCGCCGTGAGAATGGTGTTAGTAAAGGAGTCCCGGAAGGCGGCCGCCGAGCAGCCGCAGAAGTCCAGAGCCTGGATCCTGTCGAAGCCGAAGAAGAGCTTCTGAAGGACGCGCACGTCGAGGTCGTCATCGATGTGCTCCTGCGCTAGGAACTCCTGCAGGTGCGGCGTCAGCTCCAGTGCCTGGAGCAGGGTGTCCGAGGTCAGGTTGCGAGCCTGGGAGCGCTCGCTGGCCGTCTCGAACAGCGTCGACGGGTTGAAGTGGCAGAAGTCGAATCTCCGAACCAGCGTCCCAAGGGACGGATGCAAGGCCACGTGGGCCAAGAACTTCTGGAAGATCTTTGAGTGCGGGATGGTGATCTGGCGGTACAGGGTGAGCAGGGTGGCGCCGTGGAGCCTCTTGGAGGTGAGGAGCAGCGACATCAGGTCCATGTTCCGCTTTGTGATGCCGTTCGGGGGCACGTCAAGGAGCAGGAGGTTGATGATGGAGCTCAGCATCTCCAGCGGCAGCCTCTCTATGGGGGAGTCGCCGGTGACCTTGGATGGGCGGCGCACCAGTGGCTTCGGTCGAAACTCCCAGGCGAGGCTCAGCGATGTGAGGTCGCTGAAGCTCCTGCTCGCCGTCTTCCCGCGTACATTGATCTGCTTCCATCCCTTGAAGTCGTCGGCAGGGAACCAATTACCGTGGAGACGACTGCCAGGGCTAGTCACTGGTGGGAAGAACTCAGCATGCTGGACCATCGTACCCATATCAGATGGGTCGTACTGGATTGCTTGATCGTTGTCGTCGATGGCGTTGTCGTGGTCTTGGTTTAAGAGAGTGTAAGAAGAAACCTTGGAAGCAGTGAACGCCTGAGCAAGATGTGTGTCGTCCTCCCTTATGGACGAGAAGGAGGAGCGAGCATTCATAAGCTTGGGGGACGAGGATGCCTCAGGGACCTCGGGCGAGATTTTGTATTCCGCCGACCGGGCCTCGCTGCTGCTGGCGCTGCCCAGGCCGTCGAGAGCCGCATTCGCTGCTGTTGGTAGGGCCAGAGCCATAATGGCTGGGGATGGGCTGGACGGGCTGGATAGTGGGACCCCGGGGCAAAACGGAAATCAGAATCTGCTCTGGGCAGGTATAGGAAAATCGTATCGAGCAAATAGCTCAAGGCTTTCACGTGAGAAAAATGACCGTGGAAATGCTTTCTATTAGTCAACAGGCAATGATTTTAGGTAAGGCAATAAAACTGTCTGCGGGGAGGGCTATGTGATCGATCTATGTGAGCCCAGTCCACGACCGTGAGTCAGGTCATGAAATGGTGTGGTATTGGTATTCCGAAGGTTGTGGTAGTGTGTAGTGTATGCCTACTAAGGAGGTAGTGTAGGTATGGCTAGGTATGGTGTATGTAGTGGAGGGGGAGGACAGTGCAGGACAGGACAGCCTGGAAAGCCTGCAGAGCCTGGACTGGACACGGTATTTTTGTATCTTCTCTCTCTCTTCTTCTTTTCTTTCTCTCCCTTCTCCTTGATGAGGGAGGAGGGGGGGGGGATAGGACAGTGTGTGGGTAAGAGTTGTTATCATCAAAAAGGGGGGAGGGGCACGAGAAAAGGAGTAAGTAAGTGAGTAGTCGTCCTATCGTGTCCTGAAGGTTCGTGTCGGTCGCAACTGTCCCCAAGATCTATGTGGTACAAGTATGCTGTGAGCCTGTGGTTGAATACGGAGGTTCTCCGTACAGTGGACAGTAAAAAATCATGAAAAAAAGGTAGGTAGGTAAGTATGCTTAAGTAGGTTAAGTAGCAGGCACGAGGGGCGGACAGACGGGCAGTTACCGCAGTTGTTCTGCCATGTTCTAGTGGTACCTAGCTAGGTAGGTACCTAGGTAGCTGGGTAGTGTGCAATGGCCAGGTGTAATATGGGGTGCTAATCCATGGATAATATGGCACGGTACCGTATGTTGGGGAAGGAGGTGGCCTGGCTGTTGCTGTTACCTGCGGATTGTGTAATAGAAATGGAAAAAAGGCCCAAGCAGCGAGTATTTCTTTGTCACCTGAACGGGCCGCCGACCAGTCGAGCCTAGTTTCATTGGTTACCCGCGCAGGCGATAAAACGGTCGCTTGGGTCGTGCTGGGTCTTGCTGGGTTGTCTGCTCCCCAAGAAAATTGCCATGTGCCCGTGTGACCAAAGAGCAGTCCCCGAATTGCAAATTCTCAAGTAATCGAAAATGAAACAGGGCAAACAAGCCCATGTGTAGCCGACAACGACACAAATACGTGGCGCTCCTCTCGATATTGCTAATCTTCAGGCCGTATGACGACGAAAGGGGACCGGAGTCCTGGGATATACTCAATACTAATACTGATACTTCTACGTAGTACTTTATGGTATTTTGTACAAGACCTGTTTTTTTTAGACGGTACGTATATCTCTCGGCATACTACTGTAAATCGTAGGTACCTTCCAAAGGTTGGCATCTCGAGGCTCTTTTTTGCCCCGCCACTTTAGCTTCAAGTAGTCCTCGCGTGGAACGCGGCAAGGTTTCTGACTGGCTAATGGCTCATGCCTGCTTACGTAGTGCAGATCTACGCTGTTGAACACTTGAACCCTCCGGACGTCAACCTAAAATCGAATCCACCCGCGTCGAACCACCAACGCATCAATCCCACCCGTCTGCCATCTCGCAACATCATCCGCTTGACCAAGATCATCGATTCCAAATGCTTGTCAGAGTCTAAATCGCTTCAGACTTCCCCGCCGAGTGCCATAATAGTGACGAGCATTGGGCTATGAGCCATACCCCAGACCCCACCGACCCACGACAATGGACTTGTCCTTCGTAATCACATGTCGTCTTTCGTCTTCCATCTCCCATTACAAAGAGTGCATCATCGGTATCACGAGTTGCACCATCTGCCGCCGTCCGCACAAGCCCTCAAGGGCAGCAGGGTGGTCGACCATTGGCTCAGGAGCTAAAACACTTCAAGTCGAGCACCCAATTGTCGACAGCCTCGCGAACGAGCCGCCCGTCCCGTTTGCCAGTCGCCCCCATTCCCCGTTCCCCCTTCCCGGGCACCGGGACATCTACAAGACATACTATACTGTACTACCTACTACGTATGTTTATCCCGATGAGGAGCATGACACAGAGAACAGGCTCCTCTCACCTTCGCTTATCTCGCACTCCAGATGCCCAGCCACTGGCATTGCGATATCGCATTCGCGGCTCCAATATCAAGGTCTTGATGGCCAGTAGCCAGTGGTCAGTTGTCACAGCCTCGTCAAAGCCCGACGTCGCCTAGCAGCGGCACGCCGGGGCCCCGCGTCACTATCATCCGTCGGGGGCTGGAGCTCCGATCTAGGAGTTCTGGCTTGGATCCATCCGAGCAGGCGCTTCCACCGACCAAGCTAGGTAATATCCCTCGTTGGCTTGCATATGTTCAACGTCATCGAAGCCTCTCCCCAAGACATCTGTTCCAATAATGAAGGACGGGGAAACTGTTAGTATAGTTACGTTTGTCGTCAACACGTTCACGTGTTTCTTCCCTGTCGTCACCGCCCGTCAGGGTGGGAGGCTCCATATCGTTTCTGGGGTACCGTTTTAGCGTGCACCTCGACCCCTGGACCCCTTGGGACCCCCGCATGTCACCATTGGCAGGGGTCAAAGACGAGACGGGCCCTTGACCGGAACTTCACCCGAACGCAAACGCGAACGCACGTGTCTCAGTGTGTCTCAGCCGAGAGAGCGTGGTCCCGTGACAAGGAGGGAGCGGAACGTAGACGCTCGCTATCTGCCCCTTGAGGCTGCCCCTTGAGGCTGCCCTCGCCATGCCCCCTAAGACCTCTAGAAGTCTAGAGTGTCTACGTTGCCGACGAGGCCACTGCAGTCGTCTAGAACACATGATTGGTATGGCGTATTCTCTGGCGTATTTCCTCTGGCATTCTATATGCTGCCTCGAAATCTGACATCCCCTGAATCGGGCTCGATGTTGTGAGGCTCCCATGCCATTTATTCCCTTGTATGTTGCTACTCGTTTGCGGCTTGTTGTGGCCGTTGAAGAAGCTAAGGCGACATGTGTTGCCGTCCCCACAAGAGTTACCCGGTGTGTGCGCGCCTCAATATCCTTGCCGCCGACTTTGGCTGGGTGAGTCCGAGGGCGTCGGTCAATATAGTGACACATCACTTCTACTTACACCTAAAGCTCCGAGTACGTTGCGGAACCTTCACCGACTCCCTCACCTCAGCCTTCTATCTGTATATATGAGGTTGAACTAGCGCTCTCCCCAGGCTTCCACCTCGCTGCATCGGCCGATGCTGAGAAAGAGGTTGTTGGTCAGACAGATTTGACCAAGAGTCCATTAACAATCGTCGTGGCTGAGCCTAGTGTTGAAAGCCGGGCTGACAAGAGCCTTGTTCGCTTACTGTGTATCACAGGATAAGGCCATACGACTGGCTCATGGAAGCTTCACCGTGCCGTCAAGAGGCTCAATCTATTAGCGCATCTCACTAGAGGCAGATCGTGAAGGACGGCAACGGACAACAACGACGTGATGGAAACTGAGAGCGATTGTACCAGGTCTGCAGGAGGAGGGGGATCCCAGCGGCAGGTACAAAAGGGCGCTGTTTCTCCGGAGATGAGGTCTCGCCTAGGAGTCGTGACAACCAATTGAGCGAGTGCTTTCCAGGAGCCCAATTCCCATCTCCTCAACTCGGGCCGCTCTGACTACAACGGATCCGTTATCACGGCCCAGGATGATACCGCCGATGGACGATCAGGATACAATTCCATTGAGTTTACGGCACGCAGTGTCGCTGAGTGGCTTCATCGGCAATGCATATGATGGTCGCCGCCCAAAACCGCACGCGCATCCGAAACAAGGGCCAAGCTTCGGCTGTTCTTCACGTTCCAGGGCGTGCGCTGGGCTCGGGATCTACGGTGGTCTTGTTGTTTACCGGTGGCAATTACTTGATGCGACACGCCTGTTACCACAACGAGGACGGGCAATACAGCTACATACTTCCTTAACACTAGACTAAGCTTAGCAGGCAGCAGCAATGCATAAAGGGCCTCATAGCTAACATGGATGGCATATACGTATGGATCTCTTGCTCCGTGAGCAAGATATAATGCACAAACTTGCATTGTCCTTCTGTCCGCTGGCGGTTCCAACAGCCTCCACGCTCCCCTACTTCTCCACGTCTTCGTTAATTGCAGCTTGCAGAACAGGGCAAGGAGTCTCGCCCGACCCCAAGCCCAGCCTCATTGGTGGTTACGGAGTTACAAAAGCCCCTGATGGCTAAACCTTGCTCTCGGGATTGATGATCACATAGGGCGTGGACGTTAACATTCAGCGGTGAGCGGTGAAGATCTTTGATTTTCCCCCATGCGCTATACTTGATGTCTTACACGTGCCTGTGTGGTCGAACCCTTTCAAAAGCAGGAAGGGGTTTGGGGTACCTGGAAAATTAGAGGGCAGGGGGGCCTCATAAAGCTTCGGTGAGACCGAGTGTATGCAGTATGATTACATAGGTTATAGACATAAACTATGTAAACCAACTATGCAGCCTTACAAGGCTCCTCGGACCAGCCCAGACTCCACCCGCAAAATCTTCCTACATACATCTGCTTTATCTGTGAACGCCCCCCCAACCTACATGCAGGAACCCCGGCGCAGCCACGCGAGGGAGCTCACTCAGCCCTAAAGTCTCCACTGACGAGGAAACACCCATGAATGGGCCTGTCTGCATGTTCGGCCTCTTCTGTCTCGGTGGCAGCCTACCTACCCGCCTCCCCTCCCCGTCGATCGTATCGGCGTGGGATGCCGAAACGCCAACCGGGGCCGAGACCAGGACCTCCTGACCTACTGCTAAGTCCGGAATTAGAGCCTAGTTGGTTCCTCGTTGTTGTTCTTTTGTTTGTGAAAAGCGCTTTGAGACTGCATTACACTATTCGTATGGTTTGACTTACTGTATGTAGTAGCTAGCTGTTCGTTCACCCCTTGTGCCCATGAAGGTATCTGTTGCCGTGCAGAGGTTCCCAGCGAGACGATGTGGAATAGATTATTGAAGCCAGGGGTTGACGCTGACTGATGACCTCTCACGCCAGAGGCAACCTGTAACACACGAAGGACAAAGGGAGAGGGTGTCACGGAAACAAGTTAAATGGTCATGATCATGTAATCAATTCGCGTCCCTGCCGTTAAGTCGTCTGCCTGGTACACAATGTGTAACGATGACTAGAAAAGACGCCCCATCCTAAAACCAATACGCGCTATGATTGACCCAATACGCCGACCAAACGCAGTGCAGTGATGCTCGCTTGCTGTATGCTAAGGGACGCCGAACAAGAAGAACACAATGTGGCATGAGAACATCATTCCTTCCAACATCTGAATGGCAGGCTTTAGGTTTTTCTTCCTCTTGATATGCCGTCCCTCAAACTCTCTCTTCGCATCCTACCATCCCCAACCTAAAACTAGAAGATATTGTCCCCATCACTCTGCGGGGACCAATTCCGCGGGGATAGGCGTGTCCCGACGGCTCCCAGTTTCTGCGTCGAAGAGCCCCTCGGAGTCCTGCCTCAAGGACCTCGAGGGCGTTGGCTCCAGGTACCTGTTATCGTTCTCGCGCATCGTTGCCACCGTCGGCGTGAACATATCAACGTCGACATCCCCAGGTGTCAGGCTAACGGGCCTCCCGCCCGCGTTCACCGACTCGGTCCGGGCCTCGGCCTCAGACTCGGACATGATGACATCGTGCCCCTCGGCCTCGTCGGCCTCGTCAGACATCTCGATGCTGGGCGTCAGTATTTCCATCGGCGACTGCACCGCCGGCTCGACGACCACGGTCGGGGGTGCGGCGGCCACAACATGACCCTCCGGGGCCGAAGTGGCGGCCGGGGCCTGGACATCAGCAGCCTGCGCCCTCGCTGCGGCACGAATGGCGGCGAGGGCCCCGCCGACCTCCCTGTCGTCGAGATCATCCTCCTGCGTGCCTATGGTCCACACCCACCTCCTCTTGGTGTCCTTCTTCTTCCTCTTCCTCACACCCGCGGGACTGCTCAACCCGGGCCCTGAGCTGGGTGAGGTCGGGGTTCGCGTCACCAGCCCGGCCATCCGCCGCCTCATCTCCTCGAAGGGCCCGGGCGTGGTCCCGCCGTCGCGCGTCTCGTCGCCTGTGTAGGCCATGGTCAGGTCCAGCACCATATCCTCCTGCCCCTGGGCCCCCTGGGCCTCCGCGGGGGTGGTGGTCACGGGGGATGCAGTGCTGGAAGCGGGCGAGGCCTCGTCCGCCAGGAGGTCGATATGTGACTTCACATACTGGTTCGTCGTGATGACCCGCTCGATGGGGCTCTCGTAGCCGACACGGCGGGCCGCCTTCTCTGCGAGACGGGCAGACTGGCGGCGGGGCGAGATTGGCGTCTTGGCTGTCGGGGGTGGGAGGGGCGAGTTACGGAGGATGCTGTGGAGTGAGCGATTGCGCATGTAGGGCAGCCCGCTGCATGACCTTGTGGCGTCAAGATTCACCGTGGCGCGGCGGCGGCTGTTGCCGATTGGTGTTGAGACGGAAGGCGGAGGAAGAGACGTCGATGGTGTGGTGATGGCTGGCTGTGATGGTGTTGCTGTTGATGATGCTGTTGTGGAGGCGCCAGCTGTGTCCGCCACAGAGAAGGAAAATGGCTTGGTGTCTCTGTCGTCAATGGGCCCTGATGACAGTGGTGGTGTTGCTGTCATCGTGCTTGGAATCTGTATTGATGGCGCAGCCACTCCCGGAGACAGTGGTTGTGCCGTGAGAGGCGTCTCCGGGTACGTCACGGCGTACGGAGTTTGTGACACATGTTGGCCATGAGTGAGGTTTTGCGTCTGGATTTTCAAAGGTTGTGTTTGTGTTGTGTTGATGGCAGTCACCGGCGTAGCTCGGTCGATTGCGGTCACGTAGACGTTTGATAGAGTGTTGAAAGCCGTAGGTGATGTCGGATTGACAGCAGCTGCTACAGTCCTCGAACCACGGAGATTGGGTCCATGTGCTATCGTTTTGATCTGGAGAGACAATCTTGGCCTCTTGGGAGGGTTCTGGTGTGCCGACATTGTGTCAGAGCGGGGAAGAGATGCGAAGCAAACGACGAAAGCAGCGTAGTAGTGTGATGCGACACAGAGAGCAGTTGGCTTTAAACTGATCAAAAGGCTGGTCAAGGTGGGATGCCGCACTGCGATGTTTCATGAAACACTCGGATGTCGAAGAAACCCCACACAGGTCCGCGGCAATGGCAATGGCAAGGGCAAGTAGTCGATTGCTGTCACGAGGCGGAATGGAGATGAGGGCAGGGCGGCAGTGTCGTTGGGTTGTTGGAACCCAAAAGGTAGACAGGTGCAGGCCGGCGGCTATATAAACTGCAGGGAAACAGGGTGAGGGTGGCCAGCGGCAATCGCCCTGGAGATAACATAAAACAGCCCAGACCTCGGTGATGAAAGCGCCAGAGAGCTAATGCACATATGGCGAGAGAAGCACGAGTTAGACGCGATGGGAGAGGTCGAGCTGAGGACCTAGGCCAGCAACAGGAAGGTTGGTAAAAGAGAGGAAGCGGGGTGTAGAAAGGAGGAATAGCTTCCGGAGTCGTTACGAAAGCAGACATGAACGACATGACAGGCAATGATACAGGCGATGATACAGGCAATGATACAGGCAATGATGATACCTACCTGGTCACAACTCACAAAGACATGTCCCCTCGGCTCCGAAGCACCTCCACATCGGTTTCCCCATTGTTTTTCTGGCCAACAATTGATCCTGGCCACGGTCTGTCGTTCGAGGCATGGGACTTCGGCCAGAATCATGTGGTTGGATGCAGTGAAGTTGAGACGTGGTTTAGTTTGATGCAGCATGCGAGCGTAAGCGCCCGGCGGCAGAGAAACCGACCAATCATGGCGGCCACATGCAGCCTCCTGGTCGCTATATCACAATGGCGTCTATTGAGTCCCAACGTTGAACGCACAAAATGTCTTCTCTCGCCATTCATCACATGTTCCGGGGCCATAAAGACCGGGTTTTCCCCTCCATGGCATGCACGGGATCAAGGCACCCTTGGCAGAAGGATCTGCCCATCGAGGATGGGCTGGAAAATTGGAGCCGCGGCCTGGGATTCGATGGGAAATGGCGGTGATGGCTGCAGAGAAGGATTGATGGAAGGATGAAGCGCAAGCGTACTCGTTCCTCACAACATGCGGCCAGAGCATGGGTGATTTTTGGCGCAGCTAAGCGGGCGTCAGCCGCTTGTTGGCGCGTCTCGAGGGCTATTTGTTCCTGCGATGTGGATAGTGAGTGGTGAGTGATACAGTGGCAAGCCTCCACGATCTGGCCCGAGAACAGACGAGTGCCCAAAGGAACAGCAATGCTTCCTTCCGATACCGAAAGGCCCAGCCAACCCTCTGTCGTGCAGCTGGTGAACAGATTATCACCGTGTCCAGGAAGACTGGCTGGTGATCAAATGCAGCCTGGCTTGCTGCTCTGCGGGTTCGGACTCTTCTGTGTTCAAGTACAGGGATGGAGACCACTGACGGCGAAATCTAGCGTGAGTGGTGATCACAGGGTCTTTCCCTGCCAGCTAATACATTGTCTGCTCGAAACCCAAGCCCTTGACCACATAAAACCGATCGCCTATTTGGCATTAGCCGTGTCGAAAGGATGTCACGCAGGTCGCGCTCAAGGTCAATGTAGACCTCAATCGAGGAGGGCCGGGGGCGATTCACCCACAAATGGGTTCCCTCTCATCCGCAGCCTGGGTTACTTTGACTTTCACAACACCGCAGAGTGAACGGTAGACTCTGGCCATGCCTTGCGACCTGTCTCGCTGTGGAGACGAAAGCGAGTAACAGGAAGTTTACCGGAACTTCTGCGCTGAGCCTACTTGTGACCGTACCATCTCGGCCACGGTAGCTCGCGTCAACAGCTTCTCATTCAAACTGTGAATCGTCTCCGTGTTTACTTTGACCGGCGTAGGCTTCTTCAGCAAGGGTCCAAAAGGAGCATGGACCTTGCAACAATGCTGGCGTACTTTGTTCACACCGACAGACACGTAAATGTTGTTGGTTGTAGGATCTGCAGGGTTGATCATGCCCGTGACTTGCACAACAGCTAAGCATGCTCAGTCGAGCCTATGCGGTGCCTGGCTCGACAAGCAGCGGAACGTCGCTTCGATTTGGTACTGATCTGCCGTCTGACGGGTTACCCTGCGTCACGCAGCCGGATATGCATGCATCAAGTCGTAGCTCACACTATATGTGTCAATGAGCAGGTGAATGGGCAGCTGATGCTCGGTGCTCGGTGCTCTTGTATATTTAGGCGTGGCCGGGACTCGATGATAGCTCTGCTTTGAGATTACCCCAAAGCTGTCCCGCCTCAGAGAAGATGGCGTCGATAGTATGGTGCGGAGTGAGGTGCGTCATGGAACGAGGAACTAGATGTATACGAGTTCCAAGATTCCAAGGTTGTTATGTTCGAGCAGACCAGTACTGCGATTACGAGGACAACCTTGGAAGGCAACAACAGCATACCTACATGTAGGCCGAGGGCAGGAGCTAGCAACACCCGTGGGTAAGCCGCCACATTCTCCATTTCCACACTTAAGCACCACTCAAGTCGTACGAGTTCCTTGCAAGCACACACACCTACCTATCTAGGTAGGTAGGCAGTACCTAGGTACCTAGGTATCTATATGCCTACCTAGGTAGACCACCTGGTCAGTTGATCTGTAGTGCTGTGAGCAGCATTTGAAGCTTCTACTTCGCTGCACATCGTTATAAGTTCTAGATCTCAACGAACGAGTTGTATCACAAGATATACGCCTTCGACTAAAATCGCGTTCAACATGTCCATCACATGCTACAGTCCAACCTAGAAGCATCTAGTTGTTCAACCAACATTATGCAGTACCGAGGCGTCGAGATAACAGACCGTAGGCACAACAGCGATTTGACCTGGGGATATCATCAGCCTGTCGAGGAACTGTTTGGTGAGTCCCCCGCTCTATGGATGGGTGGTTGCTTGCTATTTTGCCGACTTTATTGAATTTTGATGTCATTGATGATGCTAATGCATAAAAGTTGTCGATACGGTAGACTCGGGCGAGGCAGAAGCATTTGCACTGGAAATCGGGCAAGCACATGCTTAGTCATCAGGAGCTGCCGCCCATGACCGCATTTCCCCGATAGCTGACGACTGCCGATGGCCATCTTGACCTTCGTCAAGCATGAACGGCTCTGAGCTATTATCGCGATCCGACGGTATGGAATTGGGAGCCTAGTCTTTCTCAGACAGCTAAACGTCATGAGGCCCGGATTCAAGCAGACACACCCCACGAGAGGATGGTGTTCTCGGTGAAGAAGAAGGCGCCTCGCAGGAAGCAGGACAGGATCATCTTGCATTTCGTGAGATCCACTCACCTTATGACGCGACGGACACAGGACGGACAGACTGACGAGGCATCCGCAGGACTATGATTGTTTCTACGCCCAGGTCGTCGAGAATGCCCAGCCAGCGCTGAAGTCGCTGCCGGTAGGCATCAAGCAGAAGGGTACCCTAGCCACCTGCAATTACGAGGCACGCAGACGCGGTTGCAGGAAGCTGCAGCTCATCTCCGACGCGGTACAGATCTGCCCGGAGCTGGTACTCGTGGATGGCGAGGATCTTTCCACCTTTCGGGATGTTTCCAAGAAGCTGTACAGCCTGTTGGCGTCATACTCTTGGAACAAAAAGGTCGAACGCCTAGGCCTAGATGAGGTCTTCATGGACGTGACTGACATTGTGGAGTACAATGCCGCACTTCTGAACCCCAACGTACTTTCGGACTCATTCTTCTGCCTCTCCCGGGATGACCCTCAGCAGGGTTTCCGCTTCGACGCGACATCCATTGCCGGCTGCGTCACGGGGAACGGCCACGGCGAGGACTTCCACGACAACCCGCTTTACGTGCGGCTCATCCTCGCCTCTCACCTCGCCCGATACCTCCGGCTCAAAGTCGAAGAACAGGGCTATACTTCGGCCTGCGGCATTTCAACCAACAAAGTCCTCAGTAAACTCGTAGGCAGCGTCAATAAGCCCAGAAACCAGACAACTCTGCTGTCACTACTTGAAGAGGAGGTCCTCGCCTTTATGGACTCACATAGTCTCCGTAAAGTCCCTGGGATAGGAGGCAAGACCACACACGTGTTAGAGAGTTACTTCCAGATAACAAGGAACGCAAGTACTGATACTTACACGCATGGCTCCACTCTGACTGTAGGCGAGTTGAGAACTCACTCAGTAGTCTCTCCTCAGATGCTAGAGAGGCTCCTTGGAAGTCGCCCTGGCTCTGAGAAAGGCATTGGAGATAAAGTCTGGGCTCTGCTACACGGTGTGGGCGACATCGATGTGAAGTTAGCGAGCAACATCCCTACGCAAATATCTATTGAGGACACTTACCCTGGACCCAAGGGGGGGCTGAACACGCCGTCTGAGATCGAACGGGAGCTACTGAAGCTCGCAGCATCTTTATTGCGTCGAGTCCATGTTGACCTCACCGAGATCGAGGAAACGACGGATGGCGGTCAGTCCTCAATCAATGGACTGAACAGGAGAAGATGGCTCGCCCGACCCAGGACACTCCGGTTGACCACCCGTCCCAAGACATCACTCAGTGACGGCAAGCCCTACAATTGGGCCAGAGCGAGCCGCAGCATGCCACTGCCGACATTCGTTTTTCAAAATGAAGAGGACGCCACAATAGTCAGAAGACTGGTTACAGAGACGCTCCTACCTATGTTCCACAAGCTCAACCCGAACAAGAGTGAAGGATGGAACATAGGTATGATCAATATCTGCGTTGCGAATATGACTCTCACTGCAACGGAGGACACCGCGGGAAGTGGAAGAGACATCTCGCAGATGTTCAGGAGGCAAGACGACGTCCTGCGAGAGTTTAGGGTATACGATAGAAGCGACGAAGTACCACTGCAAGTGGCGATGGAGGCAGACCAGCAGAGAGATGGGAATAGTGAGATTGAGGATATGGAGTCAGCTCCCTCGGACGATCATATGGAGGTTTACCATGACGATATCTCGGACGCCGAAATAGAGCCATGGGACCACCAGGATGGTAGTCAAGCCTGTAAAAGGTGTGGACACTATTTGCCTTCTTTCGCGGTTACCGCTCACCAACGATATCACGATCTTGAAGATGGATAGGCCGGCTGGGAGGGGGTGATATAATGCTGTGGGAAATTATACTCTATTAACTACCCTCGCAAATGGCATGCCTCGTCGCGACCTGGCAAGGCTTTCCAATGGAAACCATTCCTGTCTCGGGTGGGTGGGCGAGATTGACGCTAGCAAACCCATGTGCATAGTCACACTCTGGGGGTGTATTGGATTGGTTCGTCGCCCTGAAACAGTTTGGGGTAGCTGTTCCAAGACAGAGCTTATCCACCCATGCTTGCTCAGTCTCGACCAAAGCTTCCTCTGTCCCGGCCCTTCCATTTTAGTGCTTCTAGTCTGAGCCCTTGCCTCGAGTGCCCCTGGCCCTTCGGTACAGCTCACTGGGTCGTTGGCAGAGCCACCTATTTGACGAGAGATCCTGGGCCACCCTCTCCGCCCTATGTGCTGATCAAAGTGACAGCTGGTCCGTCGAGGATGAGGCGGGCTCGATGTATTCTTCGAGCACATGATCGAGCACATGAAATGCACTTCCATCCCTTCTCACTTGTTCACCCAGAATTGTTACCTGGGAAGGAAGGAAGTAATGGAGAGGTTAACGATTCTGACCAAATGCTTGGACGGTAGGTGGCCTTCAAGACTTCAGGCCGATGGAGACGGGGTTGTCCTGAAGTCATACTGCTGGGAGCTTAGTAGTATCTATGCCGGCCACAATCGATCAAGCCAAAATAATGATTGACTGAGAACATTCTGGCTTCTTTACTATGTAGAACTGTCATTCTGTACCGGTTTTGACGCCTCACTTTGAAAGCAAAAAAAGCGTCACGGGGAAAGAGACGCAGAAGTGTTTGGATTGCTCATGAAGTAGCGGACCATACTGCCACAGACCGCCAGGCGTTTGCTTTGCTTCAGGATCATCGTCGAAATACCTTCCACTATATATCCTCATATAAGCAATAGCTATTCTCGTCAACCTGGAACCTGCCCAAATAAAGACTCGGTGGTGTATGAGGGCCTCAGGCGCGCCAAAAGGGGGAGGTGCGTATGATGGATACTGGTAAGTCCACAGGGCCATCACCATCCTATCTTGACTGCCCCCCAAGCTCACGCCTTATACTGAAGGCATGGCCCAGGTATGTGTGAACCTACTCCCCGGTATATGGCACTTTGAAATGTTAGACGACCGGTTGTAGAGGATAAAAGCAGCTGCTAATGATACGCTTGGCAAGCAGTAGAACAGCTTTGGCGGAAATCGTATATAAAACCTAAAGTCGTGGACCCCATCATGGGGCACATATCTACATAGCCCTTGCACAGGAGTGTCAGCCTAGCACAGGAATGTCGAGCTCGCTTTCCAGGGGCACAAATACTCGACCCTTACCGGCTTTAGGGATATTGACGTGAATTGCGTTCTGCTTAGGAGCGTTTTGGGGCTGAAGGATTTGGGAAATGTGACAACACCCTGAGGCAGAAACGTTGTTTATCATGTCATTGGTCACTCAGGTCTCGGAGAGGGGGTGGTGGTGGTAGGGGTGAGAATGGAGGGCAAGAGAAGATGGAAGTGCTGCGAAGAATGCAAAGGTATGGCCTGCTCTTTTGCAGGACTATTTCAGAAACTCTATTCACCGCGCATAGTCTATATCAGCGTCGTTATCTGCTGCTTGAGGGAGACTCTTCAAACCAACCTGAGTAAGCAATGCCAACACAGTTTCAGTAGCGGGGTGAGCATAGTCTACATTGACATGGTTAAAGCTGCCTGGGAGCCGTGGCAACAAATTCAGCAGAGATGGGCGAGACCTGAAGAGGGTCTGCTATCTAGGCAGTGGATGTCTGACCCGCGCGGGATGAATATCTCCTGCAAGGCGACGCGGTAGGCTATGGCTTCGACATCAATCCCGTCGAGGTTGACTCATAAACAAGCTCCTACGCCTGTGAGAACAAACAGCAATCTTGCAAGATATATGTTGACGCTTACCAAGTATTCTGGTGGAGTAGGGCTTGTGATCTTTGATACTAAGGAGCAACGAGGTGATTACGGACATGGGCTGGCTGCATGGACTGCATGGACCGTTGTTCCAGCCCGTAGGGGGCGAATATGCAGCGCCGAGGGTTGCCGCTATGTGAACAGCATTACGTACAGAGTACGAGAACGGCTACTTCACTGATTCTTGTGGCCCGTCCGGGAGATACGAGGTTGTTGTTCGATCGGGTGATGAAATGACAATATTGAGCCTCCATCACGCAAAGAGTATGATTACACATTGATCCACACCGAGTGCACATGAGCAGTGGTAGACCGTGCCGCGTAATGATGAGGTGCACGTCTTGACTGACTGAACGAGATCCTGTCTGATCAGCTACCTAGGTAACAGCAAAGGTAACAACGAGTATGTAGTGTGTATTGTCCCAATCCAACGCCAAGGCGGAAATAAGAAATTAGACAAAAGAGAGACAAACACGAATTCCCAACCAGGAGGTATGTCCGCATCCAATTATAGACACCTAAGAGAACTCATCACCCGCCTCCTCGATGGCGCCCTTGATCCTGAGAAGGATGGCAGTCTTCCACTTATCGAGCTTGCTCATCTGGTCATAGGCGTAGAGCTTGTCGGCGAACTTCTCCTGGTCGCCCTCCTCGATGGCCGCGATCAGGTCGACGAGCAGCTGGTGCTCGCGCTGCGTCGCGAAGGCCGGGTCCTGGTCCCTGTACTTCTCGAGCGCCCGCTGGGTGGCAATCATGTCGCCGGCGGCCAGGTGGCAAATGCCCGCCTTGAGGAAGTACTCCTTGACGCTGTAGCGCATCAGGTTGTTGTTGATGGACTGGCTGGCCACCTTCTCGTAGTGCTCGATCGCCTTGGGGTAGTCGCCGTCGAGGGCGGCGATGTCGGCTACCTTGAGCCAGAGCTTGTTTGCGAGTCTGTATGATGTACAAAAAGACTTTCGGTCAGCAGGTTGCCCTTCACACGATTTCACGCCCTCCTCTCTCCTCGTTGGTTTGCACAGGGGTTGGTCAAACATACGCCGATGCTCCGTCGCCCTCGTACCAGCCGGCTGCTGCCTCGTATGCCTCCAGCGCACGCTTCATGTCGCCCAGCTGGTTCTCGAAGAGGTCTCCCAGGCTTTCCTTGTGTGAGGCGGCCCTCCGGAAGTTGCCCTTGGCGCAGTACTGGTTGATGCTAAACTCCAGACACCGCGCAGCATCTTCGGGGCTCTCCGCACGGTAGACCTTGAATGCGTCGACGTAGGTGTTCGCGGCGTCGTCGGGCTCTTTTAAGTTGTTGATCTGGATCTGTGCGGCCTTCTCGAATGTCTGTCCTGCTTCTTGGTCTATAATACGGTTGCAAGCATGGTCAGCCATGCCCGTCGCCGCCTTGGAAAAGTTAGGCGGTGGAATGGGGAAGACTAACTTGACTTCTGCATCCTAAAGGCATTTGCGGCTTGGATATAGAGGTCGGCGGCATTCTGGTACTTCTCTTCCCGGCCGCCGAAGAAGGAGAAGCCGCTGGTTGCGCTGGAGAGCGTCTTGTCTGCCTACATTAAGGGGCAGCCCGTCAGTATGGTACTGAAAATGTTGGGTTGAGTCGAAACCAACATACTTTCTGCAGCAATGCGCGAGGGTCTTGAGCCATGGTCACTGGATGTTGCCTTGATGGGCTGTCGTGATGGCGGGGTTATTTCGAGGTGGAGAGTATTCACTGGATGGAAGGAACGAAGCGGATTCGGATCTTTTCAAGTCGTGCAGGACAATTAGGGAGGTCAGATAGAAAGGGAGTTTATCGCCGTAAAAGGAACCACAAGTGACAGTCTGTAGTTGCAGGTCGAAGTTTGATGTTTCGGAAGCTTGAAGTCGGGGTGCTTGTTCTGTTCTATGGTATCTTCAGCCACAGCTTTGTCTGCTGTTGGGTCTGACATGAAGCAACTTAGTAAACTTACCTAGGCACTTAGCATGTATGACGCCGCATCAAGCGCCGCAGCAACCTGTGGGGCCTGATCCTCCTGAAGTAGCTCTACTTCTGTCGTTGCCAGGAGCCGGGGCTAGAGCATGCATGGGTACGTAGCAGCTGGAAGCTGTGACAGCGAGCGCTTGAGTGGATACCTCCAGGGCCCCTCGACCCTACAGCCAATCATTTTGGTCGCTGGCCTACTATAGTACTCAACGTCGACGACCCGGCGCGGCTGGATTTATTTCACATCAACATCGCAGCCGCTCTCGAGGAGAACCGACAGAGCTGAATCATTTCTGCTGGCTGCCATCTCAAACATAAACATAGTTCAAATATACCTCTGAAAACCCTATGATACCTGGATCTCGCGGATAACAGCGAATAGGATCATATCTAGAGCGGCCCCACAACTGAACAAAACATGAGTTCAAGTCGCATGCTCACCAGGGGCGCGTCAAGAGCCTTGCGCCGACCCGGGCATCAAGAGCTCAAGAGGACAGCGATCGGCCCGGTGGCGTCGTACATATGCCGCCGATGCATGTCACAATCAGCGGGGGCAACAACACAGCCAGCATCACTGCATGAGGGGAGCACACAAGCGCCTGTCTCCCAGCCCTCATCGCCCTCCGAACAGGGTAAGGGGGACTTCGGCACCGTCTTCACCAGACCAACCTGGTCCGTCCGGTCACTCCTCCCAACCTCTCAGCCACAATCAAGACCATCAGACTCATCACCACAACCCACCGGAACAACAACATCAGCAATAACACCCACCACCTTACACCACCTCCTCCGCCTATCCGCCCTGCCCCCTCCCGGGACCCCAGCCGAGGAGGCATCCATGCTCGCCACCCTGGAGGCCCAGCTTCACTTCGTCCGGGACATTCAGTCGGTCGACACCACGGGCGTCGAGCCCTTGCGGTCCATCCGGGATGAGACCTCCGCCGGTTTGGCCGAGTCCACCGTCACCCTTGACACCCTGAGGGATGCACTGTCCCGGGAGACGGTGGTGGGCCACGCGAGGCGTCCACAGAGGCTGAGGACGCCGGATGACGGGGCGAGATCCGCCGAGGAGGAGCTGGTCGAGGCCGAGACGGCCGGGAGGAGGGACAAGCGGTATTTCGTCGTGGCGAGTACGAAGGCAAAGCGAGGAGGGGAGTGATCCTCGCTTTGCCTCTGCCCCCGTACGAGTTTCGAGTAGGTGCTCGCTCTCATAGACATTTGCTTAGTCCTCCGCACCACGCAAGGCACACCTGCCCGAAGGTCCTGTCAAGCTCACAGGATTGAACTAGCCCAACAGAACTCGACTCAAGGCTCAAGCTGCCGCCTCTCCTAGCCCTCAAAGCCTCAAAAGTAATCATACATATTACTCGACTGAAGGCAATCCGTTGTCAATGTAATGGTATCATTATCTATTTGGTTCCCTGGGAGCTCTTATCATGCCATATCTCCAAGCCGAGCTTTCTCGAGACAAGAATCACCTTTTCGATGCTGAACCTCGTCACAATACAAGGACCAAGCCTCTGAATTTAAAGCCTCTTGAAGATATAAATTTCAATTCACACTCCGATGTGGATCGGCGCCTTCGCTCAATCTCCATGCCGACGCCCTAGAAATCAGTAAGTCAAATTGTGAATGCAAAGTTGCCGTACCACCTGCCCTGAACGTCTGTTTGATATTAGATGCAGGAGAATATCAGCTCGAGTGCTGCAAGCGCCATCGTGTCGCATTCATTGAGTCGCTGTGAGCGAAGTCGGCGGGGGGCGGCACCCTTGAGTACTGCCCAGTTCCAAGGCGTGAGCCGTTGCCACGACCGCTTCGACCGCCTCGATTGCCAGAGTACGGGCCATGTCCCCATCCTCGCCCAGAGTTCGTCGCCGTCGTCGGGTCATATTGACCTGGGTTTCTATAATGCCGGTCCTACTTAAGGCTCATCTTTCCCATATGACCGGCAAGGCTCCTGTCCATATTATTTCCGCCACGACCGCCGCGACCACGGCCAGCACGGCTACCTCGGCCACCACGATTATTTCTGCCGCCACGTCCCTGTGGCTGCGTGTTCTCCTTGTACTCTGGAGGTCCGACGCACTGTGCTTGCCCCTGACTGACGGCTTGCTGAGTGGGGTTCAGAAGCTTGACCGATGGTGTTTTCTGAATCGTAGCATTGTGGTGCTTAGCAGCGTTCGGCAGTGGGGTAGTGATCTTCAGCTCATCCCACTCGATACGCTGGAGAATGTCGCCAACCAGAGATGGATACTGGGAATGGGCTCCCAGTATGTCGGAGACATCGTGGTTCTCGACGCCTCCCACACCCTCGACACGGCTCAGGCCAGCCACCCCGAACTGGCAGGGTCCACTCCTCGAAGCGAAGGCCAACATGTAGTCATTATTGGCAAATACATTGACGAAGCGACCAGCCACAACGGACTTCAGCGCACTCCAAGTACCGGCGTCGCTGGGAATTGGCGCGCCCATCAGGACCACATTGTCAACCAGTCCATAGAGTCTTCGCTCCGCCAAATACGTCAGAGTCAGGTAGATCGAGCGGGCGCCGACGCCATATCCGATTAAAGTTACGCCTCGCTCTCCATGAAGATGTCCCGTGATTAGCTCGGAAAGACAGTTGGAGAGCTTGGTACTCCGGGTCATGCCCATGATCCAAGCGTTGTCAACAATCTTGCTGACTCTCAGGAGGGCATACGGCCAGCTATGTGTGAGAAGATTCGTCATGACTGCTCGTGGTTAGCTCTTAGCCTTTCAGGCTTGCATTTTGGGTCCTAACTTACTGGGTGCGCGGGCCAGCTCTTTCTTGGCTTCAGCCCAGGCCTTACTATTGAGAAGAGTATCAAAGGCGCCGCCAATCTTCTCTAGAGTGTCCATCTCCCAACGAACCGCATAGACCTCATTCTGAGGTCCAAGTCGCGCCCAAGGGCTAACCACATTGTCCTTGTCTGTAAGCAAGCCATTGATGCATATGACAAGACGCATGCGCCGATCCTCGGGAGCAACATCCTTTTGGTCCTGGAGCTCCGTATGCTTCGAGCCATAGACCGGAACGAAACAGCAATCTTGCAGAGTTTGTGAGAAGCTGTCAATCGACTTGACTGTCGGTCTAGCGGGATTAGCTCCGAAGAATGTTGCAAGCGCACTCTCGTTGTCACTCAGAGCTCCAAGGAGGTTGGCCACTGTCACAGGTGGGAGGCTCATTGCGGGGAGACCCTGTGCAGCTTGTACGGTGCCGACTCCGGCCACGAGCAGGGTCGTGCCCGCCTGAAGTGGGTTAGTGGACGGGCGAAACTTCTTTGAAGGCTTGTTCTCCTTGACCGGCTTGGTCTCCTGGACCAGCTTAGTCTTCTCAACACCCGTGATCTCGGCAATATTCAGAGTATCCGTCTTATTGCCCTCATTCATCTTGTTCATTTCAAAGAGCTTCTTTTGCTCTTCGGCCTCGCGCTTGTCTGAATCGTCGCACATGGCTTTGTAGATCTTGCCAAGGCCTTGAGCGATGCGCTGCTCCTCCTCGACGAGCACGTGCATAGGTATATGCAACGAAGACGCGAGGTGCTGTAAGAAGAGGCGGGAGTAGGATATGTAATGCTCGGTAGAAAGCATCATCAAAATAAAGGCGTGGACGAGAAGGCGTCTCTTGTCAACTGGAAGATTGGTCAAGGGCGTCTGCGTAGGTGGGAAACGTCGAATCAGAATTTCGTCCACCCGATAGGGGATTCCTCTGTTGACTGCTTCTTGGTTAGCTTCCAGTCCGACGACGGATGGCGGCCACGCCAGATTGGAGAACAAGGTAAATCATGTCCACCTACGCTCGGCATGTTGCTAGTAACGGCCAAGGAAGACATAGGTATCGGGGAGGGTTGGTGTACGTACCTTGCTTTGGCTGTTGGTCCCGGCCTCCAGGGACAGCTCCAGCTCCAGCTCCACTTCCACGGGGAGGGCCCTGACCTTGACCGGGCGGTCCAACAGTGGGGTTGGCAGGGAACTTGGGTACGACCAGGTCGTTGAGGCGCTTTTGGAAGGTGTTCCTCCACTTGGCAAAATAGGAAACGACATCCTTCTGGAGCTCCGACATGGACGGGACCGTGGCCTTAACGCTGTCGGCATCGATCTGAGCAATGATGAAGGTGCGGGCTTTGGGACCATTACCATCATCAGTATCTTCGCCGCCATCAACCAGGGCTGGGCTTGTGACTTGATTTGGGGCTGGATTTGGAGTTGGGTTTGGCTTTGCGTCGATTCCAGGCTCACCTGAGGGTTGACCTGGGGTGGCTTGGATCTCCTCGCCCTGTTGCTGGACTGGCTTGGAAGGCTTGCAGTAGCCATAGACCTTAATCGCATTCTCGGGGAAACCGTCACCATCGCTCCAATCGGTGGCAGCGTGGTCAGCAGCAGCAATGGCAGCCTCCATGGCAGGGCCATAGTTCCAGACCTTGACTCGATTGGCTTGAGCCACAGGCAGATGCAGGAAGTCGAAAGGTTTCGTAGACTGGTTGCCCAGCTTATCCATGATGGAGTCGACGAGGGTGCCAAGCTCAGCGCGCTGGGCTGTCGTCAATATGAGGGAGATGTCGGCCTCGCGCTTAGGCACGGGGCGTTGACGGTTCGGAGGCATGTTGGCGTCTGGATCGTTCGAGTTCAGGTCCGTTTCGTCTCCTTCATTGGGAGAGTTTACGCCTGCATCCGTGTAGTAGTCGAGAGCCTCAGAGGGAAGATCCGGAGGAGGCTGAGGAGGCGGAGGAGGGTCACCTCCTTTCTTCTTTTTAGTCTTGGAGCGCTTGTTAGAGAGGGAGATGGGAGAAGTGTGGTTCCCCATTTCTGCGGTACACCGAGCCAAATCCATTGTTATTGTGATCTAAATGGACGGTTGTGCCTTCCCTAAGTGTCTCGATGTGTATCTATTGTCAACCAGGAAGGTCTTGGGACGGGGGTTCTGTAGTGTTCCTTCCTTATTCGAAGTGATGGCGGGGTGTAGGAGTGCCCCGGTGGTGTTGGTGGTTTCAATGGTACTGTACCCTGGCGCGCGTCGTAGGTGGCGTATCGTCGTAGATATCTGATGGGGGTGGAAAAGCAATAGAAGCTACCTCTACTTATCTGGGATCACGTCGTGGAAGAACTCGGGTATCTACAGCTGTATTGAAGGTATGAAAGTGCAAGACTGTATGGGTGCACTTCAAGGTCTATTGGTACACAATGTCCAAACTCAAAGTCGTTTGCTGTCATCTCACATTTACACCCCAGCTACATAACTACATTGACGTCAGTAGCCGTAGAGTTGGTTTCGCAGTGAACCCCATTAGAAGCACTTTAGAAGCACTTCAGACCTTGTTCTGTGCTTCTGTGATACAAGGGCTGCCGGCAGTCGAGCTGCAGTGGGCTGCAGCTGCAACATGCAGTTAACCACTGCTCATCCTACCTTCCAGCCACCTGAGGAGCTTCAGGTCTGTTGCTGATGTGCCGGCAGGAGCTACAGGAATAAGGCTTAGAGGAAACAAGAGGGACAAGATATAACTACCTAGGTACCTAGGTAGGTATTGTATACTTGGGGGCTGACTTGGCTTCGCCCGAGATGCTTTGTTGGTGTAGCTATGTAAGTTTGCTTCCCAGGTTGGTTTTGTGACACCCTTCCCCGTTGTGTCAACTGGAGCACACCTTAGGAACATATTGAATCCATCTACCCTGAATATATGATAAAACTCATGGATTGTGTCTTATTCATGATTCTATTGTTCATTGTCTATTTGCAACTTTCATAGTGAACTTTGACTTGCTTCCCTATATCAGTGATTACAACGCCAGAGGTGCCATATTTACCTAAGTACTATGTAGGTAATCGGCACCCTGGTTATATGTCATTATCACATATCACTTAGGACCAACCACTAGATCGTAGCTTCAGCAAAATGCACTGGCGAAATTGCAAGTACTACCTAGGTATTGATATTGATTTTGTTTGGATCATAGATATGTTGGTACAAGAACCCTGGGACCTTTATTCAAACCTACTCAAGTAGGCACATGCAGTCTGAGCAGAACAGACCTGGTGCTCGGCCATTATGATGAGCCGTCCACCCAACGGCGAATACCCCTGGAGGGCCAATATCAGCGATCGAGGCTAATGCACCCCGCCAATCTGACAGTCAATGATCTGCGGCAGCGTTGCAACATTTGGACGGGTAGGGCTGAAATGACAACCCCCAACCAATGGCATACTACCGTATACCAGCCGTCAGTTGTGGAGTGGGGTTCATCATAATCGAGTTGGGGTCTATGATTCTATAGGTTTGTCCTTGCAATATACCCTTCGGCATGCTCGATGAGAAGCTATGTTCAACGTTTAGGCAGCGGCGGTACCCCATATTTGCAGTAATAGTTCAAATATTTCTTCCAGATTTCTCTATCCGTTGGGCCCCGGCGTTGCCCGCACGAGATGTCAGTATAAGCAACACTTGGACAAGAAAGTGATATATTTTTATATTCGACTTCGTACATCGCAGCGAGGGACAACATCGATGGATGATTACAAGGTTCTCCAGAATATCGACAAACGACCGCCGTCTGCAATTATTTGGGTACTTGCCGAGTTGCCCACTTGACAAGACACGACATTGCCTGGGCTGCCTTCGACAATGTCGAGCATTCGTATACTGTATGCACCTCGCCACGCCCTTAATGTACTTGAGTAGTTAGCTGTTCTAACGCCGATCCAATGCTTGAAAAACATGTACTTCCCACCCTTATTCCAAAATATGTCCACTCTTGCATAGTACACATGTGCAATCAGAGGCGTATAGCCGCCCCAATTCCTCTGCCCTCATACCACACCGTCTCCCTCCACGATCCAATTTTTACGCTCACATCAGCCTTTGCATCCAGCTTTAGACCGCCACCCACCGCCTTCCTGAATTTATCATAAGTATCGCCGTTACCAATGCTCCAGTCCACAGGTAGCCTCGGCGTCTGCGAGGACCCCGGTGGCGCCGCGATAGGCAAATCGTAAATGATTCTGCCAACAGGATCGCTGCGGTAGAAGGCCGTGGCGTTGATGTTCTCAATGTACACGGTATTGTACTTCAGAGGGCTAACAAGCGTGAAGGTCGCGGACGAGGTAATTAGGTGGAAGGTTGCATCGCGAATGAAGTGGGGGCCCTGCTTGCTACCTTCTCCCCCGGTATTGTCATCGTCGCCGGGAAGATGCAGCCGCGGTGCGGGCATTGTAAGGTTGAAACGTGAAAGGGCTTCGCCTATGATAGGTTGCGTAGGAAAGCTGTTCCGGTGGGCACGTACAGTAAGAGACGTGTTCCATCCAGATATGTATTGAGACAATAAGTCTCTTAGGACAGTCGGAGCCCGTGAATCGCCCAGTGATGGATTCAGCTTTGCCATGACGACCAGATTTGTGTTATTTCCCTTAGTGATATCGAGGTTCTCCGCTGTGACCTCACCAATGACTGAGCCATTGCAGAGAACGTGAACATTGACATAAGGAACGTGTGCTGCGTACGGCGTTGGGTTCGTGACGTTGACGAGTACTCGCACTTCCATTGAGTTAGGTGTAGTATTCAGGATCATCATTTGGCCAATCTTGAGATCGAGCCTGCTGAGGGGGCTTGCGCCTGGTCCATTCGGTTCTTTTACCAGAGCTAGAAATGGCGTGTTAGAACAGTCTGAATTGTTCTAGGGGAGAACTCCAATGCAGCCCTGAAGCGCTGAGTGGTAATTCTAGGATACTAGCACTACTAAAGAGAAGACGGACGTTTTACTGGGATCGTGCCCTCCGCCGGGATGTCTTTCATAACCAACTCTCCGAGGACAGTCTCAACCTTGACGGCGACCTTAGCATCAATGTCCAGAAGCACTGTCTGACCCTGGAATAGCAGAGCTTGGATGACTTCCGTCAACACATCACTGTCCGTGACATTTAGTGGCGCATTCTCGATACGCGACGTAATCTTGAGCTCTGGGTCATCGGTGCCCGAGTGTATCCTGGTTGAGTTTGCTGTTTGCCAGTTTGGGATATCCAGGACGCCCAGCTTCTTCTTCTTGTAGAAGACATCGGCCGCCGCACGTATGTTTGTCACATTGATGCCGAAATTCATCTCCTTGGGGAGGCCAGCAATGACATTGACGGTGCCAGATACTGTGGGGTTCGACTCGTCAGGGTCGGTCAACGGGTCTGGGAGGCTGAAACGCGCGTCGGTCAGGGAAAAGTTGCGAATAAGGTTGTCAAAACTGTGCCCTGGGAAGGGTACTGGCACAGTGATTTCAGACAGTAGCTCGTCCACCCATTGCGGAGCACCAATGCCTCCTCGGCTATTTCCTCTGACATAGGCAGTGGCAGATTTTCCACCGAGGTAGTCCTTCAGTAAGCGATCCAAGGGAGATGTACCAGAATTGGGGCATACTCGCGTCAAGGAATCAGGGAGTTCCCTAACCACTCCATGGACGTTTGCAACGACGAGTTGGTGAGGCCTGACGCCTACAGGATCAGTGAGCGCATCGGCAACGGAGATATACGGATCGTGGAGTCCGCAGTTGGGAACGAGGATCTCGAATGCTAGTGGTGGGACATCCACCTCGATTGGATACTCGTTCTCTGCATTGATAGACACGTCGGCTGCCACGGTGTGATTATCAATGTCTCGGAAGAGGACCTTGGTAATGTTGTACTGAGGAATTGCAGGCACATCGCTCGCTACTCAGTTCATCAGCCAGGGTTCACATATCATGAGGGGAATCGCTAAAGGGGGTGTAATAATGTGATAATGTCTTGTAATTCAGAGGAGAGTCTTCTGCCCAAAGTATAATGACGCGAAGGATTGGTAGAGAGATTGACCTTCAAATGTCAAAGATTGGGACACGGCGTGCGTGCCCAATGGGATGATGCCCGTCCTGAGCCTAATGTCGGCCTTCCCAAGGAACCGCAGCCTTCCCAGCCTGCCTTCTAACCATTCGTTTGCGATGGTGCGTATTCCGTCAGCCTCGCCAGGCATAAGTTCCGCAATTATGTCGATGGCAGTGTTATCGCCGTTGATGTTTATAGTCAGTGGCGGTATGGCAACACTGCCCAGGAGGATATCGCCGTACTCGGGGAGGTAGATATCGAGTCTTGTGGAGTCGGTGCTCAATTGCCGTACGAACCACGTCGAGGTGCTTCCGATCCGTCTGACATGCTCATCCTTGACCCTTGATTTGTCTAACTTGAAGTTCGCTTGTATATGCGCACGCACGCCCTTCGTGGTTATGGAATCCAGAGACAGTGCGGTGGGCTCGAGGACAGCAGCCTCCTTAGCATATTCCTCGACGGCGGTAGGGACAAAGAAGGCAGTGTATATAATGGCTATGGTGAGGAAGCCCAATATGCACATAGCTATTATCGAGGGCCATCTCGGTCGCTGCTTCGTCCGAGATCTGTCGATGCGGTGCAAGCCAACAGACGCACCATCAGCGTCAGCCCGTTGTTCCTGATCAACTCCATTGTACCGACGTTCGTCGCTAGATCCGCTAAGCAGCGGCGTCGACTCGGTTCCTGGTCTGGAGCCGTGGGATCGTGAGGCGTTCTTAGCCGACAGCAGCGGAGATCTATCGGGGTCGGACATCGTCACTCTGGTTGTTGCAGCCGAGCCACTCCAGATGCCCGCCCAGAACCGGCGCACACAATGTGGGTACTATGTTGCGGTGCTCGGAGGTCAATTATGGCGGATGGCGGGGCCGACCTCAGCCGGAAGAAGATGTATCCCTGGACCACGGCAGCAGGGGTATTATTACTATAGGGACCTGGAAGCGACGGAGCAGCGAAAAGAAAACTGTGGAATAAAGAAATACAAAGCAATACTGGAGTGATGGTGGTGATAGGGATGGTTCCTTAGAAAGTAAAGAAAGAATGTGAAGGTCTTAAAAGGGGATGCAACCGGGTGGATGGACTCCAAAACACAGTGACGCACCACCCAACCTTGACTACCTGACGGGGCCTTATCCCATTGGCCAGCCATAACATCGCCCTCATGCTCTACCAGTCTATATCCGCTGGTTTCTAAATCATGCGCTAGGAACCGCGCCGAACCGGGACCTCGGACCATTGTCGACTGTCAGCTCGCTGCAACCACTGGCGATGGGTGATTTGGTCAGCATAGATTCAGGTACTACCTAGGTACCGACCTAGGTCGATAGTAGTTGGCAAGTAAATAGATTATATAAGTTGTGCTTGTATGCAGATGAGCATTAAGTCCATTCCTATGCGGTGAAGTACCACAATGAGAATTGGAAACTGATGAATCGTGACGCATAAGCCCGATAAGTACAGTAGTAGACTTACATAGTGGTATGACTCCAACCGGAATCTTCCCCACCAGCCCGCAAATATCCGTGACTCTATGAATCTTTATCTATGGTGCTGCATACGATACAAGTGAACGTCCAGACGAGGTCATAACAACAGGTAACAAGTTTCCCACCTGGGAAAAAGTAAAAAAAAGAAGAAACGACTTGAGGACAACCTGACCACTACTAGTAAGCCACAATTTATTGGACTGCAATTCCACGTCTCAACTCTCCTCTACAGCTCTCACACCACATTAAAAGGTTTCGCGACAGACAGACCAACCAAGATCCCAACAGACAGGCCCACCATATCGTGAGATCCCTGGTCGCCCGGCTTACAACCCAACGACATAATTGCTGACTATGTATCATAGACTACTCGCCCTCTCTCAATCATCACCTTCAAAATGTTTCGCACAGCTAAGATAGCAGCAACCCGCTGCGCCGGGGTCAGGGCGTACTCCTCCGGCTCCGTTAAGCCCCGCCATCTCTTGGCAATCAATGACTTGACGCCAGCCGAATTCACGAAGCTCGTCCGGAATGCCACTATCTCCAAGGCTGAGGTCGCAAAGACCGACAAGCTGGCTGGTCTCGGAAGCTCCCTAACCGGCAAGACAGTCGCCATGATGTTTAGCAAGAGGAGTACCCGAACTCGCGTGTCAACAGAGGGCGCAGTGGCACTTCTGGGCGGCCACCCCATGTTTTTAGGCAGTGGCGACATTCAGCTTGGTGTAAGCTCATTCATCTCACTAGAGCTGGTCAATTGGCTCGTCTCAGTAGTTTATCTGCTTTCTGACTTGCGTACAGGTCAACGAATCTCTCTACGACACCTCCGTGGTGATTTCTTCTATGGTGTCCGCCATGGTTGCCCGTGTCGGGCCTCACTCCGATGTCGCTGGCCTGGCCGAGCACTCCAGCGTCCCCGTAATCAATGCCCTGTCCGATGACTTCCACCCGTTGCAGACTATCGCCGACTTTCTCACAATCCACGAGGCGTTCCCTTCTTCTTCTAAGCAAGGTCTCGGTCTCGAGGGTCTGAAGGTGGCCTGGATCGGCGACTCCAACAACGTCCTGTTTGATCTGGCATCTGGTTGCATCAAGCTGGGAGTTGACATCGCCGTCGCATCACCCCAGGGTTACGGCATCCCCGAGGCTATGAAGAAGCATATCCTCTCTGCTGCCAACGGCGTTTCCAGTCCCGGCAAGTTGGAGGAGACGACGGTCCCCGAGGAGGCAGCCAAGAACGCGGATATCCTGGTCACGGACACCTGGGTGTCCATGGGCCAGGAGGCCGAGGCACAGAGGCGCTTGAAGGCGTTTACAGGCTACCAGATCACCAACGACCTGGCCAAGAGGGCCGGTGCGAAGGAGGGATGGAAGTTCATGCATTGCCTGCCCCGTCATCCCGAGGAGGTGCACGATGAGGTGTTCTACAGCGACCGGTCGCTTGTCTTCCCAGAGGCCCAGAACAGGTTGTGGGCTGCTGTTTGTAAGCATCGTCTTGATCCCGGACCACTTGATTGGGAGCTAACTCTTTCATAGCCGCACTCGAATCTTTCGTGGTTAACAAGGGCCGCATCGTATAAGGTCTCTTGAACAGTTTGGGCAATGCGCCGAGCATTTGTACATTATCCCTACTAGCAGTATGGGGGTCGCGGGATGGGTTTGGCGTCTAAAATTGCTTTTACACTCAAAAGGCAAGGAAGGAGGTTGAATACAAAAGTAGCCCCATGTTCATTTGTGGATCGCTTGTTTGATTTGAATTTGCGGCAATGATACAGCTACATTTAGCCAGGGGGCAGCTGGCTAGCGTCCACAACATCATCGGCCTCCTTAACAGCATCGTCCTTGGGTCCGTAGAGAGGCGAGCGCGGCATCGCCATCAGTCCAGTACGGGCAGATTCGAGGATACCGAAGGGTGAGATGAGCTTCAGGAAGGAGTCGATACGGTGTGGCTTCGCGGATCTGCAATGTGTCAGTACCAAAATCGCGAGGCTCTACTTATAGTGGTGCGTGAGGAGACCTACATCTCGACAATGCAGCTGTTGTTGCTGATATCCAGCACCTTGCCGCCAAACTGGTGCGCAAAGTAGGTGATGGTCTTCAAGTGCTCATGCTTCAGGCGCAATGCCTCGCTAGGAGCCAACCGGCTGGGGTGGAAGTCCTCCGACGTCTCGCTCAGCGTAGGCGTGTGCTCGGTTGTGACTCCCCCCTCCTGAGGACCAGTTCCCTCGCTCTCAGCCTCGGCCGTTATTTCGCGGTGGTGAGCCCAAAGGTCCTGGAAGTACTCGGGTCCGAGGGTGTTGATCTTGGCAAGAAGCAGCTCCCTCTGCACAAGCGCCGCACTGGTGTAGTCAAGAACGGCCCAGACGGGAACCAAGTCCTCAAGCTGGCGACGCGCCTGCTCGACAACGCCATCCTGACCCGTCAGCACGATGGTCATGCGCGACAGGTCGGGAACCTCTGTACTGCAGACGACAAGGGAGTCGATGTTGAAGCCGCGGGCAGCAAGGATACCGGAGACGCGCGACAGCACACCGGGCTCGTTTTGCACAAGGCAGTTAAGGATGTGGCGCTTGGGAGGGGCCGAAGATGGCACGGGAGTCTCGTAGAGGATGTTTGAAACAGCAGCCAGAGCTGACCAGGCTGGTGGCGAGTCGTTGGTGGGGAGAGGAGCTTGTCGGCGTCGCAGGGCCTTGTAGGCGATCGCTGAGGTCGAGCTGCTGGTAGAGCTGTAGCGGCCGGCGATGGCTGGCATCGCAGCAGGTTGAAGCTTGGTGGCTGCCGCCCGCCATTGCGACAGCATAAAGCTTCGAGAGGCCATGTTTTCGACCGACTCAGAGATGGTTCCCTGAGAAGAATCGAGGTATGACAGGTCCAATCGAGGGCTTGATTGGCTTGTGTGAACGTCAGGGAGCTGTCGATGGTGGTTTTGACCGAGTTCTGAGTCAAAATTGTGGCTTGTGCTTGGACGACGACGAAATCGGAGGTGCCCCCCGGACCATCCAAGCCGTGCTAAGCCAAGGTTTCCCCAGATCGCCCAATTAATCTCTCACCTTTTAGTGTCCCGAGGTCCAAAGTCCCCAAGTCCCCAAGTCCCCGGCCTGCAGCCGGCGGGCAGCCTGGAGGAGAGCAGCGACCCCACTCCGCCCACTAAACGTTCAGTACCGTAGTACATCATGTAGGTACCTAGCTTTTACAGAGGACCCCTGTCAATCTGGCCAGACACGGAACAGGCACAGGGCACGGAGCACAGCTGTCCATCCACGTCTGTGAGCGGCTCCGGACAACTTGGAAGTTTCGAGATTAAATACTCCCATACAGGAAAGAAACATATCATATCATGCCTTGCACTTGCCGACCCACCACGCCATTCCAATAACCCCATGGCACTGTCAAACCTCGGAGAAGCTCTAATACCATGTTCTCCGCGGTCACGACAGCTCCGGCCAAGCAGTCGGTGGGCGAAACAATCACCGTCCTCAGTGGTCGTCTGAGTTCTGCCACACTCCTCGAGGATCGTCGAGCTGCTATACAAGGTCTGCGAAGTTTCGCAAAGGAATATCCGGCATCCGTCGCCTCTGGGGCGCTTAGAAGCCTGATAGGCTGCTTGAGTAAAGATGGAGGGGACGTTGATACGGTCAAGGTGGTCCTCGAGACCTTGCTGATGCTCTTTAATCCGAACCAGGACAGCCACGAGGCTTCTGAAGAAATCGCGTTATGGTTGGCCGATGAGTTCACACAGAGACAGGAGAACATCACTCTTCTACTCGACTTTCTCGAAACGCCTGACTTCTACTCCCGACTCTACTCCCTCCAACTGCTCATAGCAATCTTGGCTGCACGACCAGAACGTACCGAAGAATGTGTCTTCACCGCACCCCTGGGTATATCGAGGCTTGTAGCCATACTCGACGACAGCAGAGAAGCTGTGCGAAACGAAGCAATCACTCTGCTCACGTACCTCAGTCCCTCTAATGTCGACATACAAAAGCTTGTGGCCTTCGAGGATGCGTTCAAGAAAATATTCACAATCATCGAGGCAGAAGGGTCTTTACTGGAAGGTGGCCAGGTCATCGAGGATTGCCTGATATTGTTGGCAAACCTCTTAAGGCTCAATGCTTCCAACCAGACCCAGTTTCGCGAGACAGGGTGTGTGCCCCAGTTGTCAAGGCTGCTACAGAGCGCGTACCAGCCCCCTGAAGACGGAGCAGAAGTGGCCCATTGGGCACAACTACAACGCAATAGGAATGTGTATGCATTGCTTGCAGTTATACGGCTGTTTCTCGTTCGTGGTGCTGTCGGCACCATGCAAAACCAGAGCGCATTCTGGCACCACCAACTCTTGTACCACGCCCTTCAGCTTGCCTTTAGCCACTCAGCTGAGAACCCTATCAAGGCCGAGGTATGTGCTGCTCTGTCCTGTATATATCTGTATGTAGATCTAAGTCCGTTGCTGCCAGGCTCTCGTGACATGCGCCGACATTATAAGGGGCAACTCCGCACTGCAGGAGAACTTTGCGCAGCTCCAAGTCCCCTCCCCTCTGGAAACCAAAGCAAATGGAGACGGACCGCAGGCAAACGGCGTGCCCAAGGTCTACGTGATCGATGGCTTGCTGGACCTCACACTTTGCGTTCACAGCTTGCAAGCATTTGATATCAGGATGGCAGCATGCGAGTGTTTGAAAGCTTACTTCTACAACCACGCCGGAATCCGCGAGCATTTCCTCCGCCGGGCCATCGACGGCCACCAATCCGAGATCGTCGAGTCTGCAAACGTGCTGACGACTCTGCTTCGCTCACCGACCGAGGACTCCACCGTTGACCCGTATAGGTATTGGTTTGCAGCGTGTATCATGCTGCACCTCATTTTTGAAAATGCCACGACCAAAGATCTTGCCAGGAAAGTGACCGAAGGGAATGAGGAGGAAGGGGAGGAGGTTGTGACAAGTATTCAGATCATTACCTCGCATCTGGTGACCAGTCTGTCTCGGAGCGATGACGAGCGTATCACCATAGGCTATCTCATGCTCCTGCTGTGCTGGCTATTCGAGGATCTGGACGGGGTAAATGACCTGTTGGAGGAAGGTAGCAACGTCCAGCGTCTCATTCAGACGGTCGTAAAGAACACGTCAAGTGAGACCTTGGTTCAGGGGCTCTGCGCCATGCTGCTCGGGGTGGTTTACGAATTTTCCACCAAGGACTCACCGGTACCTAGGGGAACGCTCCAAACGCTGTTGATGACCAATATGGGCCGGGATCGATACATTGACAAGATGGGCAGATTGCGGGCTCATCCGTTTGTACGGGACTTCGAGATGATTCCACAAAAGCTGGATCCTTCAACTGGGAATCTACCTGAGGTGTATTTTGACTCTATGTTTGTCGAGTTCTTCAAGGACAACTTCAGTCGCATTCTACGAGCAATCGACAGGGACCCCGGGATGGAGGTTTCGGTGATCACCAACGGTGTCCAAAAGGGCATCTCGCGAGAACTTGTTGATTCCCTACGAACTCAATTAGACGAGAAGGAGAACGCACTGCAAGAGTGTCAGGCAAGCCTCGCACACCTCGAGCAACAGCTTGGCCAGGAACGGGCAGATAGCAGGCGGTTCAAGGAGACGACCTCGGTCGACTTCATACGCTTGAAAGCCCTGAATGAAAGTCTCCAAAGAAACCATGAGGATGAAATACGGCAGCTTCGCGAGCAACATGGCGTGCTGGAGGCCGAGCTTCAGAAGCACGTCGAAACAGCGCGAAAAGAGGCTGCGACTGAAATTGAAAAGCTCCAGAAGAAGGCGGACGCAGAACTGCAGGCCAAAGTTGAAGGCTATGAGACACAGCTCCGAAGCAAGGAGGAGACATATCAGACGCAGCTTCGAAGCACGGAAGAGGAATACAAAACGCAGCTCCGGAATAAAGAAGAGGAATACCACAAGCAGCTGAAGCTGAAGGATGAGCAACACCAAAAAGACACAGAGGAAGTCCGCAAGCAGATGGAAGAGGGCCGCAGGCGTAGGCAATCTGAGGCAGACCGGTCGTCAAGGCGGGCGGAGGCGGAGAAGGCCGATCTAAAGGCTACAATCAGCAGGCTCGAGGTGGACCTCATGAAGGTATGCGGCAGTTGCAACGTTGGATGTCATACAGGTGCTGGTGCTGATGAACAATGCAGGCAAACAAGAGCAAGACCCAAGAAGCACAGGCGGCTAAAGAAGCCTCAGAACGAGCTGAGAAGAAGACCGCTGAGCTGCAGAAGAAGATCCAGCAGCTTGAGGCCAAAGCCAAAGAGGTATGCCATAATCGCCGTCTGGCTCTGCGGTGATAACTGTACTAACTTTTGGCAGGCGGATGAACTCGTACAGCAGAAGGAGAAGGAGAAGGAGTCGACACAAGGCGAACTGGATGACATGCTGATGCTGTTCGCCGACGCGGAGGAAAAGGTCAGCAAGTATAAAGAGAAGCTAAAGGAGTTGGGCCAGACCATATCAGATGACGAGGATGAGGATGAGGATGCGGAGGACGAAGACGACGAGGCGGCAGAAGATGGTGAAAAAGGGGAGGACAAGAGTGGAGATGACGAGAGTGGTGATGTGGAGTAGAAGTCCCTGGGAACTTCTTAGGAGATCCCATGGGTTGAGGGGGAAATCCAGGGTCTCGAGATCGCCTTCGGCTCAACCGAGTACTCGGCGTAGCGAATGAGGGCTCAACGACCTACCGAATATCATTGACTCAAACACAGCTGTGAAGCAGCAAGTGATACAAGTGACCATCACGTACTACCCAACTACCCTACGGCCTGGATCAACTTATTAACCAGGACACCAAAAAGAAGGAAAAAAGGAAAAAAGGCAAGGAGAATTGGCTGATGAGAACATAATCTCACTGGCAGGCGACTCACGACAACCTTCAGTAGAAATGACTCTGTATCTATTACCTAGATTAGTAGGCAAGTATGTGTGCAATGACTACCGTCAATATACCTAGGTATCCTTGGAAGATTGGGATGAGGGACCGTCTAGCTGCTGTAGATACTCGGGAAGCGGCCCCACACTCAACCTTGCCCCAAAATTTCAGGGGGCCGCACTTGAATTTTTCATGGCCTGCCACAAGACAGTAGAACCGCCTACAACCAAGTACCTATGTACCTATGTACCCGAGTACTTGCTGAAGGTTGTTTATTTCTTTCACAGTGCATGTACTACCGATATCAAAAGCAATTCTCATCACATCCTTCTTTGAGCAAAGTGATTTGATAAGTCTCATACATCCTTCACTCACGCATCTCATCCAATCAGTAACAACCCAACCATGTCCAAGAGAGTCGAGGATATTAGCAGCGAGTCTGAGGGCTCCGAGGTCTCTGAGGTCTCTGATGGCTCCGAGGGCTGGAATGATGTCGAGGAAGACCTTGACAATGAGGGAGAGAATCTGGAGATCGTGTGTCTCTTGAACGACAAGATCTTCCCTGACGCTGTATCCATGGTGAAATACTGCAAGGACACATACAACTTTGATTTTGTGGCGATACGCGATCGTCTGCACCTGGATTTCTATGGGGCCATCAAGCTCGTCAACTTCAGTATGTCAACCCGATTTAGCCACACATTTGTATCTGAGGCTGACGCCATCATTAGTCCGAGGCATCGTGAGGGATGGGAAGAAGTTGCCTGAGCAGATCTCCGAGGCAGACCTCCAGGATGACGAGAAGCTCATGATACCAGTCCTGCCGAACGATGCTTTCATCATGAGCCTGGACGATCTGCCTTCCTCTAATGATACAGAGGGATCAGGCTCAGCCGAGGCCGGTGAGGGCAAAACTGACTCTCAGACCGAGAGCAGCACTGCCGCTCTTCAAGCCAAGATCGACGAGCTCACCCAGCAGTTCGCCAACTACAGATTCGCGGTGGAGCAGACCCTGGACAAGCGCTGGCTTGCGGACGATGAGCCATCGAAGCCATCCACTAGCGCCAAGGAGGAGAAGAGGGACGAGTCGCAATACTACTGGGAGTCTTATGCCAGTCACGGTATGTTGACGACCATCAACGTGTACGAGATGAAGTAGGCCTAACCACAGAACAGATATCCACGAGACCATGCTGAAGGACACCATCCGGACGGATGCCTACCGCGATTACATATACAACAACAAGCACCTTTTCAAGGGCAAGACCGTACTTGACATTGGCTGCGGAACCGGAATACTCTCTATGTTCTGCGCCAAGGCTGGCGCCGCACATGTCTACGCCATCGACAAGTCGGCCATCCTGGACAAGGCCCGCGAGAACGTCTTCCACAACGGGCTTGACAAGCAGATCACCTGTCTGCGTGGACGGGTCGAGGATATCGTCCTGCCAGTGGAGAAGGTCGACATCATCGTTTCCGAGTGGATGGGCTATTTCTGCCTGTATGAGGCTATGTTGCCCTCCGTCCTCTTTGCTCGTGACAGATACCTCAAGCCCGATGGGCTCTTGGTGCCCTCCCACGCGACCATCTTCATAGCCCCGGTCGCCGACCCGGAAAACATCACCGAGAACATCAACTTCTGGAGGGACGTGTACGGTTTCGACATGAAGCCCATGCAGGAGGGTATCTACAAGGGGGCCCGGGTGGAGACGATGCCTGCCGAGGTTGTTGTCGGCACCCCGACCGCCAAAGCCTTTGATCTATACAATGTCAAGGTTGAAGACCTCATGTTCAAGATGGACTGGGCCAGCACAATCACCAAAGACTCGGACAACCTGGACGGCTTCATCATCTGGTTCGACAACTACTTCGCTACGACCCGGCAGAAGGACGTCGAGTTGATCGAGCTGCCGGCCAAGGAGTGGGAGAAGGTCCGAGCTGACGGCAGCATCGCGTTCACTACGGGTCCCCACAGCAAGGAGACCCACTGGAGGCAGGGCTTCCTGCTGAACGAGCCCAAGGAGGGTGACGAGATGGCAGAGAGCCCACGCAAGGCCGGTGAGGAGATCAGGGGAACATTGTCCTTCTCCACGGCTGAGGAGTACGCGCGTGGCCTGTCCATCAAGGTGGAGTGGGACGGTCTTCCCAACGGCCAGGGATCTCAGACTTGGACCCTACACTAAGAAGGTGCAAGGGTCATAGCCGCTGAAGACACTCGGTTGATCTTCTTCTGAAAATGCAGACTATGTGGGTACATGCGCGCTGTCGCTGTTACTATGCTATATCGTAAATCACAATAGAGAGCGTACGACCTGAAGCAAAAACATCCATCTCTATTATGCTGCTCCCATGACATGCAGTCCAGCAATCAAGCTGGCCGTATATACCCGGACATGCAAAACACAATAAGCCAAAACCATTGAAGCCGCAATAGGCAGAACGCGGCCCAGTCTCCCGTAAGAGACTGGCCATCGCCAAGCCTACAAGTGCGGCACCCCAGAACTTTCCATCAACAAGTTAACGATGCTCAGAAATCCCTCCCCGAGAATGAACCCCGAGGCGAGCACGATCAAGGGCGTATCCTCCCTCCCAGCTTTCCTCCTCCACCACCACGCTACCAGACCGCCCACGGTCCTGGCCAGCGTGAAGCTGGGCACGTTATACATGCCCACTGCCACTGCGATGCCACCAGGGACGAAACGCTGCCAGCTCCTATTCACAGCGTATATACGTACCACAGTCGTCAGGGAGAACAGCACCGCAAAACCGATGGCCCACTCCCGCGCCATATGGGGCAGGCCCTGGCCCGTGACCAGCCTCGCGGTGAAGATCCAGACGTAGGCGGTGGGGACCTGGAACAGCGAGCCGGGGATGGTGTAGACGGCGGTGTAGAGCCTGTAGATGAAGGCGCTGACGACGGCCCCCACGGTGGCGCCGATGACCTGGCCCCAGAACTGGGCCTTGGGCGCGGCGCCGAGGAGGTGGCCCGTCTTGAGGTCCTGCATGAGGTCGCCGGCCTGCAGCGCCCCGGCTTCGGACACGGCGCCGGCCACGAGGTTGATCAGGACCGAGGTCGGGTGCGACTGCGGCACGATGAGGGCGAAGAACAGCTGCGCCAGCTTGGAGATGCCCGAGACGGGGTTCAGGTCCGTCTCGCCCAGGGCGCGGACGCCCATGATCGAGAGAATCAGGGCCATGAAGACTGCTGAGATGGTGGCGTAGAGGGGCACGAGGGAGCCGAAGACCGTGTGGATGCAGAGGACGCAGAAGGCTATGGAGAGGATGAGGCCGACTATTACGATGCGGTCGGAGATTAGCTGCGAGGCCGGGGCGTCGTCTTCGTCGGTTTCGGTTTCTTGAAGGATGTGGGAGATCGCAGTCTGCTCCTGGCCGTCATCGTAGGTGGTGGTAGTGTCTTCTTGATGCTGGACCGTGGTATACCCGCGTTGGCTGGGGCTGGACGGCAGGAAGCGACTGAGAGCCGTATCGCCGATCTGCCAATCGTGGTGGAGAGTGTACCCGGCCCTGGCCAGGCTCTGAAATAGAGGTCGTGCGGCCAGGTAGCCGAGACTGACGACAGCGTCGGCAAGCATGATGGCCAGCGAAGTCCACACTATCCAGCCTTTGCTGCCCGTCTCCCAGTCACCGATCTTCCCCGGGGCCCAGCCCTTGTATTTGGCAAGGGGCGACAAGATTCCCCATCCAAGAACGGCACCCAACAACTGGGTAGGAGTTAGCTAATTGCAAATGGTCAGCTTAACCAGGTACTGTTCGACTCACCATGTGGAGGGTAGTCACTGGCCCCATGACGATGCCTTGGCCGACATATGCCAGACTTGGATTCAACGTCCAGAGCCAGGTGGACGCAGCCGTCGCCCCAAATATTGGCAGGTCTCTCAGGCGCGGGACGAAATACGTCGCGAATGTGTAGAGCCCCGAAGTGAGGAAGCAGATTAGTAGCAGTCTAACATTCGCTTTCCACTGCTGCTTGCGTAGTGCAGAGCCCTCCTCCTCGGCTGCAACATCAACACTCTCGCTCGATTCGAGCCGCCCACCGAAACCTTCTGGCACAATATGCGCTTGTTGTCTCGGGCGAGGGGCAGGGTCATCTTTGACCAAGCCCGTCTTGCCGTGGAGCACACTGATCAACACGGCCGTACTGAAGCCACTTGGAAACTTTAACTTCTCCCTGATGATCACCTGCCTCCTGAGCGGCACAGCAAACACCACACCAAAGTAGCACAACCCCAAAGACCAGACGACCAGCTGCCATGTGCTGAGGTTGATAGGCCCATGCTCGTCGTCCTTCAACAGGTAGTTCATCGCTGGTAGCACGCCTACGAAGCCACAACCGAGCGGCATGATGGCCATAGAACCTGCCACTGTCTGGACGAGTACGTTCTCAACGGGTGAGAAGGGGAACTGCAGATGGCGAGACAGAGTCTTGAAGATGCCGAACCCCATCAGCGACGCCGGCATGGTCATCGTGCTGACCCAGCCGGTCTGTAAGCCGAAGTACATGTTGGAGAAGCAGATGACCAGGCCAACGAGAAGACCGGCCGCGATCCCACGCAGGGTGAAGCTGCGGCCCTCGACGTCGAGTCCGGGCTTGGCTAGGGTGAGGGACGGGGACGGGGACGATGAGCCCGGCCCCCTGTGTTCACCCTCGGCAACGTAGCCTTCGTCCGTGGCCAGACGGTCGGGTCCAGCGCCATCATCACCCCTATCGGGTGCCATAACTGGCGTTCTCGGGCCTCGGAGGGAGAGGGACGGTAGGTAATAGCCCCAACGATTGAATGGATGCCCTGACGAGCGGGGAAGAGGCTAGTGTCTGCCCGAGAGCTTCAAAGACGGGCTAGACAAGACGAATCCGAGCCGAACAGGTGGATGCAGCCGTTACAGAAACACGTGGTGTCACCAACGGGGGAGAACAGGCATATACATGTACAGGCTGCAAAACCCGGGGTGGTCAAGGTCCAGGTCAGGTCCAGTCCAGTCAGGTAGGTTCCTGCCGTGAAGACCGTGTTGAACCGTGATGAACCGTGATGACCGTGACCAGACCCGGCGATTGGACGGTGATGAGCTCATTCCGGCAACCGCAAGCGGCTAGATCCGCATCCGGTCCCGGCAGAAAGATGTTGTGTGCGTTGTGTGCCCAGGCATCCCTGGATGTTATATAAGCATTCACAGGGTATACCTACCTATATCGGTACGTATGCCGACATCCATGGATCCATGGATATGCTGCATGGGTCCTCAAATCGGCCTAGGTTGGAAAGGTTTGATCAACGCCATTACAACAAACACCAACACCACAATCTCTTATCTTTTTCTCCCGCCGTTCAATCCTCCCGTGCCGGCGTCTGCCCGAACCCGTCCTCCAGGCCCTTCAGGCCTACCGTATTCTTCAGCAGTATAGACTAGGTATTCTACAGTATACTACCAGTATTACGGGCCTGAGAAAGCGATCCTCTCGGGCCGATGCACGACCCCTGTGCCGCGTCTTGGCTCAGGTACATACCGGTATTTGCAAAATGCTGTCGAAATGCTATCGAAATGCTATCTCGCAGCAGGAGCCACGAGCTTGAAACTGTGGTTGGCCAATTCCTCAAGTTCCTGTTACCCAACTGTTCCCACTCGCGAGCCATCACCCGACTTTCCCGAGCTTCAGGCACTGACGCACTGTAGGGATCAAGCTTTCACGTCGTCACGCTGTCATGTTGTCTGGATCGTCGGTACATTTGCCCGAGGCCAGCCACCTCGGAGGAGGCGAACCGATCGTCCGTGCATACTCGGGGGAGAAAATTTCGATTCCTGCAAAGTTCTTCCGAGTCAGCGGCAGACCCTCCGCCTTCTTCCCGCCGGTTTGCCATTCTAGCCTTGCCATTGTGGTTAGCCAGCCAGACCCCGCGTAGCATGGTGCATGGCTGCTGCAAAGGCACGCGTGGCCGGCACTATTTTCCGAGCCTTTTTGCCTCCGGGGCTCCATCGTGGTGCGTCTTCCTTTCGTGGGGTTGTTGCGATCCGTGTCTTCGAGAGACCGGAGCTTTTCATCGAAGAGATGGCCTCTCCACCCCCAACGTCTTTTGGCCATTAGCCAAGCCCGCAACGGTCAAGCTGGGGAGGGTCTGAGGGTCCTTCACCTGGTCTCCCAGGCTGAAGTAAATATCCAAATCCCCAAGTGAGGCGCATTGGCCTGCTGCAGTTGCGGGCGTAAGCGATATACCTGTTTTGCCAGGCGTCGTCTTGGTGGCGAAGTCACACCACGAAATGACAATGCAACAACATGACATCTGGACCCCCAATCGAGCCGCATTTCTATGCGTACAACATTTTGCAAATACAATAGATAGAGAACCTAGATCATTACATCCTCAATCTCCCCATTGGTCGAGCACGGGCATGCTTGGCTCCTTAGGGCCCAGTCCGGGCCACGCCAGGTACCACTCTAACCTGGAGCCATAACTACAAATTTCGATACCCACCCGGCCACCAAGTCCACTTACACGATGCACTAAGTCACCGTGTTTTAGAAAGCTTTATCACTGTTATCTGGTCTCTAGCCGTCACAAAAACTCTCACTTCGCCTCTCCCGTTTGTCATTGCTGTTTCGTCGATATCACTTGTCGTTACCACGTCCTTAACAACGTGCCTCTTTGGCCAGCCTCTCTCTCGAGCATCATCCGCTGGCATACATATCTCGCTCTGGTCCAGATTATCGTTGCGGTCATAACTTCATCGGCAGACCCATCGACTCAAATAAGGCCGGATCAGCGTCAACGCCACCTAGTGACTCACTAGGTCTTTGCGCCTCTTAAGGCCTGCCCCTGCATCTCGTCGATTCAGCGAGCGCTCTTCAGCATTTTAGCCATCATACTCGGGGTCCTCAGCATCACGATTGCCATCTAGGCGAAGCGGAATCATGGGCAAGCACGATGAGATCAACATCGCCGCGGGGCGCGACGACAGCCCCGACCCGGAGAAGGAATCCGTCGAAGATGCTTCCACCCACGAGCTCAAGCGTGAAATGTCGGGCCGTCACTTGCAATTCATTGCGATTGGAGGTGCGGTAGGGACAGGATTGTTCATCGGTAGCGGGACTTCTCTGGCCACGGCGGGTCCCGTTGGCTGTCTGATCTCGTATCTTTTCGTGGGGACAATTCTGTACTCGGTCATGACGAGCTTGGGCGAAATGGCCACATATCTGCCGACTCCTGGTTCCTTCACGTCGTATAGCGCTCGGTTCGTGGATCCGGCGTTGGGCTTTGCGATGGGATGGCTTTACTGGTTCAGCTGTGAGTTTTGAGCTGAAAACAATCCGGCCCTCTGCCCGCCTATGGAGCGAGGCGGTGACATTGCGGGCGACTGACAATTATCACAGGGTCTATCACATGGGCTCTCGAGCTTACCGCAGCCGGTCTGATTATTCAATACTGGGACGCCAATCTTACTATCGGCATGTGGATTGCCATATTCTGGGCTCTGTTCACGGCCATCAACTTCATGCCCGTCCGGTGGTACGGCGAGCTTGAGATGTGGTTTGTGAGTATCAAGGTCATTACGATCATCGGCTTCATCATCTTCGCCATCTGCATCGACGCCGGAGTGAGTCCACAAGGTTACCTTGGTTTCCACAACTGGGTCCACCCCGGCCCCTTTGCAACTTACAACGACAACATGTCGCCTGCTACCGGCAAATTCGTCTCGTTCTGGGCCGTCCTGGTCACCGCCGCGTTCTCCTACCAGGGAGCTGAGCTTGTGGGTATTGGCGCGGGTGAGGCTCGGGACCCTCACAAGACAGTCCCGGTCGCGATCCGAAACACGTTCTGGGGAATCCTCTTCCTCTTCGTGGGAACAATTTTCTTCCTCGGACTCCTCGTTCCTTACGACAACAAGGACCTCCTGAACGGCACGACTAGCGGTGCCAGCTCCCCGCTCGTCATCGCTGCGAATCTGGCCTCCGTCCCCGTCCTGCCGCACATCATCAACGCGGTCCTGCTTACCGCGGTCCTGTCCGCCGCCAATTCGAATGTTTACTCGGGGAGCCGTATCCTGGTCGCACTTGCCAACGAGGGCCATGCCCCGCAGTTCATCACCAAGACGAACAAGCACGGAATACCCTACTTCGCCGTAGCCACAACCTCTGCCATCGGCCTCCTCGCCTTCCTGAACCTCTCCGACGGCGGCTCGAACGCCTTCAACTGGTTCCTCAACATCACCTCTGTCGCCGGCCTCACCACCTGGGCAAGCATCAGCCTCTCCCACATATGTTTCCAGCGTGCCATGAAGGTACAGGGCGTCCCCCGTGCCTCGCTGCCATATCGCGGTTTCCTACAGCCCTACCTTGCGTGGTATGGTCTGTTTTTTAACGTGCTCATCATCATCACGCAGGGCTTCACGGCTTTTATGCCCTGGAGCACGTCGGGTTTCTTCACAGCATATATCAGTGTTATATTGTTTGTCGTATTATATATTGGATTCAAGGTCTGGAAACGACCGGCATTTGTCAAGGCGTCTGAGGCGGATTTGGTTAAAGGGCGATTGGAAATTGTGGGCGGCGCATTCGAAGAAGAGAAATAATGGGGGCCCAGGCAGTGTGCCCTCGCATCCGGAGCAAAACAAAAAGGGGTCTCTATGGAGCGTGTACGATAAAGAAAGGGGCGGGGGGTATACTTGCATATGCACGGCGTAATGGGCATGAGCTATGAATCTTATTTTTTTGGAACGTTCACTACGCGTCTACTCCCATGCACATGGTGACTTTCTACGGGCGATCAGAGCCTTGAGGACTTCCAAGGTTGTGTTTGACCCCTGTGAGGGGATTGGCTACCATGGGTAACGGGCCCTAACCCTCTCAAGGTTGCCACACTGTTTTATTTACCCAGGTGCATACTACCTAGGTAGTAGATATCCATGGATACTATATAGATAGGTCAGAGCACCTACCTATACCTGAGTGCTCAGATACGTACCAAGTACGTTACCATGTGCCCAGGTGGATACAAAGGCATTGATTTTTTGGGATGATGAAGACTTGCCTTCGATGATAGCGGACCTCGAACGGGCCAACGAGACAAGACGTCAGATTTCAGGCATCCCTGAGCTATAATGAGCATCTTCCGCATGGATACCAAGATGCCTTGCGAGCGTGGTCCATCTTCGCACCGGCACCGATCGACGTCAGCGTGCATTGGTCGGAAGAGCATCGCCATGCCCGGATAGGCCCATCGAGGCAAGAGTTTACTACGGGCTAACCGGTGGCTTGCTGATGCCGTTCAGGGGTAGCTAGCATCTCAGCTGACCACAATGAAGCTTTTGCATAAGATTGCTGCTTACGCTTCGCGCTCTGCGAACCATGAGGCTGGGACAGCCCGTGTCGACCTAACGGTTCCCAGGCTCTCAGCTCTATACATGTTCATCACCCAACAATCATGGACACCAATGGTCATACTTCCAAGGTCGCCCTTGTCAAGGCAGCTACCTTCAAGGGCGGAATATGCGATACATGTGATTTACTCAAACTCTCCGTCGACAAATTCCTTATTGGTGATTCCGACGCTGCGCGGTCACTTGGCAGGCCAGCGCTCGCGCTTGCGAGATCAAACCTCAGAAATGCGGCTCCAAGACTGCAGCTGAACTCCGGACGTGGGCCAATGTCCCTCGGCAGCGTATCCGAGATTCAGGAGAGGGCGAAGAGATGCTCGCTTTGCAGGCTTGTGCACGAGGCCATAGGACGGTACAACACGATGTCCGACGTCGAGGGCTTAGCATGCTTCATGGAGTGGGAGGTAGACGGTCGTCAGTCCAGGCGCAAAGCCGGAGGGACTACTGCGGGTGAAGAGGACGAAAGAGTCCGCTACTCGAATCTCTCACGGCGCATTCGTTTCTGGTGGACGCAGGGCGACGGGAAGAAGCGAGATGACAGGAAGAAGCAGGAAGCATACATCCTCTTCGTTCCGCCTCGTGGTCAGGCTCTGCCCAATGCGGATGCGAACTTGATGCGACCTGGGATGCAGGAGTTATGGTTCCTAGCGAGGGACTTCGACACCGAGAAGAGCAACCAGGCTTTGATCAAAAGCTGGCTGGATCTTTGTGAAACACACCACGGGAAAGCATGCAAAGGCCACAACGACACAGACAGGTTCGCTGCTTTACTCCGTCAGACTTCGTTCGGGGTTATCGATGTGGTCCGCATGCAGTTATGCCAACTCCCAATTCATAGCAATGGGCCCGCACGTTATGTTGCCTTGAGCTACGTTTGGGGACATGTTGGCAATACGTCGCACTGTACTGTTCGGGAGAATGTGATGCAGCGAATTCAGCCGGGGGGGATTGAGGCCAGAGTTTGCCCCAGGACGATCCAGGAGGCAATTCAGTTAACGCGAGACCTTGGGGAGCGTTACATATGGATCGACTCGCTCTGCATCGTACAGAATAGCGAATCATCATGGAGGTTGAACGCCGCGAATATGGACCTCGTGTACGGAAACGCATATTTGACGATCTGCGCCGCCGATGGTGAGGATTGCAGGGTCGGACTTGCCGCTCTCGATCCCCAAGAAGCGGATACACCGCTCAAGGCTGAGTATGAGAAGGACTTGCGCCTACTTGTTTCTAGGCCTTCTGAAAGTGTCATCAGGGACTCTGTATGGAACCAGCGTGCGTGGACGTTCCAGGAAAGAATCCTGTCGAGACGATGCCTCGTGTTCGCCGGGAAGAGGTTCTACTTCCAATGCAGGTCAAGCAACATGTCGCAGGATATATATCCTGATGGGAGCGGAACAGGATGGTCTTCAGATTGGAAGAACTCTCCACTGCGTACTCTCGGTGAGCTGGAGACGCGGCCCATCTGGTTTTACATGACGTGTGTGTATCTCTACACAGGAAGGCACCTGACCTTCGCGAAAGACATACTCGCTGCCTTTGACGGCGTGGCTCGGCTCATGGAACGCCACATGCATGGAACCCGGCTGCTCCATGGCCTGCCCCCTTCACACTTTGACTTTGCACTTCTCTGGGAGCCCCTTAGCTGCCAGGAACGACGAGTTTTGGAGACAGATAGTGGCCAGGGTAGAGCAACAACGGAGTTTCCAAGTTGGTCCTGGTCTGGGTGGATGGATGAAGCAGACCAGAAGAAAGGAGCTCCAGTCAAGTACAGGCAGGAAACACTCGAGGGCTGTCTCATCGACGTCAACGAGTGGCTCCTCCAGCACACCTGGATCAAATGGTTCATCCGCAACGCTAACGGAGATCTGCGCCCTATCTGGACGAAGGATTCGATTCCGAAGGCCCCTGGAGTTTCGACGAGATGGCATGGATACACTGCCATGGGTCCCGAACCGAGATCACCCTCTACTCTTCATGGGTTTGGGAGGTCCGTCTCACCCCCAAGTGATAGAAGAATTAGAAGTCGAAGCAGAAGTAGAAGCCTCGTAGGGGTCCCGTACGAAAAAGAAGCCGAATTATATCAACACCGGTCGGCAGAATCATGGAGCCGCCGAATCAGGGCTGTCGAGGTCCACAAACCTGGTCATTATCACGATCAAGATGATTTTGGACCGCGAATCAGACAGCGTGGAAGCCAAGAACGCTTCAGACAAGAATCTGACGCACCGGGAAGGAATGAGATAGTAGTGATAGAGGATCGCAGAGATCGTGAAAGGGGCGGATATAAGACAGAGTCCGAGTCGCCTTCGCGGAGGTACACGTCGATGAGAACCCTCTCAATCAACAGTTACCGCCCGGATACCGACGATTACGGTCGCGAGACCCGAAGTTCTGTAAAAGGCCTGAGGTCGGACTCTTTTTGCGGCACTATTCCTGATAATCCATTCGGCGTGAACAGCGTTGGCTTCGAGACTCTTAGCCAGTACTCCGATCAGACAGTCCTTCAGTTTTGGACCTGGCGGGCTCAATTCTATGTCTTGCGCAACAACGAGGCCACGGAAGAGGCAAGCCCGGGCGAGGGCCTCGTCAGGTGCGATGTAGCTGATGAGAACGGCGACTGGTGTGGACATATTGTGCTGAACGGAAACTGGATCAATGACTGGCGGCAAGAGCGAAAGTGGCACTTCATCGCCATATCAGATGCCCGGTCCTTCTCGAAGGATGAGTGCCGCAATTGGAGTCACTACATCCCCAAAGACCTGGAGGATGTTGAGTGGGATTTGTTCTTCGTGCTGCTGATCGACTGGAACAGTGAGAAACTTGTTTGGGAACGCGTTGGTCTGGGGAAGGTTTTCCAGGCGGCTTTTGACTGGTCCGGTCAGTGGTCGGAGATATTGCTCGGTTAAATCTTGTACAGTATTGGTCAGGTCAGTATGCTTTCCTATCTACATAAGTGTATCGACTTGAAGTGAGCAAGATCCAGAAAAGAGGCTGGGGGAGCTACCGCGTTCGATTTTCCCTCTCAAACTACGTTCTGCTGAAGCTTATACAGGTAGCCTGAGTGCTTGCTTCTTCTGCAATCATGCAGTTCATCTGGTTGTTTGATCACATGTATGTGCTGGTTCCCATATCTGACGATGTATACGCCGGAACGCTCAGTTGCTTCACCGTACGTTAGATACATACTTGAGTACGTAATGAAGGTGATTTGTCTATTGTTCTGGAGTACCTCGCTAATCGCTAAGCCCACTTGGCGAAATACATATATAGGGTATAATTTCAGTCTGGCATCACCCTCCAGGGGCCCAACTAAGAATCACGGAGCTCTATGTTCTTGACCAGTTCGGCCTCTATATCACTTCCAGGATTCTGAGGCAATACTGCACCGGAGCAGCAATGTCTCAGCAAATAGACCCTTCATTGTATCTATGAAGAGCCTGCACATCGCCCCTTGTTCCACACATACATATAGCTTGGCTGCCTATGTGTGTACAAGCTCAACATGTTCAATGTAACTTATGTACTTCCTCCGTGTAGGCCTTGTCTTTTTCTTTATGCTTAGGCGCTCCACGCTAACATGTGTCATCAAAGATGATTGGGCATACCTATGTACATACTTATATCGACATATACTAGCATTTGACTTTTGTATACATAGACTCCACGCTTACACCCGTGGACCTCGAAACCTGTTGCAATATTACCGAAGGTCAAAGCAGATCTTGTCATACATGTATTAGGTAGTCTTGCAACCCGCCTTTGCTTACCCTTCTGCTTTTGGAGCATGCCTAGGTATAGATTCCACCGATTATTTAGCCTTATATGCTCACTGGATGCCTTAGGTACGTAGTAGATAGCATCTTCACCTTCAATCGCCAGCCTTCGATTGCCAGCCGTGTCGGCTATGCCCTATGCCCCATGCCCCGTGCCCCGTGCTCTGACCCCCTCCCCCCAGGCAGGCAGCCGCGCTAAAACAACCCACAACAGGCTGCATCTGAGCATTACCCGTAATTATCAGCGTGATCACCGAGCTATCTATCTACCCAAACACTTAAGTAAGTGTGTACTGAGTAGACGTTGGCACCTTGCCGTTCCTCCCTCAGTATCTTCACAGCCTACCTCCACCGTATATATTTCCTTTTGGCGACCACTACTTCCTCCTGCTCCGCGCGTCTCTTACCCTTAATCACTGTTAAACATAGTATAGCGGAACTACCAACATGTCCTTCAACGATGGGCACAAGCTGCTTGTCTTTGGCCTTGGTTTTGCCCAACAAGACAACCGCAAGATGCAACAGGTCCTCCGGCACTACGATAGACTACCCAGTGACCCCGGCAGTCGCGTTGCTCTGTTTATCGAACTCAATAACCTGGCCAAAGAGCTCATGGCAGATGAGGCCGCCCAAGACCAAATAGAACAGCTCACTGAGTGGATGAAGGACGGTGGTAGTTTTCCTTTCAGCTTGGCACCCGGGCCATTGAACGCTGCTGCCTTACACGGTCATCAAGATGCTGGGTTTGGTAGATTATCTGATGGCATAGTGATTAGTGGAGGATATCAACTGTATGGTCGAGGCCGCACTATCGAAGACTTTCCAGAGGACGGCCAAGAAGTCGCTTCTTCAGAGACTGCCACAGATGGCATTGATGATACCGACACTCACTCGGCCGACGATGATTTCGGAAACACAAGCATGGAGCAGTATGGCCCAGGCCGCACTATCGATGACCCTCCGGAGGCTCTCAATCCTGAAGATGGTGCTCAGGATTCGGATGATCATATTGGCCAGCATGTCGCTATCGACACGCAGATTCTCAACCATGGCACGCAGTGGGGTAGCAGAGCAGCGCAACACTATCGTCACTATGGACGCGGCCGCGCCTTGGATGATTCTGTCAACGAGGGAACCGGTGATGATCTTGTTAGCGACACCATTTCAACACCTCAGGAAGAAGGTGTAGGAGAGGACAACTTCAAAATCGAAGGATCTCAACCACAATATGTCGTTGAGGAGAACAGGAGTGATGGAGAACTACCGCACAATGAAGCAGCAATGAGCTCGGACGAACCCCATGATGCAGAGGATATCGAATGCCCCATATGCCTCGAAGAATACTCTCCCTCCCAGTTTCCGAGGAGGCCTACCATCACTGAGTTTTGTGACCACTCCGACAAGGCTTGTCTGCAATGCCTTGAGTCCTCGATTACAGCAATGGTTGAGAGAGGAGCTCTACATCTGCTTGCTTGCCCAATCTGCCCACAGAAGCTTTCCCATATCGACATCAAACAATACGCCAATAAGGAAATTTATAAGCGCTACCAGTACCTCAAGCAACAGTCCGAAATTCCTGGCCATTGGATATCTTGCACGAACCCCAACTGTGGCGGAAGTCAAGCCCACGAGAGCGATGATCCGAGAATGATTTGCAAGCACTGCAACTTTTTCACTTGTGCGAAGCATAAGCGCCCTTGGCATAACGGCCAGACCTGCGGGGAGTTCGACCAGGACCCTGCGCAGATTGATCGTCTCGAGGAAGAGGAGGCCACTGCTAAGCTGCTTTCTAAAGAGTCCACCAGTATCTGCCCAAACTGCCGCCAGGGTGTCACCAAGACGGATGGTTGTGACCACATGCGCTGCCAATGTGGCCAAGAGTGGTGCTATGTTGTAAGTGACTTTCTTATAACTAGAGCTGCTATTTATCCATTTGCTGACAGACTACTCTATTAGTGCTCATGCTCGTGGGAGAACATCCTCCGCATAGGCGAGACCGCCCACGCTACGTTCTGCATCTACCATCCCAACAAAGTCAAGCTTACAAAAGCACAGCAGGATGCTACTCATGCACGCATTATGGGGCTCGTCCACGGTGGTGAAGTCAGCGCCGAGCTTGCAAAGGCCAGAGATGAGTTGCGTGAGAGGCGACGAATAGAAATCAGGGCCAAGGCTGCCGAAGCCGCCGAGGCAAGGCGGCTACAATCCACAGAGCTGAAGAGGACCGCACCTCCCCAGCCTGAACAGAAGAAGAAAAAATTCAAGCTTGTTGCGCCGTGGGAGGAGGGCGGATGGACGAGAAAAGCACTGTAGTTTGAGTGTCGTGATCCTGTGCTTCAGGCTCATCACATGTGTTGCAACCATAAAAGTGCCCATGTTGTGGATCAGGATTTCGGTTTTTATTTTTGCACAGTGTGATTACTCTCGTGCAGCGATAGTTGAGCCTCTTTCGCTTGGCTGCATCTCCAAGTTCTGTCGGGGGCTCCCTCGCATCTCCCCTCCTATCCAGTCTATTTGCCAGCGTTGGGGGCTGGGGATGGTCCAGGAGAGCTGTCGATAAATGGGAGGAGGAGGGAGGGCATTGCCGTGGATATCTATGCCCTAAGCAACATATATTGCGATCTTCCTGTTACGGAAATAGAGCCATCTTCGCGGTAAGAACCACATATACACCGCGTAGCCAGCGTGTACTATAGGACTTCGATGTGTCAAAGTATCTTCTGGCCCAGGAAGCCTATCAGTTTTCATGAATTGATCAAGCTAATTCAGGTGGACCCTATGGCTCCCTTATCGTAAACTATTGTGCTTTTGGCGTCATCAGAGCGGCACTTTACTCGTCGCCCGGGTTTATACGAACTCCAAGATATCAATGAACAAGTCAACCTCAAGTACAACGTGGCTGACACGAATCCCAGAGGTCTGCCCACCTTCGGGATGCTAATGCGGTCAGAGTAATCTATGTACTTCTAGCGATGGGCCATCATTTATAGTGTGGTGTCGACGAACCCCGTCCTGACATGTTATAAAGAGAATTTGGAACTCCAAAAGGGTTTGTCAGTTACAGCCAGTACTCAAGTAGAGAACAAAATATGAACATCGGGATTCGCTGGCCAGTGACCCAGCAGCTGAACCACCGATGAACTCTCGGCTCTAGGTGTTTATCAGGATGCAGGTGTATTATGTACCGAGACAAGAGGCCCGGAGGGAAGCTGTAGTGAAGGAACTTGCCACCTTTGAGCAACGCTGCGTTGGCAGAAAGAACAAGGTCTATGATACGTTAAGTTCGTATACATTGGTCTACTTGGACAGGAGGCTGATGAGCCTTGACTTGAGGGGACCTCGGGAGGCACCCACAGAGTGTTAGGGTACAACCCTGGGGATGACCGACCCCACAGAAGGGTGTAAGCTGACTGGTCGAATTTGGCTCTGGCGACTACAAAACGTTATATCCATTCCTCGGCTCCCACTGTTTCAGTGTTGATGTTGGCCCTCGACGGTCTGCAAAGTCCCACCGCTGCTAACTAGATGAGGTTGTTGACGAGATTCTGCGCCTTCACTGCATTGGGTCCGTCTTTGTGCCTACCTAAGCCCCTCGCGTCGGACCAGAACGTGCAGATCACTGATTACCACCCGTCACTGATCCTTACTACTGTTGAGATCCTCGATTCGGCTTGCCATGGGTTAATGTCTTGCTATCTGCCCAGTGCCTCCATCTATCAAACGATCTTTGGTTTGCTGCAAACCAATAGGAGGAAATCCAACATTCGTTGGTCATCAAGGCTATGAGTACGTTGTGGAAGCCATGACGTCGCGAGTGGAAAGGAAACTTAACACTGAAGAGCGGCCCGTTTCACTTCGGTACTAGGTAGTATAACGGCCGAGTATCAACCACAACACCGCGCCTGGTAGTAAACAATTGAGACAAACCATTTTCTATACGACTTGGGATGAAATGCGAAGATGCCATGTCGAGTATCCTACGACAGCTAGTGTGTGATCGCACTAGCAAAGTGCCTTTGCGACATGCCATGAGGTTCGTTGGTAAAGCAGTAATCTCGACAATGTCTAAGCTTCAACCACGATCATGGATATGTGTGCGACTTCTAAACGCCCCAGAAGAGTCGTATACTTGCACAATCCGGTATCAACAAGTCTCAGTATGTTTGCTAGATGCAACAGAACCCCCAACTCCAGCCATATGTAGATTTATCTCATTGTTGAGTCCATCACGCGTGGGGTATCCAAAACGTTACCGATCCCATTCTTTTTGGCAGAAGGACAGCGTCCCAACATTCTACGTCCAGCCCTACCATGAGCCTCAAACGCAAATGACCAACGTAAATGAATAGCAAACAGCTCTTTGAGGCTTTACTGTCCCAAAGACCCAAAAACAACGTACACAGAAGGCCCAGCAATATTGGTCCTGGGACCACTGTGGACGAGGAAGGGTTCAGACTTACGTCAGCTTATCTAAACCCTGTCTCCTTTGTGGCCAGCACCACTCATCCACAAAGGATGGTTCGTCATTGCCGCCCTTCTCTCCCAACTTCTTGGCCAGGACCGCCGCCCTCACTGCCTCTAATCGGCCGTACGAAGGCAGGTCTCTTGACGACTGAGCAATCTGCGCATCGATAACGGCCATGATTCCCCGGCCATACTTATCGCGTGCATATAGGTTGGCGCCCTTGTCAAGCAGATTGCTAACGACGTGCTTGTTGCCGCACCGCGCAGCGACGAGAAGTGCAGTCTCGCCATGGCGGTTACGTGCGTCGATGTTTGCGCCATGTTGGATGAGGAGACCGAGAATCTTCCCAATATTTTGACCGGTCTTGTCGTCTTGGTCATCAAGGAGGTGAGTGGCAAAGGCTATCAGAACATTATTACCTTGGTTGTCGTAGTGGTTGACATCCGGTGGTCGTATTGCTTGGACAGGTGTTAGGAGACCTTGGAGGAATTGCAACCTCTTGTTGATAGGCTTGTCGACATCATCCTTGCCGTGTTTCCTCTTCTTGAGTGAGCCCTGATTGATGATTGGAGACCTAGGTTGGTCCGCGCCCGGGCTGCTTGGGTCCGGACTGTTTGGGCTACTAGCAGAGGTTAAGTGCAATTCTGCCAAGCAGTGGAGGCCATTTCGACCATCCCCGTCCTCCGTGGCAGGATCTTCGTATGCTCTGTTTACAACGGCCATCAATCTTGCATCCCGTGCTGCGAAGTGGTCCTCCGGTGCCTCCTCTGCGAGAGGCGAGAGAGCTATCGTGCCTGCGCGTCTCGGAGGCACAAAGGGACCTTCAGCAGAACAAGAGGGGGGCTTGACGCCAAAGGCATCGCGCGGTATTACATCAAATGCATAATGCTTGATGATGTTGTTGATGATAAGCGGATCGGAGGTCAATCGCTGCAGCTGATGAAAGAAGGTTCGTCCATAAACGTCACGAACGAACACCAAGTCAAGATGAGTGGAGTAGAGCATGTTCAGCAGGGTATACAGCGGAGCTTCCAAAGAATCTGTTCCAGAGAACCATACGGGGCTGAGGATATGGAGGAATGTTTGACCGGCGTTGTTCAGTGCAGCCGGGTTGGCGCGACCCGAATTGAGGAGATGCAAAGTCTTGCGCGTACCCTCATCGCTGTCGAGTGCGGCGAAGAGATGGAGGGGTGTATTCCCGAACTGGTCAGCCCAAGAGATATCAACCGAGCCTTGCAGGACGTTCGTAGCTGCATCGCATGTAGCATCTCTTTCGGTGATGTAGAGAGCCTCTGGTATATCCGCGATTTCGTCCGCGATCTCACACCAACATGTACATTCGCTTTGGCCGTGAGGCATGCGGAAATGTTTCCCCGCATTACATGATTTAACATATTTCCGGGCGATAATAAAGTCGCCTGGCACAGAAAGCCCTGGATGTAGCAACACGCCAGGGGGCAATGAGCTGTGAAGAGCTGTCAAGTCTGACGGTGTCCGACATGGTGATGTTCCAACTTTCTCCGAACTACCAATGGTAAGTCTGCTCATCAACACAGACACCTGCTTAGCGAAGACGGTCGAAACGTTGATGCGGTTGCGCAGGCTCTTGATGCTGTCCGTGCTCATTTGAGTTGAGTTCGTGAAGACGGTATCATTTCGGGGTGGCCGTGGGAAAGGAGCTTGGAAGGGGAGCTCAATGTCGTCCTTTGGAAAGGCCGACCAACACTGTCCTGGGGAGGCCGAAGCAAGGGTACTTGGTGAGGCCAGATCCAAACGACCATCCTGTTGTAGACTCCGGAGCGTATCTACATTGTCAAAGCGGGAGATGTCTGAGAAAGCAGGGGTGTTCAGTTCATGTTTTACTGCCGCGAGATCCTCTTCATGTTCGTCAGGAGTTCCACCACTTCGTCGGCGGCGTTGGCTGCGTTTGTGAAGCAACTTGAAACGGGTGTTCATATCTTCCCTGCCAACTGGTCGCAGTGGTCTAGGGTCGTGACCAACCATCTTATGCAGTGTCTTCTGGGCCGAGTTTTTCCTACAGCATGGTCAGTAAACAGGCAGATGTAACATATTGTGGAGGTCATACTTGACATCGTCATTCGGGAAAAGGGCCTTGATTATCTTCTCCATCGGCAGGGTGGTATACATGTACAGCCTAGCCAGCTTTCTGGACCGGGACTCTGTCCATTGTGGAGGCCGGCCAATTCTTGCACCACCATTCGAATTGCCAGCAACAGAGTTGGGGGATGCGACGTCGACCATGATGAGGCACTGCGGATTGCAGAAGGACGCGAAGTCCGGGGAAGTCAAGACGATATCGATTTGATATTCAATGACCAGGTATCACTATCGGAAGGGAATATGTGTCAACTGGATCAAGAAGGATGAGGTTTCGGGTTTGATCTTTGATCCCAGACTCGATCGAGCGGGGAAGCTATCAGGAGACAGACGAGGAAGCATGATTGCTACACTGAAGGGGGCGCAGGGTGTTTATGGCTCATGTAGATGTGTAGCAGGGGAAGAGGAGTAAGGGCGAGGCTCTGTCAGATTCGTGTGTCCCCTTGTGCGAGTCTTGTGTTGGTTGTTAGCACATCAACGAAGGAGTCGGAGCTGAACGTTGATTCGAGCTTAGCGGGGGTGTTCATGTTGCCGGGTGGGCTTGAGTGGGTCGCTTGCAGCTTCGAGGAAAACTAGCGGCGGCCTGAGGGCGGCAGTGTGTGGGCAGGTGGGCAGGGTCGACTGGGGGGCTGCTCCTTCCTTCCGATCTACTTAGGTACGGTAGGTACATACTTGGTAGTACCACAGCATGCCCAGGTGTGCACGATGGTGATATGGATGGAGCCCATCGGAGCACATGTCGACTGGAACAGTGAAGGCTGAATCCACATCAGTTTTGTGCCTGACGCCAACGGCTCGGGATGTCTCCCGAGGTCATCTCTTCTGATGCTGCCACATGGACACTCTCGAGCGTCACAGGCGAAGAAGTACCTTCGACGAGATGACATCGTAGCCTTCAACTCGATTGGCTTCAATGGGAGACCATAGCCATCCTCCTAGCAGTTACGAGCACGGAACTCGGCATCTGCCAGCCTGCACGCTGGTGATGGTGATATGAAAGGAACCGAAGTGTAATAAAGGCAACCGTCGAGGGCTTGGAATAGTTCAATCATTCCGAATGGCGGTCTCCTGCTGGCTTGTTCGCCAGCGGCCCGTCATTGTGCTGCCAGGCCGTTCCGGATCTGCAGACTGCAGGCTGCAGGCAGCAGCAGTGCCTCACTTTTCGTTGCTTCGGGCCCAGTGCAGTGGCACCCGGACGGTCAAGAGTCTTGTCTGCAATAACTATACGCCAGCAGCCCAGCGAACAACACGAAGTGCCTTATGTGGAAAAATGCCCTACTGAAAGGACTCGACGCCACCGGATCAGAGTGGTATCAAGAATTGGCAGGCTGTTAGCACCTGGACAACTTCTGAGGCGCAGCAGGACCGGCAGGACCAGCAGAATGCCCCGCATTGTCAGCATGCACACCATGAGGTTGAAGTCGGACTGGGTGTGAGAGTATCTATCAATTCTCTCTAACCTCCATCTTCGACAATTGTGGCTCGGCTTCATCAGGCCAAGACAAGCTGAGCTGGGGTGTACCTAGGTAGTAAGGGAGCTCGGCTTCGGCTTGTAATGAGATCTCGACGTCCCCTATGATACCTACCCCGGGGTCTACCTAGGTATCTAAAGTACCCCCAAGTAAGTACCTACCGCCTGTATTCTGTACGTACTCATGCGTCTCAAAATGATCCAATGTTCACGGTACACCCCTGGGACCTAGGCAGATTGCTTGATGGTACAGTGGTACTTGATAGTCAACCTTGGAAGCCACCTGTGGCAGTTGTGGGAGCTTGTTGCGTCATTCCTTCGTTTCTGCCGTGGTAGTCAAAGCCGTGGAAGATGATATCATCGCTTGTAATTCGGCTACGATCAAAGCCTATTGTATTGACATTGGCATTGGCATCGAAGCTCCGTTTAGTATTCTCGACTATTATTTGCACCCAATCTTCATCAAACATCATCGTGGATTCAGACATCAAGATACTACTCTGCACCTTGCATCAAAGATACCAAGGAACACACCGAGCTCACCTTACGCACGAAGCCCAAGATCATGAGTAGCCTCGCCCTCCGCATCCGGGGTGTCCAGCTCCGAGCGAGCCTCCCAATCTCCACTCGAACCACAGCAGCTACCACCTTGCTCCCCATTCGACAATACGCAACCTCATCGCCTAAAGCGGCCGAAGGGCCCTCAGCCCAGTCTGGCGGATCACGCTCCAAGGACGCAAAGGAGCGACAGGAGCGCCATCAAGTTGAGACGGGTGAGGACCCGAATGCGGATCAGCTTGCGAAGGGTGGAGCACGAGGTCGGACAGGAGGAGGCGAGCCGCTCTCTAGTTCCGAAAACGCGCCACCTCAGCCCAAGATCAATAATGCCAGCGTCCCGGGACAGGGAAAGGACCACCTGAGCAAGGAGCAGCAGCAGGAGGTTGACCGGCATAACAAGGACTTTGACGAGAAGCATGATCGCGCAAGTGCAGCGGGAGACGATAAGGTGGACTCCAAGTTTTGGAAAGGAACAGGAGGGGTGAAGGGAGAGTAGACGAACGCCATGAGGTCTTCAGCAGTACCAAGACCGCGTATAAGCCAATGATTGGAGGCTTTCAATGAATGGAAAGATTATGCACCTGTAGCTGGACGAATAGGTGTGTAATATGGAGGATGAGGAGAGACATGCTTGCCATAATCCTTCCATCGAGTGGTCCCGTTGCTATATTCAGTGAGTCCATAGTTGTGTGTCCGGCAATGGCATCCATAGTCATGAGACGAGGCTCAACAAATACATAGCGAGTTAAGAGATCGATGTGCCGTGAAAGATCCCAGGACCAAGTTCATGCCCCAGCCGGTAACATGCGACATACCAGATAAGCTCTGGTTTGCATGGCGGCAGAAATACAATATACAGCCTGATGCATTTCGGCAGTGGAACATAATCGCGAAGTTCGACGCGAGCAAGAATTGAGATAGGATACTTCGAGGGCCCAACCTCAGCTCAAAAAACTCGACGGGGAGGCGCATGAGCGTTTGTGTAGAATAGAAAGCTCATAAAGCGTTTGAGGGAGAGACCGAGAAGTGTGCTCGGCCTGTTTAACACCCAAGGGAATCCTTCCAATTTATGGTAAAGCCTGTGGATCAAACGAGTCCAGATGGCGCATCTAGCCAGCTAGCTACCCGCTTCACATAGATAAGATAAGATACGATAAGATGGAACAAAATAAATGCTTATCGATAGCGCTGGAATTTTTGGCCGCCCCCATGTCGCCCGCGAAGTTTTGGACCTTGCAGAAATTCGTACTGCCAATTCTCGAGAATTGCAGTCGGTATAGTAGAACAAGCCACTGTACACAGCTACGCGGAAATCCAACTCGTTGTAATTGACTGATATTACACGAAGGGAAACGCACAATCATTCACCCCCGTACCTAGGAAACGAGGAGTCCAGCGATTGGTCGTTATATCATACAAGATGGGTAAAAGGAAGGTTGGCGCACTCGACAAGCTCGATGCCGATCTAGCAAGCCTGCAATTCAAGGTGCGGTCGGATCCTCAAAGTTACGCAGACGAGTTCCGACGCCAATATGCTGCCTATCTCTCGACGAAGGAGGTTTTCCTCGACAACCCCGCGAATGTCACCAAGGACGTTTCCCAAGATTTCCACGACAAAGTCGACTTCATAGCCCACGTTTCCGATTGCTTCAAAGAGGAGACCCAGACGTTTCCAGACGACCTCAAGGAGGTGCTGACGGAGCACCACGCAATCCTCTCCCCCGATGTTCGCGAGAAGTTGGTTGGAAGTCTGGTGCTCCTGCGAAGGAAAGACTTGATCACTTCCGATTACCTTCTCACCACTCTGTTTCCGATCCTGGTGTCGACGCCGAGCAAAAGCCTGAGGGCTGTGCTGTATCAGAAGATTGTCAGCGACCTGCGAAACTCGAACTCGAAGGCCACAAACCACCCACTCAACCGAACGGTGCAGAATGTGTTGTCCATCATAGTCACGTCGGACCGGACCTCGCCCAAGGGTGTCTGGGCCGTGCGGTTGACCCGCGAGATGTGGCGCCGGCAGATATGGACCGATGCCAAACCTGTCGAGGTCATGAAGGAGGCGGCTCTGGCAGACAACGAGAAAGTAGTCATTGGAGGAGTGAGGTTCTTCTTGGGCGGCGACAAGGAGCGGGAGGAGCTGGAGGACGACAGTAGCGACGAGGAAACCGTCGACATCAAGAAACTCCAGCACCAGCACGGCATCAACAAGAAAACCAAGAAGAAGGCAAAGCAATTCAAGGCTGCTGTTGAGAAGGTCAAGAAGCAGGAGCGGAAAAAGAACCAGCCGCACCCCCTTAATTTCTCCGCCCTGCACCTGCTCCATGACCCCCAGGGTTTCGCGGAACAACTATTCCAGAAGCACTTGCTCAATACCAAGGCGAAGCTAGCTCTAGAGAGCAAGCTGCTGGTCTTGCAGCTGGTCACTCGACTTGTCGGTCTGCACAGGCTGACGGTTATCAACCTGTACTCCTGGTTTATCAAGTTCCTTACTCCTAGGCAACAGTCGGTCACGACCTTCCTGGCCTGTCTGGCACAAGCGACGCACAGCCTTGTTCCACCAGATGCATTGGAGCCGTTGGTTATGAAGATTGCAAACGAGTTCATTTCGGAAGCGGCTGCCTCCGAGGTTGCGTCGGCTGGTCTCAATGCTGTGCGCGAGATTTGCGTTCGTCAACCGCTGGCCATGACCGAGACACTGCTGCAGGATCTGGTTCAGTACCGGAAGAGTAAGGACAAGGGTGTCATGATGGCGGCCAAGGGTCTGTTGTCATTGTACCGTGAGGTCGGTGCAGACATGCTCAAGAAGAGGGATCGTGGCAAGAACGCGACTATGAATCTGCGCAGTGGCACATTGCAGCAGCACAAGTTCGGCGAGCAAGAAGCCGGTGGGATTGAGGGTCTTGAGCTCCTTGAGAAATGGAAAGAGGAAGAGCAGAAGAAAAAGCGTGCGGAGAAGGGTTTGCCGGAGGAAGCTGGCAGCGATGAGGAGCCCGAAGAAGAAGATGATGGATGGGAGGTCGCTTCAGAAGACAGTAGTGATTCCGGTGGTTGGATCGCAGTGTCCAGCGATTCAGAGGATGACGAACCCGCGCCCAAACGGCAGAGGAAAGCCACGTCCGAGGCACCGGAGCTTGTTGACGCAGAGAAGGACAAGGAGAATGCGGAGGAAGAGATGCAGCGGATATCGAAGCTTGCCACCACCACTATCCTCACACCCGCAGATCTCGCCAAGCTGCAGGAGCTCCGTCTCCAGGCCAACATGGACAAGGCCATGGGCAACCGCTCCAAGCACGCCCGAGAGCTGGCTTCCCGGCACGCGGATGACCCCCTGACGGCGGAACAGATCGAGTTGCCCGCCAAATTGCGCAAGACGACCAAAGAGGAGAGGGTCGCTCTCGCCAGGGAAGGCAAGCCGAACAGGGAGGAGCACAAGTCCACACAGGCCATCAGGAAGTCCAAGAAGGAGGCGGAGGGCAAGTCGACCTCGAACAAGGAGAAGGCGAGGAAGAAGAATTTCTTGATGACACTTGGCAAGGCAAAGATGAAGAACAAGAGAAGTTTGGTCCAGACCAAGAAGGTGCTGCAGGCTCACGTTGAGAGAAGCAAGAAAGGTGGAAGGAGGGGCAACCAAGATTAATCTATTATACTGTACTTGTTGATAGTACTATAGAAAAATTGATACCAAGGGAAATCACAGACCCTTCTCACTGAATATAAGCCCCCAGTCTTGTCGGACAGAATTCGTGTTGTCTATGGAAGCCATCGTATGATCATGTACGCCGTTTACTACGAGCCAAGGGAAAATAAAGTCCCAAGAAGTCAAAGCTTAGTCTTATCAAAGCACCTCACCCAGTGACAATGAGTACTCGAGGTGAATCTGGCCTTTGAGGCAGTATTCAACAATGAGCGGCCAAAACTCCAGTTTAGTCCTTTGGTAGGCTCTGGAGGGTGTGCAGGGTTGGAAATTTAGTTAGTTAGTTTAGTCAACAGCCTGACTAAAACTAACTAAGGCACCTACTGACTAAAACTAAACTAACTAAAGAAAAATAATTTCTGACTAAAACTAAACTAAACTAACTAACTTAGTAACTAACTAACTAAACAGACTAATATAATAAAAAATAAAAAATAAAGAAATATAATTAAAATAATTAAAATAATTACTAATAAATTATAATAAATTGTACTAAAAATACTATAATAACTAGCTAATTATAGTCTCTTTAATCTATTAAATTAAACTATTAATTAAACTTTCTATTACCTTTATAGCTTATTTTAACCTTTTAATATTAATAGCAATAAATAGAAATAAATTATAATAAATAGATATAAATTATAATAAATAAAAATAAATTATAATAAATAGAAATAAAGTATAGTAAATAGATATAAATTATAATAAATTATAATAAATAGCAATAAATAGAGATAGATTATAATAAACTATAATAAATTATAATAAACTATAATAAATTATAATAAATTATAATAAAAATACTAAAATAACTAGCTAGTATTATCCTCCTTAGTATATTAATTTAAAGCATTAGTTGAACTTTCCTCCTCTTCTATAGCTTGTTTTAACTCTTTAATATCATTAATACCCTAGCTTTTTAATAAAGCTAATTGCTTTACTATATCTAGTAATAACCGATTTCTCGATTTATTAATAATATTTCCTGTAATAGAGAAAAGCCTTTTAACAGAAGCTGAAGTAGCTAGAATAGCTAAATAGCATCGAGCTAAAAGGCTTAAAATAGGGTATTTCTCCTTATTAGTTTTCTAGAATTCTAAAGGAGAAACCTATTAAATAGTTAGTTTTATTTCTTTCTTTAAATGAAACAAAAATATAGAAATTACTTACTTCATTAGGCTTAGGTTCTTCTTTAAAATAAGAATCTAATTTATCTCGATTCTTTTTAGTTTTCGAAATAAATATTTCGTTATCAGATTCTTCATTAGAAGAAGTATTGTAAATATTATCTTCTAACGAAGGTAGTAATTCGTTCTGAATTCTAAAGTTATATTAGTATAAAAATTAAATTAAATTAAATAGAATAGAGAACTTACCTTTTTAATTCTTGTTTTAGAAGACCTTTTACGTCCTCTTTAATATTTAGGTAAAAGAATAATAAAGAATTATTATTATCTTCAAAGTATAAAAGCTTTAATCGAGGGTCTAAAAGAATAGAAAGAATATAAGGCTTATAACAAGGTAATAAAGAAGGTATTATAGTTTTCGGAAAGTATTTTTCAAGCTTTAAAAGGCTAGCTTTAATAGCTCGAATTAAATCAGAATAATATTCCTTCTAAAGATATATTAGTATAATTAACTTAATAAATATTAAAAAAGATAATAAACTTACAAAGAATTCGTTTTCTGAGATTTTATACTGAAAATCTCGAATCAAACGATTAAGCTTTTTATAAATCGAATAGATAAATAAAAGCCCTTCGTTTAAAGTCGTATATAATTCGCCTTATAATCTAATACTCGGTTTAACGAAAATTTTGAAAACTTTATTTAGATCTTTAAGGCATTCCCACTTGAATTCACTTAAGAAATTATTCTTAAAATCAGAATTCGTTGTATTCTTCGAAGTATAAATTAAAGCGTCTTTAAGAATTAAAGACGCTTTAATCATTTCGTAAGTAGAATTCTATCGAGTAGAATTATCTAATATTAATAAAGTTAGCTTAAACTTAGCCTTTAAAATTAGAGTTAAATATAAAAGACTTACCTAAAGAGTTTCGCTTTTTATTATAATCTTTAGGAATTCGATTTTCTCTTTTATATTTCTCTATTCCTTCGAGAAATAAAGTTCGATTTTCGTCTATATATCGAATTAAAGTAAGTAGTTTCCTTAATTTACTTGTAATATCTATAAAGTATTAGTATATATATATGAATATATATAAAAGAAAACTTACTATTTGAGAATACTAAGTATTCTTCTTGAGGTTTAGTAATATTCGATATAAAAGTAAATAATTCTTCTTCAGTTTTAGAATTCTAAAGGTAATTATTTAAAATATCCTGAACAATAAGGTTGATAATATGCGCTAAGCATTATATATCGTTTTTAAATTCTTTTCTAGTTATAAGTTGAAATTCTATATTAAAGAGAGTAAGAAAAGCTATATTATTCGAAGCGTTATCTCAAGTTATACTATATAAGTTAGTATAAATTTATATTAATTAATATAATAGATATAATACTTACAAAAAGATATTATCAGGAGTTAAAGAAGGATAATTATTAAGAATCTTAAGAGTAATTTCATAAATATAAGCTCTAGTATGAATTTCGTCGAGTTTTTCAATATACTAATTACAGTAGGGGTTGACTAAAGAGTACTTTCTACTATAGCTAGGGTCTATATCAATAAAGAGGTTCAAGGTATTCTATATAATATAGTCGCTATAGTCAATTAGAGATTACTCCTATCAATAGTGAGATTAATACTTAGATTGATCGCTAAAGAGCTAAGAGATATCTATCTACTACTAAAGGAATATCCTATTTATATATCTAGCTCTTCATCGATAGATTATTTAAATATATTAGTAATCTAATATATTTAGTCTTAGATATATTATATATATTACTAATCTAATATATCTAGTCCTACTAACTGATCTAGATTATATAATCTAATAGGTCTTATATCCCTTCCTATATACTATACTATATATTAGTTCCTTTCTTCTATTTCCTTTATATGATCCCTAGTACTTTGACTATAGGTTATAATATTATCTTCCTCCTCTAATAATTTTCGTCCTAAAGATCTCGATTATTTTATAAGTATCTTCTAACCTTCCCTATATATTTAAGCCTTCCTAATTCATTATATCGTCTAAAGTCAAAGGTTTATATATTTCTAAACCTTCTTCCTTTATTCCTAAGAAGACCTAAGATAGAAACAATCTACTTACTTCTATCCTTACTAACTATATTAATATACCTTCCTATTCTTCCTATAAACTATAAGGTATTCTTTCTTATCAAGCTTCGCCTAAGGATTCATCTCGTTATACTAAGTATATTAAACTAGGCTTATCGTCCTATAATATTCTAGGTCCTTTGCCTACTGACCTTCGCAAAATCACTCTTTAATACTAGAGGTTAAAGGAGGAGTTAAAAGCTACTAAAGAGTACTATCGCCTTATTAATACTAAGATCGAGTATCTATATAGATAGAAAAAGATATAGTTTACTAAGATATACTAGGCTATCTATTATAGTCTAGATAATATAGAGGAATTAGATTATATAGAGGCTAAAGAGGCATTATATATAGCGACTAAAGTTACTAGTGAGAATCTTTATCCTAATTCTCTAGTTAGTATAAGTAATTAAGACTTAGTTAGTAAAATTAACTAGAGTAGAATAGATATAGATATAAGTGAATTTAGTCTAGACCTAGGTATTATATCTCTATAGGCTAGTATATAATAGGTATTATCGTTTATACTACTAGATTTTAAGTTTTATATTACTAAGGTTCTCTTTTAGTTCTTATATGTTTTCTTTATTATTATATTTTTTTTATTTAATTAGGTATTTAGTAGTACTACTATATTATTATAAGTCGAGAATCTTCTTAACTTCGTATTCTTATTTGTTATAATCTAGCTTAATATCTTTATCTAATTTTATACTAGCTAGTACTAGTTCGAGAAGTAAAATATAAAAAACTAGGTGAATCCTTATTCCTAGAGGTAATTTGAGTTTATAACTAATATTAGAGAGTTTTTCTATAATCTAGAATACTCTGAGTTTCTTGAAGTTAAGTTTTTCACTAAGTCGTTTTATCGAAATATTTTTATATAGTAAATAGACTTTATCTCCTCTCTCAAAGGTTAGTCCCTTCAACTTCTATTAGTTATAGTAGTTTATCATTCGTTTATAGACGAATATAAGTTCTTCTTATATTTATTTCTATACTTAGTAGATTTCATCTATTCTTTTACTTGCTTCGATATTTTCTTATCCTATAATAGGTTCTTTATATACCTTAGGGTTATATCTAAAGTTAGTATAAAATAGTAATACTTCTATTATCGATATATCTATACTATTATAGGTAAATTATACTAGTAGAAGTAGTTCTACCTAATTATTCTACTTATAATTAGTATAAGTCCTAATATACTATTCGATAATCTAGTTGAGTTATTCTATCTAACTATCTATCTAAGGGTAGTATACTATAAATATTTTCTATTTAATTCTAAGTTATCTTAGTATTACTTACTAAAATTTAAAAGTAAATATTATTCCTCTATCTATAATAAGTTTATCTAGCGTTCTATACTAGCTTATAACGTTATATAGGAATATATATATAAGTTCTTCTATATTAGAAGCTTCCTTATATAGTAAGAAGTAAGTATACTTTATAAGTCTATATTAGGGGCTAAAGAACCTTAGGTAAGCTAAGCTATTAAGCATTAGTATAGCAGCTTAAGAGCGCTAATATAAGAGATAAACTAGTAATATAAGAGGATAATATATAGGCCTATAGAATAGCTTATATAAAAGGGAACCCTTAGGCCCTTCGAAGGAAGAAAGAAAGGGTTTAGGGATCAATATACTTTCTTATAGTACCTAGCTATAGTATCAATTATACTACTCCTATACTACTACTACTGAAGTCTATACTCTTTACTTTACCTATATAACTATCTCTAATAGTTTGATCCCTCTACTTAATAGGGAGGTAAACTATTAAGTATAGCCTTATCATTATAGTTACTATATATACTAGTAGCTATACTCCTATAGATGAATCGAGTACTATTAGAGCTATATAGATATTTAAGACTTAAATCCTTACTTTAAGCTAGGGTATCCCTAAGACTTAAATAATATAGGAAAGTATCCCTCTAGAGTAGCACTCGAGTACTAAAAATATACCTATAACCTACTGATACTAAATCGAGTAGATTACTCAGGAAAGCGAAGAACTAGATTAGCTACTAGAAGAGGAGAACCTTCGCTATAAAGTAGTAGCTAAGAGGGCCTAACTAGAGCTACTCAGAAGTAGTAGTAACCTATCAAACGAGTAGCTAGAATAGATAAACTACTCTAAGATACCTACTCTACCCCTAGTAATTCCTATGATAACCTCTCTTATTATAGCTGCATTAGTACTTTTCTTTCGCCCTACTACCCTACTATATCTGACTTATAGTAGTACTTTATTTATAGACCTATAAGTATTCTTCTTTAATCTAGATTATTACTTTCATATATAGGTAAACTAAATTCATATAGATACTAACTATATTTCCTATATAGTATACTATATTAGTAGTAATTCTAAGTAGGCTTAGATTAACTATATCTAATAGTAGAAGGTCCTAAGTATTAAACCTAATAGCTTATCCTAAGTAGAATTCTAAGACTTTATAGAAGATTACTTATAGGCTAATCCTATTATATATACTTTTACGACTATAGCGATATTTTCGAGTATAACCTAAGGTACTTATAAGAGTATATAAGACTTTTTATAATATTATAAGAATACTAAGATAGAATCGCCTTACCTATAGACTGAAATCTAGCGAATTTATAGTATTTTAAGTAAACTTTAGCCTACTATTAGTACTATTATTAGTATATAGATAATACTCCCTTATACCTAGTATAAGTTAACTAGCCTAGTATAATATATTGAATCTACTTAGATATTATATATTACTTCTTATCCTAAATATACCTACTATAACTATAAGAAGCTAGGGTATATATATAGTAACTACCCTAATCAATAGTAGCTTAGATATAGCGAGAATAGGTCTAATATACCTATAATAGCCCTTATTTTAATAAGTACCCTAGATACTAGTAAAGAGCTAAAGTACTATTTTAACTATAGAGGAACTAAGTATATTATATACTTCTGCCCTTAGTCCTTATAAGTAGTATAGTAGTAGTACTCTAATATAGGTAATATTACTTGCTATTCCTATAGAGAGCCTAGATATATTTTACTTAACTACCCTTAGAGTAAGTATAAGAAGTATAGCTAGAAAGGCTATACTATAGTCTAGTACTTCTTAGAGTTAAATAGTAAGCTACTAGGGTAGTATAAGAGCTAAAGGTATAATAAGTCGTAGTAGTACTATATCGAGTTTCTAATATAGTTATAGCTTAGCTCTACTTAGAAGTATAAGACTAAGATAGTAGACTCTAGAGTAGATAAGAATATACTTAGTTATACTAATATTATAGAGTAGAAGTACTACTTAAACTTTACTCTTACTCTAGACCTTATTACCCTAGGAGAATACTTAGTAAAGACTTATAAGTACTATAAATTTAATATTAAGATCTTAGATAATAATAGTACTATAGAAATATAGTACTATTGCTTCGTTATTACTAAATATATACTTAGTATAGTTATTTTAAGTCTTCCTTAGCTAGAAATAGTAAACCTAGTAATCAACTAGTAGACTAAGAAATAGTAATACCCTCTTTATCGATAATACCTTAGCCTAAGTAGCTCGATTAAGTAGCTTAGGAGTACTTGAATAGTATTCATAATATAGTATACTTCTCGAGTTATATAAGTAAACCCTAAGAGTACTACTTCTAAGCTATAATTACTACCTATCTATACTAAATTCGAGGATATCTATTTAAGAGAAAATATAAAGATAATACTAGAGTATTTAGAGATTAATTATAAAATCGAGTTAAAGGAAGGTACTATAGTACCTTAGGGGCTAATCTATCCCCTTTTACCTATAGAGCTTAAGGTACTTAAAAACTACCTAGAAGAAATACTAAAGTATAGCTAGATTAGGCTATCTATAAGCTCTATAGGGGTACTAATTCTATTCGTCTCTAAAAAAGGAGGTAAGCTATACCTTTGCATCGATTATTAGGTACTTAATAGGATTATATATAAGGACTAAACCCTACTCCTATTAATTAGTAAAATACTCGATTACTTTTCTAATTTATCTATCTATACTAAGCTTAACCTTAAGGATATTTACTATTAGCTTAGGATCTATATAGGAGATAAGTAGAAGATAGCCTTCTATACTTAGTATAGATACTTTAAGTATATAGTAATACCCTTTAGCCTTATAAATACTTCTATAACCTTTTAATCGTATATTAATAGGGTATTAGTAGAGCTTATAGATATTTCTTATATTATATACTTTAATGATATTTTGATTTATAATAAGGATAAAGCTAAGTATAAGCATTATATATATAGTATACTAGAATAATTGAGATAATAGTATTTATATATTAACCTTGAAAAATATAAATTCTATATAACTAAGGTAGGGTTTCTTAGATTTATTATATCGCTCTAAGGTATTAGTATAGAAAAGGAGTATATCGAAGTAATCATATAATAGCTACTCCTAAGTAGTATTTAAGATATTTAGTCGTTCCTTAGGTTTATAGGCTTTTACTAGAGGTTTATTTATAAATACTCTAAAGTTATTATACTTCTAACTAACCTTTTATAAAGCGACTAGTAAAGACCTTTTAAGCTTATACTAGGTACTATCGCTATATTTAAGCTACTATAATACCTCTTCACTATAGTACTACTACTCTACTACTATAACCCCTCTCTCCCTATATAGCTAGAAATAGATATCTTACCCTTCGCTATAGAGGCGATTATTACTTAGCTCTATGAAGGCTACTAGTACTCTATTGCTTATTAGTTATATAAGCTTATATAGACTAAATCATACTATAGTACTAGTGATATTAAGCTACTCGTGATCATCGATATACTCTAAGGATAGAAGTACTACCTCTAGTACTTTCAAGAACCTATTATTATTCTAATAGATTATCTTAACCTTTGCTACTAGGAAACTAAGTACAAATTATCTACTTATAAGCTATACTAGTTAGATGACCTCTATATATTTAATATTAGTATTTACTATCGACTAGGAGTACTTAACCTTATAGATAGCCTTTCGTATTAGCTTAACTATATAAGCTCCTAAAGAGAAGAGCCTAAGCTATATAAGATTAGTAACTTTATAAAAGTAACCCCTCTAATATAGTATAGCAAGGTAAGTACTAAGTAGCTACCCTAGAATAAGTATAGTATTTATATCGCAAATATATATACTAGCTTTCCTAAGTATTATATTGATATACTATAGGGAAGTACTATAAGAGATATAAGAGCACCTAGTAAGGTTACTATAGGACTTATTGCTAATATAGACTATAGACTATTTACCTTCTATTAAGCGACTCTTACTTAGGGTATAGCTATAGCTTCTAAGCTATACTTATAGCTAATAACTAATCTAATCTACTAACTATAATAAAATAACGACTTTATATAAAAGGGGGACTAGAGAATAAGGCGTTTATAAGGAGTAAAAGCAGTAGAAGCACTTTAGTAGAGCACTAATAGTACCTTATATTTTCAGGGATAAGTATATATCCTAGTAGATAAAAGTATATATAGAGAGCTACTAGAGCCCTTTTATAATTACCTGATTATAGGATACCTTAGTATAGCTAAGATATTAAAGCTACTTAGTTATAACTATTACTAGGATTTATTACTTAGATATATTAAAGACTTTATTAATACTTATTTAGTTTACTAGTATATAAAAGCTCGAAAGTACTACTTATATAGTTTACTTATACTGCTTCTAGTCCCTATATAGCTATAGGAAGAAATTTCAATAGACTTTATTACTAGCTTTCTACCCTTAGTTAATCCTCGTATAAGTAAAACCTATAATACTATTTTAGTTGTTATAGATCGATTTACTAAATATACCTTATATATTTCTACGACTATATAGCTTATAGCTAGCTTACTTATAGAGCTATTAAATATATATATTTTCGAGAATTTCAGGTTACTAAATAGAATTATTTCTAACTAGGGTAGCTTATTTATAAGCAACTTCTAGTTATACCTATACTTTCTTTTATTAATTAAGTACTATCTAAGTACTATATATTACCTATAGATAAATAGATAAACTAAGTAATAGAACTAAAATCTTAAATATTACCTTTAGTACTATAGTAATCTAGAATAATCTAATTAAGTAAGGCACTTTTGCCTTATATAATTCGTATATAATAACTCTAAGTATTCTACTATTTATATAACTCTAGTATTCGCCCTCTATAGCTTCTACCCTTATATACTAGCTAAACTTCTTAGCTATACTATAGCTAAGGTTTCTATAGTATTCGATCGAGCTTCTGAACTATAATAATACTATACTATATATTAGTAGCTCTTATAGTATATATTAGCCTAATATATAAAGTAGTATAATTAGAAGAGACTGCCTTTTGAATTTTCTATTAAAGACGAAGTTCTTATTTCTACTAAGTACTAGTAGTAGTAGTACTTAAGCTATATACTTATAGATAAATACTTAAGACCCTTTACTATTATAGAGGTTATCAGCTAGTATAAGCTTATATACTATCTCAATTTGCTATAGATATATTATATATATAATATTTTTTCTATCTCTATACTTAAGCTATAGAAGCACTATAATAGAGTAGCTCTTATATTATATACTAAGCTTAAAGTAGTCGAAGGTAATATATATGAAGTTGAAGCTATCCTCAACTATTATAAGCTATAATACTACTAAGAATTCCTTATTTATTAGAAAGGATACCCTTCTAAAGAAGACTCTTAGGAGTTATATAGTAATATCGATAATAGGCTACTTATTATTTAATATAAATTATTATTCTTAGGATAAACTATAGGATAAGGGGGATTAGGGTATAAGTAGTATATAAAAATAATTAGAGTAGCTTAATCGATATATAAATATATAGAAGAAGTATATTTATACTAGGGGGTTAGCTTAAGGTCCTCTACCTCCTAAGGATAAATAAAGAGGGTTTTTACTAAGGACCTTGCTCTTATAGTATAATCGCTACTTATTACTACTACTACTACTACTTACTCTTTAGCTTTTTCCTTGCCCTTGCTCTTATCTTACTCTAGGGCTAGCTCCTACTTAACTACCTCATTGAAATCCTACTCAGCGAATCGAGCGAGTATCTCCTAAGTACTAACTAAGCAATAGAATAGGTTAACGAACTTATCGCCCTCTATACCTAGTATATTAGTAGTAGTTATACTACTTAAGCTACTCTTCTTCTTCTTCTTCTTAGTACTAGTGCCCTTAGTACTTACTACCTCGTAGATAGCCTCTATAAAAGTAGTATTATCGCTACGCTCGCGAGTAGCGATAGTAGTATATAAGTATGCCTTAGTAGTAAAGGGGAGGGGGGAGTACTTATAGCCTTAGTAAGCATAGAAAACGTAGTAAATAGTATAAGTACTTATTAAGTAGTTAGTAAGGTATAACTAAGTAGCAATTAAGTAGCGACTTACCTAAGGACTTCTTATATATATATTTAGGATTCTTGAGGAGCCTAGTAATATAGGGGGAGTACTAATTATCGATAGTATACTTAGCGCCTATAGGGAGCTACTTATAAATAGTACTAGTGCTACTAATAAGGTTATCCTTATAGATATAATAAGAGGGACTAGCTTTAACTTCTAAAGAAGGTAACTAAGTATAGTTAGTAGTATTCAATTAGAGTAACTAAGCTATATTTACCTAGGAGTAGTAGGAACCTAAACTACTAGTAATAGAACTAATAGAAGAAGATATCTATAGGCTCTATTAATATACTAGTACTCTAACTAAGTATTAATTAAGTATTAACTAAGTACTACTTAAGTACTTACTTTATATATATATATATATATATATTTATATATATATATTTATATATATATATATCTATCTATGAGTATTAGTAGCGCTTAAGTAGTACTTAAGTATCTTAGATATACTTATAAAAAAGTTGATTAGCCTAGAAAAAGAAAAAGGAAGAAAACTCTAAACTAAGTAAGTATTAAAGGATTAAATATAGTAGCTAGGCTAAAGGTATTTAGTTATATTACTATAGTATAATAAGCTAGTAAATAGTATAATAGGGATAATAAGTAATAATACGCTATTTATTTAGTATAGTTGATTGAAGTAAGAGATAATAGATAATAATAGTACTAACTTCTATTTATATTATAATAGTACTTTATAAAAGTATAATAAATAATACTTAGTTCTAATAGAATCCCTAAATATACTAACTATTATCTAGAACTATAATTAGCTAAGTATAATAGAAGCTAGTAGTATAATAGCGCTAAATAAGAGCCTTCTATACTAGTCTTTTAAGCAGTAACTTAAGTACCTAGTTAGAGCAATTAGATAATAGGTAGTATAATAGGTAACTATAGGATAATAGTATTAAATAAGTATAGTACCTACTAGCCCTTCGAGTAGCGACTTTAGTATCTAGCTACCTAGTACCTAGCTACTTAAGACCTAGTAGTAACTCTGAACCCTATAGCGTTAGTAGACTCTTACGAGTAGGTAGGGGGAGGATTTATAGTAGGCTTCTATATGAAGCTAAGGCGCCCTAATTATAGTACTCTAACTATAAGCTATAGGAAGCTCCTAAGATAGGAGCCTAGGAAGGGGGAATATACTATCAAGGGCTAAAGAACCTTAGGTAAGCTAAGCTACTAAGCATTAGTATAGCAGCTTAGGAGCACTGATATAAGAGATAAACTAGTAATATAAGAGGATAATATATAGGCCTATAGAATAGCTTATATAAAAGGGAACCCTTAGGCCCTTCGAAGGAAAGAAGAAAGGGTTTAGAGATCAATATACTTTCTTATAGCGCCTAGCTATAGTATCAATTATACTGCTTCTATACTGCTACTACTGAAGTTTATACTCTTCACTTTACCTATACGACTATTTCTAATAGTCTATCTATGATAACTAGGATACTATCGTATAGTACTCCTATTATTAGTTCTTTAGATTTCAGAAGTTTAATGATGAAATCTATACTAATAGATAACTATAGTCGTTTAGCTACTAGTAATAGTTAGAGTTCTCTATAGGGTTTATATCTTATAGCCTTACTTTTATTATAGATATTATAATTTTTAATAACCTAGGTTACTTTATATTATATCTTTAGGAATTTATAGTACCTATGAATTCTCTTTATAGTTGCTATAATTCCTTAGTATCTATAGGTAGGTACTTTATATATTTATTGAATCAACTATTCTCATAGTTCCTATAGAATATAGATCTTATCTCCTTATAGTAGGAGTTTATTCTTTTCTTCTAGAGTATTCCTAAGTTCTAGCTCTAGGGTTTATTGCGCTACTTGCAATTGATCTTTCTAAGTATTATTAACTCTTAGATAGAGAGTAGCTCTAGCTTATCTTAGCTTTAAGACGATATTTCTATCTATATCCTACTTCAATATACTCTAGGTTTTTAGTAGTACTTCTTATTAGTAGTCAAGTCATCGACTAAGAGTATTAGCTTGATTATTTTCTAATCCTTTTTAGTAGTAGATCTTAAAGTCGAATTAAGAGAGGTATTCTACTTATCTAATCTATCGTTTATTAAGTACCTTAGTAGTTATAAACTAAATGAAGTTCTTATAATCTAAGTAGACTTTGATCTAGTATTTAGCTCTGATTAAGTAGGATTCTTATTCCTTAAATAAATCTATAACTATATCAGAGATAGTCGTATAGGTAAAGTGAAGAGTATAGACTTCAGTAGTAGCAGCGCAGGAGCAGTGTAATTGATGCTATAGCTAAGCGCTGCAAGAAAGTATATTAATTCCTAAACCCTTTCTTCCTTCCTTCGAAGGGCTTAAGGGTTCCCTTTTATACAAGCTATTCTATAGGCCTATGCGTTATCCTCCTACATTGCTAGTTTATCTCCTATATCAGCGCTCCTAAGCTGCTGCACTGATGCTCAGTAGCTTAGCCTACCTAAGGTTCTTCAGCCCTTAATAGATCCCTAGTACTTTAACTATAGGTTATAACATTCAAAGCTTAGTTATATTAGTTAATTTTAATTTATTAGAATTTATATATAGAGGATAACTTACCTATAAGCTTATAAACTAGCTTAAATTCAGGGCTTATAAAAGCTATAATTATAGCTAAATAAGCTGTTTGATTTATTGAAGTCTAAATATCGAAAACGAGTGAGAAAGTGCTTTTGAAATTTAGATTTTCTTTTAATAAAGAATCTAAACTCTCTTGAAGCTTCGAAGGTTATATTTAAAATAGTTTTAATTTTATACTGATTAATAATAGAAGTAAACTTATAGATTTATTAGTATAATAACTTTTAAATAAATAATAATACTTAAATATTAAACTTACTTATTATAATAGCTTAAAAGTTCTTTAAACAAAGCAGAGTCAAGTATATTAAAAGAAAGATTATTACTTATAATAAAATTAAGAATCTTATTATAAGCTTCTTCTTCGTTAAATTCAGATGTATTTCGTACTTATTTTCGAGAATCAAGTTGAAAGAAATCGCTAATAGAAGGTATAGATATATCTGATTCTAAATATATTAGTAATAATTCTTAATAGTTAATAAAGGGTATATTTACTTTTTGTTTTTGTTTTTTCTGATTCTTTATTATAAGCAATTTCAGGGTATTTATTCTGATAATATCGAACGAAATTCGAGCTTTAAAAGCCTTTAACTTTAATAATTTTATCAAAGTCCTATCTAAATAATTAAACGTTAATAGTTATGATTAAATAAGGTAAATTTAATAATAATAAACTTACAAAGTACAGTATATAATCATTTCTCGCTCTTTCATATAATCAATAGGTAAAAGAGTTCGAGTAAATAGATTATTTATAAAAATATAAATAGAAGAATCCTTAGGTTCTAATAAGGTAAATTCAAGCTTATTAAACCTTGAATTTCTATAGTTTGATTCAGTCTCAGAAATAGTTAAATTATTAACTTCTAAGTTAGATTCAGAAATACTAGTTTGAGAGATAAAAGAATCCATCGTATAGGGTTAGGGGTAGCTTGTATAAAGATATAAGTATCATAGCGTTATAGAGCGTTTAAAGGCGATTCAGATAATATATAAAACGTTTAGTTTACTTAGAAAGAAAAGAAACTATAAGGGAAAGAAAGTAAAGCTATATATAAGAATTTTGAAATTCTATAGAAATTTCTAGAAACTTCTACTATATTCTGCTTATAAGCATTAGTAATAAATTAATAATGATTTTTAATAGGTTCGTTTATATATAAAGTATTAATAATTATTAATTATTAATTATATCTAATAGAACTTACTAGAAATTGCTAGAAACCTATAAAATTTAAAAGAAATTTCTAGAACTTTCTGCTTATATAAGCAGAATAACGATAGTATTAAGTAGTATATAAATTAAACTAAAATATATAAAATTATACTAAAATATATTATATATATAGTATATATATATAAAGGCTATAATAGCAGTATTATATATATAACTCTATATATTATATTGAAAATATCAATATATAATAATAATATTTAATAAATAGTTTAAATCAAATTTATATAAATCTATATAGTATTATATAAAGCTATATAGTACTATACTAAATAGATAATATTAATATACATTATTATTAATTTAGTATATAATTATTCCTATTTTACTTAATTTATATTAAATTAATATAAAATCTTTAATAATTGATTTAATATTATTAAAAAATCTTTAGTCACTTTAGTTACTAAAGACTAAGACTAAACTAACTAAAGAAATTCTATAGACTAACTAACTAAGACTAAATCTGAAAAATAGCTGACTAAAGTTAGTTAGTCTTTAGTTAGTTTAGTTAGTCACTAAAGACTAAAGACTAAATTTCCAACCCTGAGGGTGTGCTCCAAGTCGTTGAAATGTAAGGAAGGCTGCTTTCTCATTGCAGCCCTACATGCCTTGCAGCTCATCATGGAAGCACACTCAAGCATGTTAGAAGCTCAGACGAAAGCGGCATCAGACGAGAGGGGTTTGTAGTGTTGGGTCCAATAGTTCAAGGAGCCTTTACCAGCTTGAATCTTTCTCAGCAGTCATCGGAAGTACTGACCATAATAAGTAGACTTCAACCAGCGTCCAAGGTGCCTTGTCAGTCAACTATTGATCCATAAGTATCTCATTTACAGATGTCCCGATCTAGTTAGATAGCTCAACTTGATACTCACCCTCAGCATTTTCACGGAACCACCATTAGCATAAGGGCCTTAATTATAAGCAGAGATCCCGGCATTGATTTTACAAACAGCTTGAGAGACTCAAGGGTCCCTCAAGTACACGCACCCAAGGAACACCACGGAGTGAAATGGTATTGCTGGAATAACCATACACGAGCTCCCCTCTCAATGCTTGTCAGTAGACCACATATCAGTCATTCCTGGCTACTTTTGGTGCCATCGAGTACCATTATGGATTATTTGACAATGCTTAGCAATCCATGGATGTCGAATGGCTTATGGTAGTAATGATCGGTCCCTAGGAGCCATGTATCCCATACACCTACCCTTCCGGCCTTGTAAACCAGCGAATTTCTCTATAACTGAGTATATAGGTAATAAGTGTCGCAGCAAGTTTATCAATAACCTCGCTTTATCTTCCATGGCTCTCCACCCTGAGCTGGTCCGGCTTCATAGTAATGTAGTCCCCTGCCTTGCCCTCCTCATCATGGTGATCGAAACATGGCTACTGTAGCGAACCCCAGAGCTCAGCCAAGTGCAGGTATAGCAGCATCATACTTCCATATATCATCTATTGTGGTCAAGGAGGATGTCACCTATTTGTAAGATAAGTGGCCTAATTAACAGTTGTCACATACATCCCCCCGGGGGCGAAGACAAGATATACAGCAGTTGATACTGCACACCCCCCGGGCTACAGAAATTAATGCACTAGCGAGGATCGAGGGACTTGAAGGTCCCAGATATGAAGATGCCGACTTTGCACACCTTCCAAAAACTTTTCCCATATCCATATTTGAGACACCTTGCCTACTGCTCTCGACCTTGACTGCCACTTCATCCCCACTACATGAAGTTGCCGGCTTTGCACACCTTCCAAACCTTTCCCTCCCTTGATCTTTGAGATACCGAGCCTGCTGCTCTCAACCTTGGCTGCCACTTCATCCCCACTACATGAAGTTGCCGGCTTTGCACACCTTCCAAACCTTTGCCTCCCTTGATCTCTGAGATACCGAGCCTGCTGCTCTTGACCTTGGCTGCCACTTTATCCCTTTCACCACAACCACCTCGCTATATTCGCCAGGCCATAATACCATGGTACTAACTCCGCCAGAGAACACGGCCAAAACCGTGGGCGTGAGAACAGACATGGAAGACCGTTACAGGGAGGATGCAACTCCTACCGAGCCTCAAGCTCAGAGGTCCTCACCAGAGGACGTTACTGACAACTCTGAGCAAGGAGACTCGACGAATTCGCAAGATGTCCATCCACGCTGGAATGATCTGTCCCAGGCCCAGAGAGAGGCCATACTCAAGTCGAAGAAGTTCGCATCCTGGCGTACATGGGATCCTGTCCATTTGGTAAGACCCCTCTCCTTTCCATTTAGTTTGAATCCACCCTGTCCGGTACTGACTGGCAATCCTCGACCAGGGCGATTGGGCAAAAGAATCTTGGTACAACAGTGCCAGAGAGTCTCGACGAGAGCTTCCTGAATGGCCAGTGGTCATCTTCGGGCCAACGAAGCGCATTGTAGACCTGACTTTGTGTTTTATGGAGAAAATATTTGAGGGTAGGTATCCAGATGCCAGCATGACCTCAAGTGCTGGTAGAATCAGTCTACCTGTACAGCCTTTCGCGACGCGGTGCTGACTGTTGTAACAATTAATAGAAGTGCATCCACGAGCGACCAGAATCACAAGGACCCGCGGTTTCGCAACAGAGATAAACGAATTGTTTATTCTCCCCTCGACTGGACGCGAAGACATACAAGTCGCGTTGCAGGACCAGATCCACAAGGAGGCCCGGGCCTGGAAACTCCGCAGGGAGAACGAGCGAGGTAGCCAAACGATCGAGGGCGGCGACCTGATAGTCACCAAGGTCGGGGTCAACGGATTACCAACATGCCGAGAAATTTTGTTCGCTTTGAACATGCCTTGCCTCGTGGATTGGCCTTCACCCCTGGCGCCGGAGGCCAAGGCGCAAAACGAATACGTGATCAACAGTATAAAATCGCGGGCTGAAGACGTCAACGAAGACCAAGCCTGGGGATACGTCGTTGAAGCAATTGTGTTTCGCGATAAAGACATTCTCTTCGCAGACGTCAGTGAGAGTGCACGTGAACAGATGCTTGCCAACTCGTCGCACATCCTACGAGAATTCGGTCAGTCATATTCTCTTGGTGTAGCTTCCTCCGCCAGAGCATCTATGAAGACATCCTCTGGTATGGCAAGAACGCACGTCCCGCAGGGATTACAGAGACAGGTCGCTCGTAACACCGGTACGTCGAAACCGACTAATCCCGAGACGGATGAAGCGGCAATCGAGAATCAGGAGGAGAAGAAGAAACGCAAGAAAAACCTCAACAGCAAGCGGCGGAAGGCGCAGCGAAAGGCACGCCAAGTTGCTGCCGAAAAGAATGCGTCTTCCTTGGAGATTCAGGCACCTCCAGGTGCTGCGAGTCTCGAGAGTGGTGAGGCAGCGCAAAGGCCGGAACAAGTGGCGACCCTGGCTGAAGAGCTGTGCGACTTGCCTGGAGAGGATGCCCATGCGCTCGAAGAGGATCAGGCCCTTGGGCCTGCTGGCACTCACTCCCAGGAAGTCAATATGGCGCTTGGAGACAATTCCATCGTCAATTCCGCTCAAGCTCTTGTGAAGGAGGTCGACACAACCAATGACGCGGCCGATGTTGGACAAGGCCAGAGCTTTGAGCCTGATGTCGGGGATGCTGAAATGGTGGAAAATGTTTCAGAGGCTTCTCACGTGTTGGAAGCCAGGACCCGTACCCCATCAGACTCAGCCAACTCTGTCAGACAGGAGAGCTCGACTGAGGGGTCTGGGACCCCGCCGATCAAGTGTGATGCTGCCCAAGACGAGGGTTCCGTCACTGAACAGTTGACTGGTATTATTGGCCAGACTGAAGTCGTCGAAAACGCCAACACCAAACCTGACGACCATACTTCTCACCATAGTCTCAATGCGGACCCAGACGGCAACTTTCTGGCTGACAAATCTGGTCTTCCAGAAGAAGCCGATGTCGACGATGCGAAATCCTTTGCTGAAGTAGACGATGCGATCGACAGCCAGGCCGCTACGTCTGAACAGAAGGCGATCATCGACAGTGAAGCTGTTGAGTCAGGAGGTGCCCATATTCGTGATGCTTGTCGTACTCGAAAAGAGACCAAGGAACCCGGAACCCCTGAGCCAGTATCCCCTAAGTCTCGTGCTGACATAACCCAGAGCAACTCGCAGCAGTCAAATATGCAGACCAGAGTCCCCAGCAAGCTGCCGAGGGTCGTGCCTGTTATGCCATTGCGCCCACCAGCACTGCTGAAGACCAAGCCTGTGCGCGATACACCCAGGACTCCGCATGCGGTCAATGTCATTGAGGGAGAGACCCTCCCCAAGATGGAAGGCGAAGTGATTCGCGAGTCCCAAAATTCCGAGCCAACATTGGACACTTCCGAGGAGGAAGAGGGCTCCAACACCGCTCGTGTTATTGCGGGCTCTCACACTCCCTCGGACAACCTCCAACCAGGAGCCATGCCTTCTCTCAACTCTGTTGTCAGTCATCCGCCCCCCGAGGAAACGCCGGAGTCGAGAGACGCTGCAGAGTCGGAGGAGAACTTGAGGTTCAGGATGCCAACATTTTCCGGGGGACCGCATTCCTCAACTCGGCGTGCATCCATGTCTGATATTGTAGGAAAAGCAACCGCGTCGAATCGAGGTCGACAGGGATCCCCAACATCCACCGAAGAGCAGCTGGTCGACGCCCGATCGAAATCTCTTTCCCCCAATAACCGCTTCAGTGGTTCACATGTATGGGTTCCAAAAGTGTCGAACGTCAACTACGACATACGTTGCAGTCTTGATGACTACAACGCAATTACCGGGCGGACCGCGACTGCCCCGGTGTTCTTCCCCAATGAGTCGCATCCAACATTCGCGCCTGCAGCTCAATTGTACCCCGCGTATCCTGTGATGGGCCCAATCTTCCCACACTACACGGGCGAGGCACCTCCGGCCATGGCTATGAATTGGCCTGAGCAAGGTTGGCTTCCTCATACGAACCCCTTTGCAGTCTATCAGCAACCTTTTGCAGTCAATCAGCAGCCGCAGTTTCATAATCACCCAGCTATTCCTCCCGGTAGCGTCATGTATCCTCCTCCTCCAAACCCCATGCCACGGCCTAGAATTGCACGGCCCATCGAGCGCCTTGTGCGGATGAAGAATATCGGTGACTTGGCGCAGCGTGACATACCCATGTTGCTAAGGGATTACCAGCGGCTGGCGAAGGAGTTAGGGCAGAGTGGCGCTTTCGTGTGATAGCGTTTGGAAACGGTGTTCTCGGGAGATTCGGTCTTGATCAAGTAGTCACAAGCCAAGGGCTGTCAGTACCTCATGATGGGTACACCGAGGGTGGTACCACAGCCTCTCCAGATACTGGGATTGCCAGTGACTGTCGCTTGGGGCCCTCATCCCCGAAGACTCCGGCGCTTGCTTGTCCTTAAATGCCGCGTTGACTTGATGAAATCGGGAGTGGAGCAGGTGTGAACGGCAGTATGGAGCATGTAAGGAGTACAGAAGGGAAGCATAGATAGCGAATCACGCAAACATGGCCGAAAAGGCGTTACTGAGTATCAAAATTGTGAATGACTGCGAACTCGCATGGGCTCTGCCCAACTTTAGCTTGAACATGCTGCAGCCCGAGCGGTAGAGATGCCTGTATCTCGTCTGGTATACCTAATTAAGCAGGTACTTGAGCACCGGAAAGATTATGGCGGATGAGTCACGTCCACAGGATATGCCAATGGTCAATCGTGAGTTCTCGCAGTGGATGGCCGGACCGGCCGCACTTACAAGAGTGAGGCGATCAGTAACAGAGTGGCCAAAGACTTGCGGAAGTCGCCAGGCATGAGCAGCATGAGCAGAACGTTGGATCATGCAAGGTCAACGGCACAACGAGATATGTTGCGCCGGAGAGACCGGAGGAGCCGGAGGGACCGGGTATAACTTCATCGCCATCGTACTGAACGTAAGTGAAGTGAAGCGATCCGTATACTGATGACTAAGACCGGAATGTCAGATATTCATGTAACGAGGTACCCAGGTACGTTCCAAGGTGAGACACACTAGTGTGGGTTCGTCGGTACCTAGGTACCTAGACGGGTACTTAGGTACTTGTGAAGTGATGCAACGGGCCCGTGCTCGCCGTTGATGCCACTTTCTAATTACGGCGTGCAGCAACAGCGGCAACGTCAGCGCCGAGTCTCTAGGCCAACCTTGGAAGTCGCAAAGTGGCCTCATAACCCTCACGGCTTACAACAACTCTCGGGATACTCCCAACGAAGTCCAGCTCGTCCAGCCTTCATGTGAGGGGGCAAAGTGCTCAGCGGCATCATGCGCCGTGTCAACTTAATTCTCCTAACCAGCCTGCAGCTCTGCACAGCTCGGCAACCTGGGTTTAGCATCCACGATGACTTACTAGCATATCCACAGGTGCGTTGTCGCAACCCAATGTCTGTCCTGCCACTGCTTCCCATACTGTTTGCTGACATTCGACCTCATTAGTTCGAGATCGTGTTCTCGGAGTCTTTTATATCCCAAATCGATGCGCAACGGCTTATCGAGAGCTCCAAGTCAGCTCAGAGCACCTACACCGCCGACTTCTCTTCGCAGACGGACCTTACGAGCCAGATCCGGGAGTCTGCGCCCGCCGACAGTAGCCAAGATGAGGACACCGAAGATGGCATGCCCGAGGTGTCGGAGGAGTACGAGGTCATGACCATTCCCCCTTCCAAGTACCTGTGCTCCGTCCCGGTGCTCGCGCCACCCCCCGCACCGAACCAAACAGCGACAGAACTGGCGAAGGCAGAAGAGGCACGCGAATTGGCAAGGGCAAACACCAGAGGATGGGAGCTTTTGAGTGACCTCGAGAACCAGTGCCTTTACTTCATGTCAGGCTGGTGGAGTTACAAGTTTTGCTACGGACAGGATATCGTCCAATTCCATGCGCTCTCCAGCGGCGTCAAGGGTGGCCTACCGGCGCGAGATCCTAACAGCCAGGAGTACATACTAGGCCGGACCGAGGATGTATACACCAAGAAGAACATAAAGAAACCGAACAAAGAACTGCAGACGGACGTCAATGACCAGCGACGAACGGAGTTCCGGACGCCGCCCAACTCGGAGCTGCAGGTCAAGGGCGACCAACGCTACCTTGTACAGCGCCTGGAGGGCGGGACGGTATGTGATCTGACGGGTCGAGAGAGGACCATCGAAGTACAATATCATTGCAACCCTGGATCTACGGGCGACCGCATTGGTTGGATCAAGGAGATCACCACGTGCTCGTACTTGATGCTTATTCACACGCCCCGTTTATGCGAGGATGTCGCGTTCCTGCCTCCCAAGGAGACGCGGGCGCATCCCATCAACTGCCAACTTATCGTCGAGTCCGAGGAAGACGCCAATGCTTTGCGACTGAGGCAGAGCATCGAGGCCTCGGAGGCTGCCGGGGTCATCCAGGGCCAGGAGGAAGCCGAAGGCGAGAAGGAGAAGACCTCAAAAGGAGAACAAGATGGGCGTCGTACAAGCAAATTCAATGGCATGGAAATCGGCGGCGTCGTCATTGGTGGCAAGCAACTACACAGAACCGAGGACGGTCAACCACCACCAGTGCTAAAACCACCACGCGGCTTCATCCCGGGAAAAGGGGCCTCCACCGCCCCGCTCATCGAGACGCTGGCCAAAGCACTTAGCAAAGCGGACGGCGGGACAGTGGAGGTGGTCAATGCAGAGGAGCTAGAGCAACTCAATCTGACCCCAGAGACACTGGAGCGTTTCCGGAAAGAACTGGAGAAGCTCGCAGGGGACAGGGGCTGGTCGATCGAGGTGGTTGAGATGCCTGGAGAGGACCCGGAGCTCCGGGGGAATATCGAGATCGAAGATGGTGAGGACGGGAAGTTCGATGTTGGAGGTGGTGGAAGGGATGGGCTAGAGGAAGGGGAAGAGGAAGGGGAAGAAGAAAGGGAGAGGAACAAAGACGCCGAAGGGGACGGAGATTGGGAGGGCAGTGAGGAGAACTTCTTCAAAAAGGAGGAACTATGAAGATTGTCTCTGCATACTTAGTACCTAGGTAGTTATTGTCTTTTCTCAATTCTGGCAATGGAAGTAGTTGGAAGTAAAGCCTTGGATATCGTCGCCGGGTGCTCCATTCACTGAGCGCGATATCCTGGACGCATGGCCGTGTCCATGGTGAAAGCTGGGCTGTACTAAGCAGCATCAGCATGTCCCGCGTATAGTGATGTCGTCAGTTGCCACCGAGGTACCGTTGCTTTGTTACTATTGTTGTTTTTGGGCATGAAGGCTGGTGGTGGTGGGCCTTGTGGGATGATGGCCATTCCATGTGGAAGCCGCCATAGCGACACCTAATAACTGCCAAGCACCTAGGCGGTACCGTGTAGTACCATACCCTAGGTACCTAGGTAGGTAGTAGCAAATCGAACCTCCCAGACTCCGTGAGCCACGGAATGACGGGAAGGTCGTTGTTTGATGCACAGTACCGTACCTAGTGCGTCTGTAGCGTGATTCTTGTTGAGGCTCAGCGGCTAAGGCTTCCAGGCTCAGGGGCGAGCAGTGGGGCAATGGGTCTGTAGTGGGCCTCCGAAGGGCCTCCGAAGCTTTTCAAGCCCTGAGCTGACCATGTTTGACGGCCCTTGCCCCGTTGAGGCTGAATCTCCTGATGGAGGAATCAATGCTATCGCTATCGTGTCCTTGCCCTTGCCGGCCTCCTCATTCTCCTTCTCCTTCTCCTCACCCCCTTCCTATGACAATCACCTACCTAGGTAGGTATAGAGCATGGCATGGCTCGCATCTACCTGAATATATGGTAGTATATCAGTCAGTCAGTAAGTCATTGCAGCAGTATCTTAGCACGTCTGCACAAAGCAAGCAACAGTGGTATTTCTCCTGTGTCCCCTGCATTGTCAGACTGGCCGTTACTATACAAGGACCGGTACCTAAGTAGGCAGTCCAGAGGCGGGGGGTGAAAAAAGTCTGTCGCCGGTGGCGTGGAATGGACGACGAAGGAGATAGAGACACTAAAGTGCCATAGGCGTTATCATCCTTGTCTCCCCGCATTTCCTGCAGTAATCTGCAGCAACCTGACGGACCTAACGGTCATTTTCCGCAACCGCAGAGAGCCGTAGGCGGCAGACCTCAACAGTCCTGCCGTCAGTGAGCTGCTAAGTAGGTACCTAAGCTGGCTAAGGTCCTTCACCTGGACGGTTCGGCTCCGGAGTGGAAGGGAAAGTGGGAAAGCCTCTGCCTCTGCCTCTGCCTCTGCCCTCCCCTTTTCAATCCACCCTTCACATGCTCATGCTGCCAGGGCTGCGTCTTCTCCTCCCAGAAAGAAATCTCACATCATATTCTTCCCTCCATCCCGCCCATCCCACCATCGCTCCATCCCTCGCTGAATACCCACCCATCTTCTTCCCTCTCGCCAGCTGTCAGGACTGTCCATCACAGCTCATTTTCCCCGACCGAATTCACGATCGGCCACTGACTCGGCCCGCCCCAGTGGCTACCGCGATGTTCAGCGAGGCTTAAGCGGATCCCCCTGTCAGCTGCTCCGTATATACGAGAACGATCTGGTCCCGGAGCCCGGTGGCCCTTTCCCGCCGGTCCGGAGTCCTGTCACCCCGTCACGGCACATGATGAAGACCGAAGACGATGCCTCCGAACTCATATCGAACCTGCAGCCGGCCCCTGCCGATCCGACGTCTGCCACTACCGCCACTACCGAGCCCGAGTCCGGTGCAGATCCGGACTCGCATCCCACGGCCTCGTCAACTCCAACCGTCCGCGGTCCATCTGGCTCACCTCCCAAACCACATACTCCGAGACGCACTGTCTGTGATCACTGCAGGAGACGACGTATGCGTGAACGCTTCTTTTACCCTTCCTCCTCTGCCTGCTGTCTTTCACTGGTCCGCCACCCCATCGACAGGTTTCTGTCATCATGACCTACTGGACAACGACCTATCTCACTCACTCCACCCGCTGAGCCTCATACGTCAGCGCCTTCACGCCCCTCACGCCCATGCAAAACGCAAATGCAAATGTACATGGCTCTTTCAAACTAACATCACGTAGGGATTCGTTGTGATGGCAAGTACCCTTGTCAGCAGTGTGTTAACGCCACCTTAACTTGCAAGAGGGACCACGTTCCACGGAAACGTGGTCCCAAGCGAGGCCATGGCAGAGTAATGTGGGTTTTTCCTTTCTTATCTCCTACGTCTTTGCGTGGTATTGTCGTAGTTTGCGGCAAAACCCCATGTCCATATCCAAAACATACCGACTCGGATGAGACGTCTTTGTCCCGTTCTCTGGGCCAACTACCGACGTCGTGCTTCCCATGTCACTCAAGGCAATGTGCTGACCGAGACTCTCATAGCAACGAGCTGAGAGCGCGGGAGAACAAGGAGAAGGAGAGCAGGGACCCCAGTGCAGAGCCCGAACTCACATCAAATCGCACCTCTTACTCGTCAGCGACGCTGCCGCAGGATGTCTCGTGGCAAAGCAATGCTACGGATCCTCGCCATGCTCCAGAAGAACCCCGGAGCATGTTCACCTCTGATCAGCATCAGCCTCTTCATCGACCCTTTCTTCATCTCATACCGCAATGCGTGGAACTCTATTACGAGCACATATATCCCATCATGCCCGTTCTTTACATGCCTACCATTCGGTCCATGATTGCAAGGCAATTGTCCCCTTCGGAGAAGAACCTCATCTATGCTCTTTGTGCTCTGGTTTGCATGCACATGTCTGGCAAAAGCCTTCACCTGGACGGCCCCGCTTCCTGGGAAGACGCAGGTCGATTCTTCCTAGATGAATGCGTCTCAAACAGGCAGTCCTATGACTTCATGGAGGATGCGTCACTACATGCCGTAGTGTCTTCATTCTGGTTGTCAACCTCTTTCTTCGAGATTAACCAGAACCGAAAGTCATGGCTCTATCTCAGGGAAGCACTTACCCTAGCTCAGGACATGGGCCTCCATGACGACTCAACATACGTCAATCTTCCACCACAGGAGGCCTTGTGCCGGCAACGTGTCTTCTGGATACTGTTCGTCACCGAAAGGTAATATAGAAGGAGTGCTCAAGGAATGGTTCGACGTAGTGGCTGACATGCTCAATAGGTCGTTCGCCATCTTACGCAATAAACCCATAACGTTCAAAAAGACACCGTCATTACCAACTACACGCCATACTTACGAGTCTCCAGACATACATACTGGATTTCTCCAGCTCGTATCCTCATATACTCCACTCGACGAGTCTTTTGTCTCTGCTTGGAATGATGGTTCCGACCCACGTGTCAGTGCGACAACATATCTTGCTCTCCAGAACCTCCTCGCCCAGCCGCCTTCGTTCCTCCAACGATCTCGTGCCACGACTCCATCTGACGACTCGGGAGCGGGACTTTCAGCCACAGTCACCGCTGCCCCATCGCCGGTTGGCTCAGCCGAAGAGGCCGACGAGGAGATCGTACAGTCCGAGCCGACAGCTATTCAAAAGGCCGACCTGCTCGTCACCCAGCAATGGCTGCGACTCATCGTGTGGCAAGCATCATTTCGCCAGAGTCTGTTATCCTGGACCGCGCCTCATGAGGGCATGCATTTCGCCTTCCCATTGGCCATAGCACGATCAACAGCGAGGGTTCTCCAGAGCCTTCCGAGCTCTGCTGTCGAAGTACACGGCATGGGAATATTCGAGAAGATATTCGAGATTGGCACCTGGTGCATGAATGTACTTGGTGCGATAGATCGCGCCAGCGCAGCCGGAACGCCGATTTCCGGCCTAGGCTCCTTGCGTGGAGGTGTCTTGGGGATGGACTTCCTGCCAGGCAGTGTAGACCTTGGTGTTCTGGGTGTGAGCAGGAAAGGTGCCGCCATCGACCCACTGGAGTTCTTCGTCCGGACCCTAAGCGCAACACCGAACAGCAGGACGCTTTTCGCCGAGAGGCTATTGATGTTCGCCCAAGAACGACCTGGAGGTATGAGGATGGCGTTGACACCGTCCCTTACCTCGCCAGTCCTTGGGCCCGGAGGAGCATTCTCCTGGCCTGGTGCATCCAATAGTGATATGCAAATGGGTGGTGTCTTGGGTGAGGTTGCCAAGGAAGATGATGAGCGGGGCGCGGGTAATGGGGTGTACTCAATGGGCGGCACTCTAAACAACGGAGCCTCGACTTCCTCGTTCCTGGGGGATCCAATGCTCAACCCTAACGAAATCGATGTGTTCAGCGCTGCAATTAGCAGTGCTCAGACGCAGCAGACGTCAATACCTAGCTCAATGCCTCCATTGACGACATCAGGCCAGTTGCCGAATTGGGCGAGCGACATTGGTGGGCAGCAGGATTGGGACTACGACCTCACCAGCCCAACCGTCGAGTCCTTTAGCAATCAGGCATCGGCGTACAACAGCGAGTACAACAGCGGAACAGGCACACCCGTGGGGGCTTTTACGCCAGGGACATTTTCGAGACAGGAGTCGGGTGATAGTATATACCAGTTCCCTCGGCAGAGGCAACAACAACAATTTGGCAATGGTTTCAACGGCGGTGGCAGCAATAGCAGCATCGGGATGACGAACGAATAGGTCATGGCTGAGGATCATTGTGGAACGATATGTCAAACAAGCTGCGTCTGGAACCACCATACATGCAGAGTGGAGCCAGCGTTCTTGGGTATACCCGCCACTTGAAGGAGTCATGCTGCATTGGAGTCTATGGGGGTTTATGTTGTCGTGCATTACAGGATTGGTGAACATTGATGCGGGTATTAGTGCTGGCTTTTGGACGTCAACGGCCTCATCGCGAATTATAAAAAATGTTCTGGTTGGTCCATATATTTGGGCCACATATGATTGATACCGTCTCTGGACGTGACGGCCTTCCTGCCTGCTTCTGTAAACTGCTGAAGCCCTCGTTGCATCGCTCACCCTGCTCTCACTCACAGCCGACAAGGTATGCTCTGTCGTTCCGGGCCCCTTAGTCGATTGTATAGGAGAGCACCGGGATTACCACTGTCTCATTAGCAGGGATAACACAGGTAGCATTGTTTCCCGCATCCCAACTGCAGGTAATCTCAAAGTCCACGCTCCCGCTGGCCGTGATGGTACTGCCATTCGTGCAGTCCCACGACGATATGGGCGCAAAGTCGATGTGCCCCGTACTGATGGCCTCATTACTGTCGCCATCACTATGGTAACCGAAATTAACATTAGCGAGGAGATAGCAAGGAAGGAACGGATGGGCTGGGTCAAAACTATGCCGCGTAGAGCACCTACAAGTTGATATGGTAAGCCGTACCCCCACACATCACGGTCCCGTCGCCGACCTCGTACCGGTGGACCAACTGCGGGTTCGACTCGAAGCAGCCCCCATACCCGGACACGGACGGGATGCTGATGGAGACGTTGTCGGGAGGCCCGTAGCCCGCCGGCTGCAGGGGCAGGCCCGTGGAGCAGCCGTACACGCCGCACTCGTCGCAGGCGCCGAGGTTGCCGTCGCAGGCCACCAGGCCCGACGACGTCGAGTTGAAGCAGACGTACGGCACGTCGGACTCGTTCGCGCAGTCGAGGTTGTCGCTCGTGTTGTGCCAGCTGAAGGATGTCACCTCCCAGGTCGGGATCACGTCGCAGGCTGCGGGGGGCGTGAGGGACTGCCGGGGGTTGAGGGCTGAGCTTGTGGTGAGACTCAGGGATGAGAGGAGGATGAGGAGGGTGGTGATGGTGCTTGATTGCTGGGTCATGATGGGCATATGTTTACGCGAGGAGTGATGTTGTGGTGATGGCATCAATTGAGGAGTTGATGTTCAGTATTCTATATCTACCTCTTTGAAACCAACCGGTGAGCGCACTCATGAGGTTATATCAGCACTGGGATCATTTTTCGGAGCATCGTTCCCGCTATCGTATTCTCAAAGCCTAGCTGAAAGGAGCCGCGAGCTACCAGAATACGAGGCAACCTCATCTGCAGCCAGGGGTGCCGTAAATCCGGGACTGACGGAAAGGGGGAACACAAGAATACCCTCGGCTGTATACAACGTTGCTGACAGGGCAGTGTCGTCCCAGCCAATGAGTTGGACAACTTGAGCACTAGAAGAAGACCATTCAGTGAAGACATCTGCAAACTCGAGACTAGCGACTGCAATGAGATGGAAGCAGGTTTATTGCTTCACGTGACAGCAAACGTTCGTCAGACACTCGATGTTGCCGATGTCGTGACAGACGCATGGTGGCGAATACAAATTCCCGCAAGTTCGACGTGGTAGAGATGGACAACACCACTCCTCATAACAGAGTCTCTGACCGATTGTGCGCTGCGCCTGTCCTGATCGCAACGGAGTGCTCATCATATCAATCGAAGCTGTCATCCGGGTTTCCATAAAATGTTTCCAGGTCATCCGCAGCCCCGGGCAGACCAGCTACTACTGGTCGGCCCATCGCCAATGCTGTGAATGTCGTCCCGGTGCTGGAGTCATGCTGCTTTCCTCGCGGGGCTTTCTCCCGCAGTATCCTGAGGGCCTCCTCCCGGATCCATTGGACCATAGTTTGTAAAATGTTCTCCCGTGCCCTGATTGCAGCTTCACCATCTCGCTCTATTTTCATGATTATTTTTGATACGTATCAGCATCACCGCCCAGGTCTGTTCTCGTGGCAATGCGAGAAGGATAGTGAATGAAGATTCAGATATCGGCAACTTTGGGGGGGGGGGATACGTACGGTATACATCCGGTGGCTTCCATTTGTGGTACAGATTGCCATGAGAAGCACGAACCTGGAAGCCAGCTGTATGAGCACGGAAGTAATAGTCACACAATTTGCAGGTGGGTTTGCTCGATCCAATGTATTTCCAGGAATTGAAGAAGCGTGACGGATGGGTAAGGCCTGCTCTTTCAAGGGATTGCAGAATAAGAAGTTCTGCATGGACTATCGGCCGAAATTTCTGATTTTGTGCCAGCTTCCTGAAGGTGTCTTCCAGAGCCAACGCCCTTGCTTCTTCTACCAAGGACTGGTAGTTTCGAGCCGACTCTGTATTGTTTGTCACAGTTCGAAGTACCTGTTCTGTGGCCGTCCACTTTGAGGTGGCCTTGAGCTGGAACGGGTTGTCATCGGAGCGGGATGATGGAATGAAGACAACCTCCACCCTAGTGAAGAGCGCAGGGAAGGATGCAGCAGCTAGCATGAGAGTTCTCACGCCATGAGAATAAGACAGGAGCCGTCCTGCGTAGTGGCGAAGTTCGGACCAGTAGTTCGAGGCTTGGTTCATGCTGCTCTGTGCAGGTCTTTCGCGGAAGACGGAGTCTTCAGAGCTCTGTATAGTTTCAATAAGAGCAACAAGGCTGTCTACATGACGAGTAACTTGGGCCAATTTAGTATTTTAGACGCGTCTGCCTAAATAGCGTATGTTAATGGTTATTACTTACAAGCAGCAGCATTGAGACCATGGGTTCCGGCACAACTGGTGACTGTTTCGAGCTCTCGAAGCTGGGACATGAGTGTGGCATCCGCTGGGTTGGTTTTCATGCAGACGTCTGACGCATTCCTCAAAGCACTCAAGTAATAGCGGACTCTATCACCGCAGAAGTCTAATACTTTAGCTAGCAGTCGAGTCCTCAGGTCGGCGTTTGCAGTTGCCACATTTCGCAGATTCTCCAGCAGATCTGTGACGAAGATGCGATTTCTCTCGAGCTCATCCAAGTCCTTCTTGTTGCAAGCGAAGCGATACTGGATGCGTCCCTGTAGCTTGAGAACGGTGCCAGCTGTGACGGATTCACCGCCATGTCTGACATCGCAGAATTGGCACAATTTGTTGATGAGTTCTTTGAAGAGTGTTTCAGACGAATCGTTCTGATGCCACGACAAGTCATAGGGAACCGGCTGCCGATTGGTCTCACAGGCCTTTGTGACTCCGAAGAGGAAGACGACAGCGTGGTAGAAGCGGCGCTGCACATTTGCTTTCATCGCTGCTGGCAACAAGGCGTTCCACTCCATCTTCCCATCACCTCCAGCGTTTGATTTAGTGGAGACCAGGAGTGTTCTCGCGGCAGCGTTTTCGCTAATCACTTTGCTATACGGAAGATTAGGTGTTCTGGATGTTAGAAGTCTGTCCTTGGGCGTCCCTTCGATGGCTTTTGGAGGACGCCAAGATACTCAGCTTTATATTAATCTGGCCTCAGGCACTGGGCATGAGGCCGGGCTCTTTGGCTCCCGGGGCTGAAAGCCTTGGCCTCTCAACACGTGGCCAACGAAGTCTACGGGTCAAAGGGGTTTCCATTGCATCCTATGTGGCAGGACACCCCGTCAATAATATTTACACTTCAAAGGTTGGTTGCCCGAAATAATCGCTGCAATGTTGCAAAGTTGGCACATAGCCAACTGGCTTCGTGCATATGCAGGTCGGCCCTCCTGCAACGCTCTCCGATTGGTAACTTCTATGAAGCAGATCGGTACATTGTGTGACAACACGATATCACACTGCAGGGATGTTCGCGTGTCTTGCAGTAGCGAACGCCCTGGCGACCTCTTGCAGCATCCTTTGGCCTATCGCAGCAGCTGGCTATGCCAGCTGCTGGCGTCCTCTCGCAGTAGTTGGGGCCTATTACATCAAGGGTACCAGCAGGGGTATCGCATGCCTAGGTGCGCAATGTCTACCGTCATCAATGCTTCCTCCTTCACTCTGTGGACTCGAAACGCTGTGTTTCGTTTTCTACTTCAAGCCCAGTGGCTCTCACAGAAACAGAAACTTTCGAGCATAAAATTGGATTTTGCTGTCTTAAAGGGTTCAGATTGCGAACACCGTTCTGGTGTCAATAATGGGATCAGGTGAGCCACTGAGCGAGGCTTCACCAGTTGGTGATCCTACGATGGACCTTGAGGAATTCCTCGCCTTCGATGAGTACCTCAAGTCCACATTGACCAGTGGATTCTCACCCCCCTTCATGCCGCTTGATGAAGCAGGTCAGTGTCATCCTTGGCCGGTAGGCCTCATGCTGTGATAGCTCGAAGAGACAACGTCCACTGATACTTCGGACGTAGCCATGTGTACCTTAAATTTCGGCGAAACCAGCCTTCTGAGGCCAATCGACGGTGTCTCTCAAGTTGACAGCTCAGGTTCCACGGGGGCGTCTCCGCCACTAGATCTAGCAGTGCCTCCTATTACTTCGAACGCCTGGATCTTCTCCGACGATGCGACAAATTGTCACATTGACGAGGCGACGTACCTCTTTGGATCGGTCGACACTGTGTGGGACGATTGTATAACCTACAACAGCCTTGATGGGACCAGCATTAGCCCATCTCTCGCCAACGATTTGACCCTGTACATTGACCCCAATCATCATGGGCAATTACCAGAGAACTTGAATGGATCGAGCGTCTTAGATGCTGCTGTGACAAATACCCCTGGCCCCGCGATTTTCTTCGACGAGGGTTCAGTTTCGGACTTGTAGAGACCACCTCCACCTGTCGCATGCACGAGCTCTGAAGAAAGTGAGACACAATACCAAGAACCGATCGTCCCGAATATATCTGGTGAGGGATATACCGGAAACGGCATGACATGGCTTGAGCCTTTACAACCAGCTGGAATTCACAATCCCATACAGACACTCCAGGGGTTGGACTCCACAACTTCTCCAGCAACCTCCGTTGGCACTCCGAACGATCGCTCAGATGGATGCGAGGTCCTTCCGGGCCCACGGTATCGTTGCCTCTTTGCAGGCTGCAAAAGTGAGGACAAGGAGTTCAGGACAATGGGCGACTTCAGGTAAGCCAAATAGCCCAAGTGCCTTGTCTGCTCCTGGATGCGCCACTTTTGGCTTCCAGCGGTTGACAGGGCCTCACTTTATTCCTGAATCTGACAAATTCAAATTTTGTAGGAAACATTACAGTTACCACGTGTGGCAATATTGGTGCAAATATGCCACCTGCGAGAGGGCAGGGAAAGGATTTAGCCACGAAAGGGAGATGTGGAAGCATTGCTGGAGTTCGCACCCTGCCTTCGCGGCAAAAATGAAGTACCCGAAGCCGGAAGGCCTCTGTAACTATTGTGGGAGAATATATCGACAGAAGGGAAACCTACCAAGACATAAGCGGAGATGTCCGTCTCGGCCGCGTTGAACACTAATGGAGCTTGCAATAATACCAGGAGAAGCACATACGGGGAACCCGGCAGTTTATCCGAGATCTCCATGTTCTGTAACTATACTAGTGCCGCGTCGGCTTCAGTCTGGGACTATGGAATCCCTTCTTGGAGAGGGGCTTGAGGGGGTGGGGGTTTCGTTGGATGGAAGCGCTAGGTCAGACATTGTCAGAAATGGTCAATATACTGTGTTGCGCTGCATTGCCTATCATGTCAGCTGTGTCCCTTATGCGGGGAATAGATAGTTTGTTGGGGATGATAAACGCAGATTGTAAATTCCATCCTCATAGGAGCGAATGATATAAGTCGAACGAATGATCTCAGCTGAATATCACTGGCTACTGTACTGTCCCTCGTGCTTGGTTCCACAGGTTATCACCTCGACTGATCCTTCCAAGCCACTCCGGGCTTAAAAGAGCCGGACACCTCCCTCATCATCGTCATCCTCATCAGCTTCAGTCAGTCCTCCTCGAGAATCACGAGAAGCTGATGCATGCTCATCTCTTTCAACGTTTTGGATGCTTAGCTGTCCCATGCCCTCCAAGAGCCTCTCGTGTCTCTCATCCATGTACCCTACACTGGTGGCATGATCGTAAGTTGGGTCAGTGTTCGAGTCGTGTGGCCTCCTCTCAGGGATCTTGTCGTCTATAGTGCGAAATGTATCCTTGCGGATCGGTACAAGCATCTTATTGATGATATTCTCACGTTTCTTGACAGCTTCTTCACCCTGGTGCTGGTAGACATCGGGGACCCTCCAGTTAGGATAGAGATTCCTGTGTGTCTGCCGAACCTGGATTCCGTCTGCAGAAGCCTCAAAATAGTAGTGACAAAGACGACACGTTGGCTTGCTACATCCGATGTATTTATCGCCGTTGAAGAAGTTTGACGGATGCAGGCTTCCTAGCTCGCTTCCAGGGTCCGGATCACTGATGATGGACTGATGGACTAGTGCCTCTGCGTGTACAATTGGGAGGAAACACTTATTTCTGACTTGTGCCTGGATTGTTTGATCCAGGTCACCGAAGTGCTGCAATTCTTGGACTCGGCGCTTGTAGGCCAGTCCTCGTTCTGAGTCCGGGGTCATCCGGCCGATGATGGCTTCGGCAGTGAGATTGTTCCGGGGAAGGGCTTGGATGGCATCCGATGATACTATAGGAACAACTCTGACATCGTAAAAAAGAGTGTCCCAGTACTTTCGAGCCTCAACAAGGGTCCTCACGCCTTGAAAATATGACAACAGCCGGCCAGATGCGTGACGTAGCTCGCTCCAAGATGTAGCTTGGCCATCGTGTGCATTGGCTTTGTCGCGGAGGACGTTGTGTGCCTCTGTTTTCGACAGGGCCTTCAGAAACAGCATGAGCTTCGTACAGTTCTCGCAGACTTCTCGATCGTCAGCAACATATTGTTACGCTACCAATAGTAGCAAGTAACCTAACGAGACGGTCATCGCACTCACAAGCGGCTTCCTCGAGATCTCTGTCATCTGCTTTCAGTGCCAAGCTCAGAAGGTTCTTGAGCTCCTCTCTAACCTGATTTATGATGACTTCGGCTGGTACCTTGAGGCATTCTTGCGAGTGGGAGCAGATTGCCCTTACGTAGAGTTGCAGACGTGGTCGATTGAAAGCAATAATTTTCCGGAGGATCACACCCTCTATTGTCCGACTGGCCGCCTTAGTCCAGGTCGCCAGCGATTCCAGGATGTCCTTGATGAAAGCCTTCACGAGAGCCAACTCGTTCTCGGTTCTCTGATTTGATGCAAACCGGTACTGCACATGGTCCGGATACTGGATGGCGACAACAGCCGTCACTGTATTCCCTCCCCGGTCGTTGTCACAAATTTGAGCGAGGTTGTTCAGGAAACTACGAAAAAGCTGTTGTGATGTCTGGAACGTAACATCAGGGGTGTGCTCAAGCACCTTTTGGACCTGGTTGTGCATGCAGGCTCGCGTGAGCGCTTGGAGGAGGACGATGGGCTCGTAAAAACGCTTGCGGACCTTCCATCTCAGCTCTACAGGCTCGAGAGCCCCTGTTGAAGCAAAGACCGAGTCTGCGGCATGTTAGTCACGGTTACCACTGAACTAAGGGGCCAAAGGCATTGCATCTGACCTAGATATGGCATGGTCCTTTCTGGTCCCTGGATGAATGTTCCAGTGTTATTCTCGGTGTACTTGGGATCACAACAGGGAGTGAGATGTGTGCTTTGTGTCTGGACTGCGCCGACACTCGCTTGGAAATGAGGCATGCGACGCAATTATATACTCAACTAAGTTCTGCTAACATGCTGGTTGAAGGAGGACCGAGGGCTCTTCTTCCTCGTTTGTCTCGAAGGAGCTGGTGTGTGAGGCAATGTTTGAGCATGGGTCACGCATATTTCGATTATCTACGTGGAGAAAGACCATTACGAAACCCTGCATACCATTGCGCCACGTTGATGCCAATCAAACAAACGCTTTGCCCCTCTCTTTCCGAGATTAGGTAGGAGGCCGCCTGGTCGCAGTGTTGTTGCTTAATATCTGATATTGCCGGCGCGAATTTCGGGCAACATTATGTTGACTAACCCTTCCGTCAACTGGCCTCGTGCAGCCGCGGGCTGTGCCTTGCTGCCTGTGTTGCGGATGATGTGAGTTACATCAGAAGCTACATAGTACTGTTTGAGGCCAACTGCATGTGTTATGCTCATCCAATCGCAGCACAAGAGACCACTTCCGCCCCCAATGGCCAATCGAGTATGGTGGCAGATATGCCAGTCAGTAGGCCTCGTACATTTCAAACACGAATGCCTGCATGAAAACCCGACCGCGACGTGGGCAGACCGCTACGCAGCTCGTGAGGCTCAGCCACAGGCATTGATGCAGCAAGCCCACTTGAGATCTGACAATGTGATACTTATGAGATACTCCCCAGGTCTCCCTGGTGATAAGTCCCACACAAACATTCCATCTTGGCCAAGACCCTCTTACATATCATTTTACCAAACATTGCGCTGTACATCTCGAATCTGGTCCAAAGACACTTTGAGTTACCCAATCAACAAGCCCCCTCAAGTCGATGCAGCATGGAATGAGCTGTGCGAATTGTGGAGACCCTGACAAGATAGAGCGTTCATCGAATATTACGACTGTATCTACGACTTCATCTACTCGAAGGGCTTCCTGTAAAAAGCGTTGTCTGGCATATCGATGTAGGTTTAGGCTTGAAGAATGCCAGAGATATGACATAGCAGCTCATAGAGGTTAATGCTGGTGATATAGGGTACTTTGCACTCCCAGAGATTGTGAGATTCCAAAATTTGCAAGCATCTAACTTGGAATACAACGGAGGCACCTGCGAACCTGGCTTTGATCAAACTTGCAGCATGTCCCAAAGAAGCCATGTGGGCTACATACGGGACCCAATGATAGACGGATCAGACGAATTGGATGTCTATCCCCCGGAAGAGTGTAATCAGTGGGAAAATACGCAGCACGGCCCGGATACCAACTTCCCTGTCGTCCCAAGGCACGATAGCGCCACTGATGTGTCCGGACTCGCCGGGGTTGGTCAAGTACCTTACGAAGGTTTCAACCCCGGAATATCTCCCCAGAAACTTTCTTTCCGGGCTGGTGCCATACTGGGACCCTCCGGTCACTTCAGCCTGCTGAATGGTGACCAAGGCGTGGGTTCTTAGAAGCCACAACCCCCAGTTTCTAGCACCAGTATCGAAGGCAATTTTCCTCAGCAGGAAGAATTCATTGACACTTACACAACCGACCCGAACTCTGCTTCTGGGTTCTATACCACGTACAATACCACCAGCATCCATTTTCAATGCAGCATGGCCGAAGACTCCTTGATCACCACATCGGCTCATATCCTCCCAGACCAACAAGGATACAGGGACATGGCTGCGCTCTCAGGTGGTCACATTCCGGCAGACGGATTTCCTCCAACCCAGAGCCCCGCTACCAATACCGAACCTTTCGTCTGCGATTTCTGCCGCAAAGAATACCCCAAACAGCACCTATTGACGTAAGTCTAGGCCTTCACGCAGACTCCCCACCATTTGTTCCTGAGCCGCCGCTGACAGTAACTGGTCCTCGTATCTAGTAAGCATAAACGTACTCATGAACCTCCTTTGGCGTGTCCCCATGATGTGTGTGATAAGAGGCTCGCTCAAAAGAAGGATTTGGAGCGACACGTCCTAGCACATCATCGAGCTTGGGCGAAGAAGCAGCCCGAGTTCTTCCACCTGTTCACGTTCAAGTACCAGTGCGACCACTGTGGCTATAGAACCAACAGGGCTGACAACCGAAAGAGGCATGTTGATGATCGTGTTTGTTGGACTAATGAGCGATAAGGGTTCGGAATGCCGGCTGTAGCGGAGGGGATGTTGAAGTGTGGGCGTCCCCCAACATCCTACGCAGTCACCATACTCGGTTCATCTTGTGTGAAAATGCGTTTATGATTCAATGAACCTTTCCTATTTCCTTTTTCGATTCCTTGCTGATCGTTATTCTCTGGCGATGGATGTCGGATTCATATCTCCTTTCTTCAACATGTACTGTATGCCCAACGGGCCATCACCGCTTTCCTTGATACCTCTTAGTTGGATGAACTCAGGGTGGATATCAACGGCGATAAGATTGATCCCAAACTTTCGTCCAGTTGTAGTGAAACAGAATCAACCTTCAACAATGCGGCCTGTGTACCCCCTTGACCGTTCTTGCTTGATGGTGTAGAATGATTACCTAGGTACGAAGCACTACCTTGGTGTCGGCACCTGGGCCAAGGAAACAAAGACAAACGACCATCATACACTACAGCCCCGTATGATCCTGGGCAACTCCTGTGATCACCCCTTCATAATGATTTGGATCGGTTCACCTTCACGTCTCCTATGTCAGTACATCTCACAAAGACTTTCACTAGGTATCGCCAATGTACACGGTTGTTCGGATACCTGGGTACCTACCACACGCACGAGGCCATCTTCCTGGGCTGAGCATCCTCGTGGCCTCATGCAGAAGTGGGTCTCAACTTATCTGAGCTCAACGTGTGTCGGCACTAAAGTAGAGAGCCGACCTGCACATTGCATAAAGGTGGGCATCAAAGCGTCTCATCTCTCTTCAACACAATTTCGTCGACAAGATATGAAGACTACAAGGTAGCTCGTGTGAATGTTCCCGTATATCACCCTAAACGCTTAAGCGCGTTGCATGTGTGTTTTGTGACCACGCTCCTCACCGTTGCAAGCCAATGTGATGTAGGTGTCCATCGAACGAAACCAGTCCATGTGGTCTATATCTTTCTGTAAAGAAAGCTGCAGTCCCAATCATCACTCTGTATCGGGTCTGTTGCCCAGGGGGTTAGAATCTGGCCCGGTGTGCAGTTCATCCTGGGTGCCCAGAGTGGTTTGCTCGTACTTACTTAGTACCTAAGTACTAAGTACCTACCTAGGTGTACTAAGTACCTACCTAGGTAGGTATATTACAACCGAAGTGGGCGCTACCTAGTTAACCCCTGTACATGTACCTAGGTAATCAACTGGCACTTTTGCGACAAGCTGAACCCTCGTTAGCTAGTTGCATGTGCGTATTCTAAGACCTGGCCCTGCTCGCGAACTTCTGAACACCCGAGCCCTTGGGTTTTACCAGATGCGATAACCGAACCGTTCTCAGGCGTACCTATGAGACCTGCCAGGGACCTGGCCAGGAGGCATCAGATACCTGAGGCATGACACATTCCGCTTCGCTCGATCATGTCCTACGACAGCATCACCAAAGTTTCTTCAATCCTATGATGCATCGCTTTTGTTGTCATCTCGGTCCAGCCGATTTACTGGAAAGGGTCATTCGGTCCTACTCTTCTTCCCAGGGTTCCTTCGATGACCTCGTCACACTTGGCCACCTGAGGCAAGGGTGCTGACACATGACCATATCTACACATGTAAAGGGGTGTAAGCGATTGTCAGCCTACTCCTGAGCTAGAACAGCCTCCAATCGTTAAGAGTTATCGTTTTCTAGGCTCTATTCGAAACTGAAAAGGCCCATGTTAATACGTAGGTAGTACAACGGGCTTGAAAAGACACATGCTCTGTACCAAATGGATGACCACATGCAGTTGAGGTCATCTGGGCAACCGTGGAAGATCCCAGGCATGTATCCTCAAGGGTTCGTGGGGAATGGTGCATGACTTTGATAGCTCAGTATCTCGAGGACTTCGATTATCTTGTTGCTTGAAATTTCAACTAGAAACCACCCTAGGGTATTACATGGCCGCACCGCTGATGAGATTCGGTGTTTTGGAGAGGAAGTATATTAGTACCACAACGGCTGCCTGATTCCACGTGAGCACCATCTTCTCATATCAATCGGATTTCTTTTGACACTATGATCAATCATTACTCTAGGGTACCTCTTGAAAGTTCAAGAGCCTTTGATAGATGCGCCAGTCATATGCAGACGGCCTATCACGCCAAGATTGAAGGACTTTGAAGGCCGCGAGTTTGTTGCATTGATGCCGAGATATGGTGCCATCTGCAGACGACCTATATGATCGCAGTCTAGTGGTCTAGACTATGCAAGGCTAAACCTTCGAGGGGGTGGAGAGCAGGGCTGAACGGCTCTATGTCTCAGGAGTTTGTCCACAGGTCACCGACAGTGTCCTCCGTCCTCCTCGGAGCTGAACGACCGGGGTCTAGCAGAAGGGACCAGGGCTCTTTATCCTCTTGCCTGTTCGCGGCTCTACACTGGGATTGGCCCTTGTAAGGGACGTTGCTATGACATCTATGGGGACTGGCCAACGTGCCTGTCGGACCAATTTAGAAACCGGTCACAACCACCACAACAGCCAAATCGTCAGTTGATATGGCAACCACATACTAAACTTCAATTGCTGGCTGTTGAAATCGGCTATTCATTTCGAATCGTCGTCTAATCCTGATCTGGATGATGAAAAGAAATGATACCACACGCTTTGTGGCTGTTGAGGAAATGAAGAGTGAAGTGTGACGCTTTTGGCGACGTAAGCTTGAGAGTGAATTGGTGGTTGTGGCCGGTTTCTAAATTGGTCCGACAGCGTGCCAAGAGGGTACAAACTGGGCAGTCGCACTAGTTCCAGCTGATAAAAGCGCCGGCCATTGAGGATTTAACGCGATCTGTCGGTAGTCATCACTGCTGCATAAATATGCACGCAATTTCCTCAGCATGAGTTGGGAATGGTCACTATGCAGGCTAATGCATCCTCCTTTCTGAATTCTGCCCCCAAAGGCCAGCCTAGCCCGTCGCTTTCTTCCCCTTGGGACCTACTTCATTCTTCGCAAGCTACTTATCAGGCTCGAATTCTTCTGTCAAATCTGAGCCGTGATAGGATTTCTGTTGCTGAGGCCCCTCCCATCAACATCTGTGGTTCGGGACCCATCGCCATATTCTCAAGTTGACTCACTATGCATCAACAGTCCCCACCATCACTGTGCCTGCTACTCTGTAGCATCGCTAGCAGTCTTGCTTCGAGTCTGGCAACTTTCGAAGACGCGAAATGCAAAACGTCATTGAAAACCATCACAGGCGAAGACGGTTATCCGGACGGGGTATGCACAAATATCAGGGCGATTGCTGATGGGCCATATCAAGGTTTTATGTTCATAAACCTCGATGATGGCTGTACACGTACGCTTTGTGGCCGTTCGCAACATTTGAAGCCTACTGAAGAAAAGGCTTCACGAATAGCCCTTCCTTGCTAACAAACCCCGGCAGCGACTATCTACCAGAACGACACCGACGCAGATACATGTTCAGGCGCGACTCATACTGCGTATATCTCAGGTTGTTACAATACGTCTTGGGCATACTACAGCATAGACGGATGTAGCCCACCCAGCTCGGCGTCGACCTCATCATCCTCGTCCTCGTCCTCGTCGACAGCATCGGACACTACATCAACTAACAATAGTATCTCGGGCGGTGCCATAGCAGGTGCGGTCATTGGTAGCGCATTCGTGCTTGGGATCATTGCAACCGTGTGTCTCTACTTATTCTGGTTCCGACCAAAGCAAAAACGAGAGAGCAAGGAGGGTGCTGAAAAAGCTGCGAACAATAAGGTCCAACCTAGGCAAGCGGCGCTATCAAAAGCCCAGCGATCACACCAGCAACGACCTGGATTATATTCGCCCGTTGGGGAAGGGGAGCTCTTTGTGGAGGCCATCGTCGAGGCACCAGGAGACAAGGGTAGGGTGGAAATAGACAACGATGCACAAGTACCGGCGGAGCTTCCTGGGGATCATGATTATCGAGGCGGTGTTTCAAGCGGAAGTATGCGTGAGAATGAGAGGTTTAGGCATCTTTGAAGTGATGCGTTCATGCCGAGAATGTCATATAGCGTGCCAAAGACCTCAGTGTGAGCGTGCTTGGACAGCATATGATTCGTGGAAGCAGCTTAATATAGGGTTCACTGATAGTTGGCGCTACTTATGGCCCGGTAATACGTATAAAAATGTATTCGGGGATGCTGGAGCTTCGCTTGCTCGTCCGGGACTAATCGGTGTGCATGTACTGGCAAAATACTACTTGAGAGGCGCGGGCGCGTACTCTACGCACCTGGGTAGGTGTCTACAGACATGCAGACATGGATTCGGCTTGTCTGGGACTATTGTTCTACCGCAAGTATGGAATGCTTTCAGACAATATCACTCCACCTGGATATCTCTTAGGGTCATAGTGCCGGGTTAGGAATCCTGTTGAGCACTGGGGGTCAGCGATCGAAACCCTCACTGACGAGTCTCGTTTCCCAAGTGCTACGATACCAGTAGTTGATGTATTTTCGTACACAATGGGGGATGAAAGCCACCAAGGAAACTGTTCATTATATTCCATGTTTGGATGAACGAACTTTCAAATCTCTGGTTATTTTCGCCAAGTCCGAAGGCGTGCCAATACGTGGCTCATCCTATGTGCCTAAGTATTTAGCCCACAACGCCATGATGCGCAGCAGAAAGGGTCCCACGTGAGCAGGTACCTAGTAGTCAGAGGTCCGCGAGGTAGTGGAGCGTGACACCATAGTTGTATCACACGTGGGTGTCTACTGGCGATGTCACCGCATCATTCGCCATCTAGGGGTTTCCATGCTCTAGTGATCCACCTAACAAGGTACATGCAGGTGGCTTACACGGGATTCTGCTTTGCCGAACGGTATAAGCAGGGTTCATCTCCACCTAATGTATATTGTGGACAAGAACAACACTGCAATTCTGCTGTCTGGTTACTCTGGAAGTGAGACAATTGGAGATGGGGGAGACAACCTTATTCAATGATCATACGCAATTTACACTAAAGTAGCCACGGTTCCTAACTGCTTTCTACGCAGAGGCTTGTTGGCGTCAGTTCACATTGGAAAGACACAAGGGATACCAATGATTATTCGACTTTGACGGCAGCACTGGGTTTGTTAATCTCATATGACTCAGTGAAATGATGATATACTTGTGTAAATTCCTTCAATTTGCATTGATCTATTTCAAACAATTACTCTGGGTTCCCTCCATGTATCTCTTCGTTGCAATCACTAGCGAATACCTAAGTCAAAAGCCGCAGCCTACGATCCTACACAGGTATCATAACGCACCAAGGTTTGTATTCTGAGGCTGAACATGCCTGAAATAGATCGATTACAGTACCGGACGAGATAGAAATATACCTTCTTAGGTGGTAACGTATATGGCCTTCAAGAAGGGGGTTAAGCCACAGTCAGGTCACTCGATATAACATTTCTCGGACTGTCGTATAAATCGTGCAGTACTTCGGGATTGGAGAAAAAGCTTGAGATGCCAAGATTCCCATCAGGGGATTTGGATACCTTTGCTAAAAAGATGGCCCTGGACGTAGTGACTGGATGTTGCTTCTTCAGCAACATTCACCGGCCAAGTCGATAAGTCTGCGCTTCAACGCACCTACTAAGTATCGAACTTCATATAGATTTACATGCATGTTACAAGTAACACGGAATTTGTTGACAAATGGTGCATCGAAATGTGTCATCTTCATAATCGTATATAACATAGATGAATTTGTCTCAAGTCTCCCTCGATTAGGCTACAGGTCGCAAACTTTGGGAGTTGGTCCCATTCGTAGAGTGAAGTGGCGAAGCATGACCGCGTCTACCCCAGGCGAAGCAACTACAGCCACCATCAGCAAGGCTCAGCGGCGGCCGCGCTTATAGCTCCCAGGCTCTGCAAATCTAGCGCTGTGTGTTTCCAAAATTACCCTATGATGCACCATTAGATACACAATGAGACAATAGAATCCATTGCGGAGATGACATACAAGCGGGCGCCCAGATTTTTATGCCGCACTCTGAATGGACTGCTTGTCTCCCTCGCGGCCGCTGGGAATGAACATGTAATTTCTTTTTTAAAAAAAGAATCTGCTTATTTCTATTGTTTTGGAGGGTTGGGGGGGGGGAGCGGGGGCCGGGTGTTCAATAATTCGGGCGTTTGGTTAAAAACCGAGATTCATCGTGGATTATATAGGTATAAATGAAGGAGCTGTCCTCAAGTTACAGCCTGATGGTCTTCAATCTCATTCACTTACAACAACCCAAAACCTTTTACATGTAAATCAAGCGCTGCGTTTTAGAGTCCGTTGCATCCACTATCAGTTCTCATCCACCCTAGGGTATTAAATCATAGACGAAAGTAATCATGTTCGCCTACACCCTCATCGCAGCTCTCACCGCCGCGGCAATCGTCGCCGCCTCTCCTACCTACACAACAACAGATACCCCTTCCAGGACCGTCACACTCACTGGAGTCACTCACTCTGTTGTTGCTGGGCGTGGAGGTGCCCTCATATTCGACCCAGACAATGTTGTTGCTGAAATCGGCGATATCGTCGAGTGGCACTTCCTTCCCAAAAATCATTCCGTCGCCCAATCCTCCCTCGAACAGCCCTGCATTCCCGATGCCACTCCAGCCCAACCTTTCTTCAGCGGCTTTCAGCCGATCGCGAGTGGCCAGGCTCCCAATGTATTCCAGATCGTCGTTGAGGACAAGTACCCTATCTGGTACTACTGTGCTCAGACCAATGGCAACCATTGCCAGAACGGAATGTCTGGTGTGATCAACCAGAACTTCGACTCCCCAAACACTCTTGCTGCTTATAAGTTGCTGGCAGCTCAAACGAGCGTTAGTGTTGTTCCACCAGTCATTCAGGGTGGCGCTGTCATTCCCAATCCCAATCCCAATTCTGGCTTCTGAAGGGCCTATGCATGGTGAAGCTATTGTCGTCTACTGGTCATAGGATGAGAATATACCTCAGTCGCATGGTCGCTTCATTTGTAGCTTCGGCTAATCATCAATGTCAAATTTGAGCTGAAGATGGGAGTTTATATCTGGACTGTTGTATGTAGCATTGTTTGGAATTTTTTTAGTAAGGCAAAGGACGTGCAAGATGAGGGGGGATCGCCAGATGGGGATATCAATCACATTCATTACATTTGGAACGGAAAAAAGTATCGTCTGGTAAAGGAGGCATACAGGTAATCATTTCATGTCGTTAATTCGCACCCTGTTACGCCCTCAGAGGACTCGCATCATGTTACTCTCCAAGTGTTCCCAAGGGTTAATCTACTGGCTGATTATTGATCTTTGTGGATATAAAGGACATACTATGTAGTAAGATCATTCAACCTAATCAAGTGGTAATTATGCTTCGGGTTGAGTTCCCAGGGTTTCTTCCCATACTACGCTGCCTCTTGACATCCGTGTCCACTTCCGGTTTCCAAGTTTCACTTTTCTACACTGTCTGTCTTCTCCCATCAACGATCGCAAAGCATTATCAATTTCTTGTATACTACATCAAAAATCTCCACGGCTGCATTGGTAGCTTATACTATGGCGGCGTCCGTCTCTCGTGAGGCTCTGCCGGCCCGTTCCGGCCATCGGAAGCCGTTGGAGCGGCGTTGATTTTGACCCCATAATTTCCCGTCCACTCCAGATGTCGGATCCGCGTGCCGGGGTACAGCCGGATCTGCTCCGCATCGAAATGGGCACATTTTTATCCACCAGCGCGGTCCGAAAGTTCAACCCGAACACGTCTCTCCGTTCTCTGCAATGGGAGCCGCTGATTTCTCTCACTATTTAGCATCCATTCTAGGTAGACTAGCCAGTCTATCCGCTGCTCTTTGGATCCATAGCTTATAGGACGCTGGAATTGACCTACATAGCTGACATAATTGGCTTGCTCTTGAACAGTTCCATCGCTGGTCCTCTTGCTATACTACTAGCGAGCACGGATAAATACAGACTTTGTGTTTAATTCCGCCCTGCATAAGATTATTTTCTCCCTAGTCAGAAACAGCTTTCTTCAGTACCTTTGGAAGACCGGGAGAAGCCCAAGCTGATTGGAAGAGGATGTTGACATTTTATTATCAATCTATGTCCATAAAACCCCTGTTGCCGTCTTTAGTCAGGGAAATCAAATGGAAAGCAAGGAAATCCGTTACATACCCACACCTGGTATGGTCTAGTGCCATCAACGAGGCCACACTGTCGACATCTGGAAGGACATAGTGCGCTTCCACCACCCAGGGAACTACTTAGCAATCGACTCACAGGGTTCTGGGACCTCGGGTCTACTTGCTCATCCCCGTTGACACATTGGTATCATCCCCGAATCCAAGCCTGGGCCAGTCAGCATTCCACTTTACCATCTTAGATCTAGCTGCATCTAGTTCGCCCTGTCCAGTGTCCCGCTCAGGGACTCATCATCCAAAAGACTCCCGAACATCGCGGCCTCCATCAAATAATTGACCTGCCACGCATGGTGACAGGCATGGGCAATCAGCCATTGTTGTTCGAGTATGAGACCGTCATGGTACGCCTGAGCTAACATTGCAGCTAAGGATCGGATGATGCTCTCTTCGCTGGCCGTGTCCACGATACCCGCTCTCGCGTAACTCAACGGCCTTTCCACCAGACACGACCACAACTTGCGAAGGAAGTCACGCTTGTCTGTCCCCACCTTATCGAGCAGCTGCTGTACTGCATCACAGCTATCCCTGCCATCACAAGCTGCTGCCAGGGGCCGGCTGAAACCAGTCGTGTGGTAATGCTCGTCAAAGACCTCGTCGAAATCTGCTTCCCGCTGGCCGCCCTTATCCTCATCCCTGCGGACTTTGCTCCACCCCAGCACTATTCTTCGCAAAAAGTGATGTCGGTTGTTGAGGATATGCCAAGTGTATAATAGAGAAATCATGTTCGGGATAGGCTCCCACCAGCGCTCGGTCAAACATCGTGCACCGGTCGCCGCATATGCGTCGTACACACTCCGCAGTACCTCCTCGGACACTACGCCCGTGTCCGTGATATCAGCGGTGTTCAGGAACGAATTCATGATCTCGCAGTTGTTAAAGTCTGACCCCACGTCGACGACATCAGTCCCGGGGCTACCAAAGACCAGATCATCGAATATGGCAGCAGGGTCAAAGCCTCTCCCGATGGCCTCGTACGCCATCCCTGTAAGACTCGCCTCGCAGAAACAAATTATATGCGCCGTTCTGCGGTCCAGTTTGGCAGTTTTACCGACCAGCTGCGCGTAGTACTTTTCCTCCAGATTAGCCTTGCCACGGATGTACATCAGCCCGAGATTGACAGCATCGCGGCGCCCAGCACCCAGCGGCGTGTCCCTTGCTGTTCGGTCGGCAGCTGACTCATTGATGGCCTTCTCAAACTCGGGGAAGACTTTATGATAGCCATGTTCGTAGAAGAAGGCCATGTCGCAGCAGTAGTTTGAGTAGAGCGTTTGGGGGTCATACGCTCCAATCAGCATATTTGTCCAACCCGTGCCAAACAACACGTTGTTAGTAAGTAGGGGAGCAGGCCAATTTTCCGCGCCTAGAAGATGAATCACCTCATCTGAGGCCCTCTTCATGCCGCGACTCTTGCCTGGGAGGATACGTCTTTGGCTGTGCTGTTCCCTCCTCCAGAGCAGAAGTGCCTCGGAGAGGCGGACATTGACGATACCCAGTGTGCTGTGCGATCCATTTGATTTCAGAGCGGGTTGAGTTGCATCATGCTTCAACCCTGATTCCAAATCGTCAATTGTGGCGTATATCTTTTTGATTGCGGCCAAGCCATTCCTGATAGTTGATTCTAGGTCATTCCCCTGGCCATCTCCGACAAGTGTGTGGGCCTCTTCGTATCCGCGGTATCGCGGCTGTGGCTTGAAGCCTCCCTCCTGCCTCCATTCCTTTCCCCAGAAGTAGCTTGGAACTCGGCGTCCGTCTGGAGTGAAGTTTACCAGCGCCTCTGAGATGCCAGCGGCTGGCTCAAGGCGAGGAATTTCAGTAGGATGGCGTGACGACACTCCGTAGCCATAGGTATACTTCGAATCTGAGTTTTTCATGATGTGAGAAGGAGCAAATATGATGATACGTGGGTAGACAGGGACGGGGTGAAAATGGTCACGCGGAGTTTCATCGCTGGGGCTAGGCAATGCCATACTTATTCACCGTTTGTGATCGAGGTTGTCCACAGTCCACAAGTGTTACATGCAGCAATAATTCCCCGTACTTCTTCGACATATCAAATGTGATTGCTTTTTGGTCACGGTGAAATTGAGTACTGTGGATCGATTAATTTCTCCGATGCTCAGCTCGGAGGTATTGGTTCGAAAGATACCATCAATCACCTGCCCATGCTAATAGCAAATGTGATCTTGTGGATACAAATAGCCCCATGACCTGGATAGGACAGCCAACACCGTTGGTGTAAATTCAATGCTTTTGGTGGCTATCGACTCCACTCGCCAACATATGGAAAATCTTATCAAGCTGCTGCTACGACGTGGCTCAGAGCGATCAGCCGGATTGAGAATATCTCCGTCTCTCCTTGATACTGATGTTCCATCTGATCGGTTTCCATACATCCAAACGGCGACCGCGCAGAGAGACTCTGGGCCGCCCCATAATCATATTCCATTCCAGCCTCTGAGGACCCATAAATGCGAGCTTCGCTTGCTGGAGGTCCACCCAGCGCGCGACACCCTAAGCGGCACAATTGTGTGTCGCCTAGTCAATGTTCCTCTCATAGAGAGCCTCGAGTTCATCGGCTTATCTGCTCTGGTGGGTGATCCTACAGTCACCGAGGACATCCAAATCAACCATCGCAGACTATCAGTGCCTTTGAATATCGGACAAGCACTTCGCCATGTGCGTGGCGCCTTCTTACCGTCGGCTACTTTGCCACGTTCCTCCTGCTCTACCACCGGGGCACAGAATCAAGAGAGGCAGCTGATTCAACCCCCAGAAGGTCCAGTCAAGATCTCTGCCGTCACGTCTCTTCCCATCAAGCCACATGCAGCTCCTAGATGGCTTGAGGTCAATACTTCCAGATTCTCGTCATCAGATTCGATATACCAAACTAGAGCCCCTGCGTTTGTGGACCGAGAGCATTTGCATCAACAACCAGAACCCTCAGGAGCTATCGCAGCGCCGCGAGACTATTATCAAGGCGTACAGCTCAGCTGAGATGGTCGTAGGCTGGCTCGGGCTCAAGGATGATTCCTCAGATGTGGTCATCGATACAATGCACACAATCGACGCCGCAATGCCACCGCGGCTCGGAAGCCCAGAGGATAAGGAGCTGCACCCAGAGCACTACGCCCCACATCACGTATGGATGAAAGACATGATGCACATATGGACCCTGCCACCCGGTACACAGAGCCTAGAGGAGTGGCCCATCTACATCGCAATGCATGCCTTCATGTCGCGCCCCTTCTTCCAGCGAGAGTTGATTTTGCCGAGATTGCATTGGCAAGATACCCGGCTTTCCTGTTAGGCGACACAATACTGAGTTGGAGACATGTTGTAAGAATGAGGCGCGCGACGGAGGAGCTGGCCGATAATGGTGCGTCGGGTTTTCCTGAGGAGTTTAGAAAGGCCTTGAACTTCTTTCCGTTGACTACAGTCCACACCCTGCTGCTCGAGTTGGAGAAGCGACAGCCTGCTCAGGGTGAAGGTGACGATATCTCCACCTCAACGGCGAACAGCTGCAACGAGATTGTTGCGACAGACTTTGATTTCTTGACTATCATCTTATGTATCTTTGACGACGAGTCTTGGACTTGCTGTAGCGAACATATTATGCCCTCAAATGATGAGATCACGCAATTCTGGATGTTGATGTATGTATTGTAGTGTGGTGCAATGCAGTTTAGTGCACCGCGAACCACACTTCCGAGGTGAACAACACCTTCAACTTCCTGCCTCCATATAGCTCCACGGATAGTCTCTCAGAAGCCTTATCTTTTCTGCTCCTTTTTCTTTGGTGAAGTGGTGGGCTCCTCCAGCTGTGCGTACACGAGGGCACTAGTATTGGCCTCTTCTTGCTTCGAGCCAGCCCTCCCAAGATTTAGGAAGGTTTCTCTCCGCTTGAACGTAGCAAAAGCCGAGAGGATATCTATATTGGATTCATACTTCGCGCAAATTCTTTGGAAATTTAGTCACTCCATGTGCATCACTCAATTACAGCTGATGATGCAGCTATTGTTCTCAACCATTATGTTCTGGTAACGTCCGTGGTGGACTTATCTTCTGACACTAAACATGTGAAGGTGCCGTTGATCGGTAATATCATATCAGCCCAAATTGGAAACACGGGTGCTCACAGCCATTAGCAAGGTGATAGTACATAGGATGTTGAAAGTTGGAGGGCCCGCTTCGAATATAGATGCAAATGGTATTATATACCATTGTATGTAACCCATTTCCTATTTCTTGGAGGCCTCATGCAAAACCTGTGTCCCCAGGGGCATTTGCTAACCCAAAACACCCCTTCGGGCGTACTCCTAGGGCCCCGGGGCCTTCTTCGAGTAAAGCACCGAGTGCCCATATAACTCACACAGAGACAATAGCGATAACATTTCTGAGCGTGCTTCATCTTGGTATAGACTGTTTCGCGCCTGTCTATCTGATGGGCTATGAGCGTCGCAAGATTTTCTTGAAGAGATTCGAGGCTTTTGTCTTTTTCGGAATTAATGGTTTGTCTAAGCGAGGTACGGGTTAGTTAGAGCAAGCGGTGGGACATTGGTACTGGATTTTGGTCGTAACCAGAAACAACAAGATGTCCACGGGTGGAAGTGCAAGATGACTGTACCTTGCAGCATTGATGCCGAGTCTGTGCTATATTTATACTCGTCCTCTGGCTTGGCAGGTTGAAATTCCATCGGAGGTCGCTTGTTTTCCGTTTGTGAAGGCGTGAAGAGATTTGCTGAAGTCCTGCCGGGCATAGCTGCCATTATAAAGCCGATTTCCATCGTTGTACTGGCCATTGCTGGTTGTTTGATATGCTCTGCTAGCTTTCGAGGTTTGGACGGTTGCCGCCTTGTCAGTTAATGCAGATTGCGAAATAAGAATGTGGCATTCGAGAGACACTGTTGACTAACTACATAATATATACAAGCAATATGAATATTCTTCTCTTGCTTTTGACCCAGATGTCTGAAGTACCTGAGAGCCGAGCGCCGAGCACCGAGGAGTCATCGCTGCGGACTCATCGTTGCGCGCCTGTGGCATGACGCATACGGGCAGTGACTACATGCAAACTAAGGCTCCATCCCAAGTTGACAAATAGCTATACGTGTGGTATTGGTATTTCCAATCCTCAACGGCAATAATTTGTGGCTGGCTTTCGGACCAAACGCTGACATCTGGGGAAGAGATTTTCAGGGACTTATAGATATCTGGCCAGCCCGCCGGGCAACGTCAGCCCGGCCATAGGTAAGTAGTACTTGCGCGTTTAGCCATCTCCAAGGCTACATATCTACTAGTATTCGTGCAACTTCTGAACAGGGAAGGCCGTGGCCTGGCTATGAAGACAAAACTCTTGAGTCCGTCCCCGTGGTTGAGGCCTACCCCATCGTCCCGCTCGAGTCTTTCGATGCTTACCCGCTGCCCAGGCCCGAGAGCACTGCTATCCGCCTATCGAAGGATATGCGAAAGGTGGATGCGGACTTGGACCTTCAATGACAATCTACCCTGGGGTAATCTCCCCTTCCCTCATATCTATGCACTGTTCAGGGCCAGGCTTATAGCAATCGAGCCGGATACCTTGCGGATCCCCTCCTTCGCCCCCTGAGATTTCGTGGAGCATGTTGCTAGAGGTCAAGTTGCGCAGTTCCTGCTGGGGAGATGTCCGGACAAAATTGCGTTGGATTGGCACTGGCGGATGTGCGTCTATGGTGTGTGCCTAAGAGAATTTGACGGCAAGGTTTATTGCAACAAACGTATAATTTGAGATCCTAAGTTCTAATATCAGATGGTGCTGGAATATTGGAAAGTTCTCAGAGAGCGGCTGGTGCCTCACCATTCAATGGTTCCCCTTAGCCTTTTGCCCCTGCTTTAGGCGTCCTGAAAGTCACCACAGGGATAATGCCGAGCTGCCAGTTCTCTCACTGCCCATGCGTCTGCGCGCAGTATTGACTCTTCCAGGACTTCAATGTCTAGGCTAGTGATGAAGTTACAATGATCTCAAACTCCGAATTCATTAGTCAGAGGCCTCACAAGGTAAAGCCTAAAATAAAGTCAAGAGTGGGCAATGATCAGCAGCAGCCCTAAGTGGCGGCTCTACCTAGGGTATGGAACAAGAGTCAAACTGATGACCCAGATCTCAACACGCGAGGGAACAAGAAACTTCGAAATGAACAACTTGGAAGCGAAACAACCCCATTCCGCGCGCAGAAATGCGTTTTGAGTCTGATTTACGACGGCATTTGGATTACTCTTATTCCGATTTTGGAAGCATAAGATCGAGACAAGATCTCCCAGTGGTTGGGGCAAGGACTTGAACCTTCTTAGTCAGGAAAGCCATTAGTAGGTTGTCTGCAGGTTCACGCTCATCCAAGGCCAAGATTTCCGGCAAGTCTCAAGTGTCCAAGGTGGAACTGATACACGGCTGTGTTCCAAATGTTGTGTTGGGAAGGGAGTCAGCGAGGACCGATTCGAAAAGCTGCAATACGAGCTCGATATCTGCGACAGACTTGGAGATACATGGGTATAGGTCGCGCGGTGACTGGCTGCTTTTGCCGACCTCGGGAGCTTGATCCACCACGACGATGCCCATCCCCAGCAAGCCATGTTCGCACGATGAGATGTTGTTGGCAACTGAGCCCTTGAGAAGGCCGATTCGGTCTTGTCTTCGAGAGTTGCTTCCTATAGACAGGATACTATATCCCCCAGTCATAAATTTACCTCCTTTCTCAGGCTCATCGCTCGGAGCCGCCGCTCACGAATGGGTGGCCCTTCTCACCAGTGAATGGAGGCTGGGTCACCATTTGGGCCGATAAGGTTTATACAGACTGCCTAACTACTCCAACATCCAGTACAAGTGGCCGTTAAGGTAAGCGCATAATAAAGGCAGCCATATCCACCATGTTGCGCATCCATCCGTCCACTGCGTAGCATCGTTGGCCTCGATCAATATGCTACTGACATTACCAATGCTGGCCGGCAGTATAGTCGTGTTATGATAGCTTCCACTCGTGAAGTACGTGCTGTGTACGCCCAGCTTCACGACCCCATCGATCTGCTCTCTCAATGTTTGCAGCGTTGCTGTGGGCGGCCCGCGGAATTGGTGGACGATGATGACTGTCTGAGGCAAGAGATCCGGGTTCTGAGGTAGGCCATCGCCTTTCGCGAGAGACTTCAACTCGAATGGTGAATACGGTTCTGGGCAGTCCCAGGAGACTCCCAGTGAAGCAGGGTCGCTGGTGTAACATGTTTCCTTGGTCACGACTGCAGAGGACATGTTGAACAATTGCGCTTCGTAGGCAGTATCCGATACGGGTCCTGAGTTGAGGATCACACTATATCGACCCCGTTCTGATCCCTTGGCGTTGAATGTGTCGTTGGCGTATTGGATCAGTTCCATGTAATTTGAGCCATTGTCGCTTGATGTCGATACCTCGTCAAACCACAACCCATGGATGGATATGTCTGCCGTTTCCCCAGCATTCCACGTCGGCTCCTTATCCCACTGCGACCATTCCAGTATATCGGCCTTGGTCTCCTCCACAGGTCGTTGTCCATAACTGGTATATACGTATCCTATTGTCTGTGCATTCGACAGTTTGCTGATAGCGGATATATGTGTGGTCCAGTCGCGGTTACAGCCATGTGGAATGTAGTCAGTGTTATTGTACACCTGGCAGAATCCTCCATTATATCCTGTCGAATCTGAAGTGTTTCTGGGGCCATTGTTGGGGTTTATGATGATGTAGAAGTGCAGGTCTGGATTATCCTGGATAGCCTCAACGGCCGCACTCCATTCGGGATTGGTCCAGGTCATGTTCCCCGGGTAAACGTAGAGCGGCACCATGAGATCAGTGCGGGCCAATGCCAGCGCAGCAAACGCTGCGGCAGCTACGTGATATTTCATGCCGGGGTGGTGAGCCTGGTGACGCCTAGTGCAGCTTTGCGTGGATGGTCAGAACATTCAAATTTTGAAGGGGCGATGGGGTCGCGTCATACAAGTGAACGTCGCGTGGCCTTACCCCATGTAGTGCTTAATATATGGCGTCCACGGGTTTGCCTTGGGTTTCGTGGTATCACGGACTACCTATTCAGGATACCCCGGTGCATACCTAGGTACGATAAGAAACTGACGCCCTCCCTTATTACAGGTGCTTACCGTAACGCCAAGTGCCCCGTTGGAGTTACCGTTTCTGAACCGTATAGCATAACTACTGAAGTACCTACCTAGGTAGGTAGTAAACCCAAGCGGGCTACCATCCCGCTTTATAAAGCATATACTACCTAGGTAGTTGCTCTTGCTAACTTAAAAGTGTCGAAAGCTGTAAGTCTGCAGCCCGGGTTGAGAGTGTGTATTTGATGTTCTGGAGAAAAGATCTTCAGTGGGATTTCCATAGTAGGAATTCTCATAACTACACGTAAACAAACAGGTAGCTCCTTCCCATCACCACAGGGTCTAACAAACGTATATATACGACACCTGATTTAGCTATACTAGCTAAGATCCGGGTAGCTAAAGGCTTCTTCCGGCCCGTGGAGGCACACGCCACCAAATACAAGCGGAAATTCCACACATCTGAGGAATCCTCGAAGCTGCTCACTGTTAGATGAATAGGCGCAATATTCACGCCCTGTGCAGTCACACCTGAGCAGTTCAAGAGAGATGCCTCGAGCTGCCGTCAATCCAGGCCTGCGGCTGGAAACCCTCGCATCGCACTCGGACCCCTATATACCGCTCATCAGCATCCACTCGCCCTCAAGGCGCCCGATTCCGGACCCCGACTACCCCTGCGACACCGACGCGGTGCCAACAGAGCCGCGCCCGCGCCCCTCTCTGCAGATCTACTACACAAGCCCTCTCATCACCACCACCACTACCCCCACCGAGGAGCTGGAGACGGTCGCACGCACGCTCGAAACAGTCGTGCTTGAGAACCGCTTTGACACCTCTGGCGCTGGGTACGAGCGCCTGGACGTCTACGCCCTGCCTGTTATAACCACGGACGAGGAGGCCGTCGTCCACAAGGACGGACACTTTGCTACGCTCGCCGACGCGGATCTCGCCGTGCAGCGCTGCGTCGCGCACCAGCGGGCGGAAATCGCCGCGCGCGACGCCAACGACAGGAAGGAATGGTATGTCCAGCGCTACGACGTAGCTGGGGGCGAATGGAGCCGAGGCATTATCGTGGTCCGCACGCCGGTGGCTGAGTGGGAGTGGGGGAGCAAGGAGAAGACGGGACGGGGGCTGGTGCTGTCGACGGTCATGTTTGATCAGACCGAGGACGGGCCCGAGCAGGTGTTGGTGCTCTCGGGCTCGACCGAGGGAAGGATCCATGTGCTGATCCATGAGCTGAGGCACGAGTTGAACTGGCAGCATAGCTTTGTCCAGTTCTTGCACTAAGATTTGGACGCTAGAGGCAACGATGATTGTATGCAAACTACGTGTTCGATGGGCTTGCTTGGTTAAACCACATAACAATCACTTATACAGGTCAATCCATCCTATTCTATCCCATATATCCATTTCCAGGTCCGACTCGGCCTCCTCGGCTCCACATACACTGGCTGCATAGCCATCCTGACCTCCCTCGACGACCGTCTCGGATGTATATCCTGCACGTAGTGCGGGCCCCTGGAGTTTCTCCGGCGATGTCGTGACCGGCTGCTCCTTGCACTGACACCGTGTTCGTGCCAGACTGGGCTGCGGGACTCCTGCGGCGGCGCAGCGGTGGTCCTGATTCTATTGAGAATTCACAAGAGTAAGAGGATTGAGCCGATTATGATGCCTCCGATGGCGCCACCGTTAATAGTGGAGGGTCTCGGAAGATTGACGGCCCTGGAGGATGCGAGTGATTGCAGTGGGAAGTGTCCTCATTGCCGGCGGTTTCTTTGTAGCTTTCTTCGTTCTTGCTTTTATATGACGGGTCTCTCTCTTCTATGACCGTGCCTGGGAGTACGCGCAATACCTTCGAGGAAATTCGCTTCGCCAGGAGTCACTGGTGTCGTTCTGCAGACGAGGCAAAGTGAATAAATGAACACGAACGAACCGACAAGTCAGTCGTACCGCCAGGGTGCCGTCTTTTAGTCCCATGTTCGTCTATTGTTCACAGTGTTGTCCCATCTGCCCTCCGTTCTTTGCTTTTTTCTTTCCACCATATGGTTGTTGTAGGTTATAAGACATTATTGAGGCTAACGCCGCGATCTCACTATCTCATATCTGATGTTACTCGGCAGCCCCCACCCGCTCTGAGTACTTGAAGAGAGTAGCACACACGCACACAACGACCAAAGAAAATCAAAAACAACTGTTACAGCTACAGATACCATGGAAGCAGGGATGTCGTTTCAGATTTACCATGGTTTTTGGAAAGGAATTCGTCACAGTCCGTTGCCCTGTGATGCACGCAGGTCGAAAGGAGTGCTGGTGAAGAACCTGGGAAGCGTCAACATGATCAAGACGGGTGGTCGGTCCGCCCTGATCCACATCAAACAGGAACTCGAGTTGATTTAGGGTACTGTAATCACATGATGTATCCTTCCTTCCGTTTACTTGCAGGGAGATGTCAGAAGATGTGTTTCGGACTCGGGTTGTTTGTATTTGGGAGGGGGGTGGAGAAGGTGTATTGTTTTACCGTTCCTTGTCATTGATGACTGCCCCAGTGTAGCTTCTGGATTGCTTTCAAATGTAACCAAGCCTACCTATGTACAGGGTCCATATTTAGTGTGGACACAAGCAGAATACATATGCAACAATAGTTCCTCAACGTCACAATCATGCACACGATTACATTCGATGGCAGAGAGTCTACGAAGCCTCCTTCATATATTCCCACCTTTGACCATCTGGTCGCACTACCCGAACTTATGACATACTTCATAATATGAACTGGCCTGAGGATCAACTGCTAGCGCCTTCCTTGCTGTGCCTTGAAATCATGTGTGCCACACCGCACGACCAGAGGGAGGGTGAATATTGGGCCCTACCCTCTCACCGAGAGAACATACATACAATTGCCCAGGTGCCAAAGTGGACACATGGAGCTCTGGACTTATGCTAGTCACGAGCAAGCACGCACATACTTACTTATAGTTGGCTCAGGGATATGTGTATGACTGGAGGTAGGGGTGATAGCCCTGGAGCTGACCCTGTGCTAATTCAATACTCAAACACTCGACCAGATCAAGCCCTTTCCCAAGCTCTCCGGCTAGACACGCGGAGGCCTCAAATCATGGAAATCCAGATCTCTCACAATTCGAGTCAACGAAGATTAGTGATTTAGAAACCCGTATAGCATGATCTATGGCCGTCATCATGAATATTTCTATGCCAAAATTGCACCTAGTGACCACTCAGTAGGGCTATGTCTCATTCACATCATAGAGCTAAGATACCTTTGGTTCTTTGGATCTATCCATTTCTAGCATGCTATCACAATCTCGCAAGTTGAAGAACTGAAGTAGAACCTAGGTAGCATAGCTACCACCGCCATATCCAGCCGGAGGGTGCAGACCATCTGGCACTTCGAGAGTGTCAGTGTAGTAATCAGGGTTCGTGCTGTTGTACCATAACGCCCTGATTGCCGGGGAAGCCTTTCTACCGCTAGGACTCTTGATGTGTACATTTGGCGCTGGGTATACAGGGAACGAGGCACCATCGTTGAAGACGCCATCGTAGCTCTGGTTGTAGTACGCGGAACTAAGGGGGACAGACTCGTTGCCCCACTCCCTGACAGTATCGCCCGTCTGCTCGGCGACGAATGAAAAGACGTTGGCACCGACGTCCCACCGGCCCAGGGTATGTAGATCCCAATTGGCCTCGACGGTGGCGATCTCCGAGTAGTGGTTGTAGAAGTTGGAGTCAGTGGTGCCGACGAGGTCTTCGGGGACGGCATCGCCGATGAGAATGCCAAGGACACGGTTCTGGATCGAGTATGAGGAGTTCTCGTCGAAGGTGATGAGGACCAAGGTGTTCTTCAAGAACTTGGGATTTTCCAAGAGGGGCTCAAGGAAGTTGCGAGTCCACTCCCCTGCGACTGTGACGGAGGTGTCATGTCCGTCAGATGTCATGTTGGGGGTAATGAACATCCACTGCGGCAAGGTGTCGTTCTCGAGGTCCTCATAGAAAAGGGTCAGGTTCTTGATGACAGCCAGACGGTCGGCGTTGCCAGCATTCTTGTTGTAGTGGATGGCAGGATTGTGCTTCCGGACGTAGTCATTAGCGCCCGTCTTTTGGTTGACCCAGGCAAAGCCCTCGAAACCAGAGTAGGGTGCGTCCTCCTGGTACTCGCCCCATGCGATGTTGTTTTCCTCGAGCAGGTCGACGATGCTTGAGACATTGGAATCGATAAAGTGAAGCTTGTCGTTGTCCAGGCCAAAGTAGTCGCCTCCGTGAGAGGCGATATAGTTCGGTTCGGAGGGGTGAGTGACTGCGAAGTAATTCTCCAGGGTAATGCCCTTCTTGGCCAGCCAGGCCAGGTTGGCTATGAAGTGGTCAGCGTCCGGTCCAGGCAACTTCATGACGATTACTTCCGGTGGATTGAGTGCAACTCACGGTCACCAATAGCCAAATCGTAGTCTGTATTCTCATTCCAGATGATGACGAATCGGTCGAAAGCCTTGCCCGGGACGTTGCTGACAGGGCTCAAAGTCTTCGCGGTGGCCTGGGCAGCATAGACGTCCGCCGTGGAGGTGGCCGTGTATGAGTAATACTCCTGTGCCGTGGCAAAGCCGGTGGCCACAGCCAAGAGGGCGGGGACGTACGATCTCATAGCTTTCTGTCGTCGAAGGTACAGAGGATACACAGAAGCCCAGTGCAACGGATCAACTGCAGGAGGACTAGTGGCAGCCAAGGTATCGGTTCGAGAGGAGAATAGGAGCCAACTTATACTAAAGACATCTCGCCACAATCTACTACTGCATGTGCCTGTCAACCGAGCAGGGTATGATGGAGGATACAAATCTCTCCTCAAGCATGTATAGGGTCGGCGGGTGGGGCAACCCAAACCTTGATGAAGGCATGAGGGCACGAGGACACCTGGTTCGCCGGCAAAGTGCAAAATGCAACCCCATTGACCATCTTTAGCCAATGCCAGCCACTCCAAGAAAAGATTGTGATATTGGAAGGATAGCGGGCGGGGAAGCAGAAGAGGTTCCCATGGTTGCACCGGGGTGGTTGAGCCGTGTCTGCATATCATCCGTGAGATGCTGCTGCATACGGTCAGACGTGGTGCTAGTCTCCGACCTAGTGTGGAAGAGTCGTCTGCATTCATCAGACGATAACATGTTTGCAGATTGTTCCCAAACGAGCAGTCCTCATCTTTCAACCATCTTGACGTTGCAAGTCCTTTGATGACTTGTTGATTCAGTTTTTGAACGAACGCATAAGGGCGCCGTTTCTTCATCCATGAAGCGGCCACCGGTCAGACCGACAGCGACATTAATCGGGGCGCCCATCGAGAGCTGAAGCGCCGCAGTCCCGAGGTCAACATACGTTACATGGTCTGAAGGAGTCATGATGGGTTCCTGATGTGCAGGGCTGCCATGTTTGGAAGGTGTCCAATAGACCAAGCAGTCGTCGTAGTCGTTGTCGTTTTCTCTCCCCTTCAGAGTGTCGCACTTACCAAGCATATGTGCGGTTGACCAATTGACAGGTGCACGTGGGCAGCTCGTCGTTTGGGGATTGGCTCGACTTCAGGGGACCACACTGTATTAGCGGAGGTTCTCAGTAGGTTACCGGCTCACTAGTGGGTTCTAGAACAGCAACATCGAAGAACACAGAACCCACTTTGGCAATCTTTCAGGGGCTGCAGACCTTTCTCAACACACGTCTTAAGCCACAAAGACCGCATCATCTACTTCTTCTAAGGGGCCTAAACATGTGAAAGTACCACGAACTACTATTCGTTGATCCTGGACGAGTAGCATAAATCCGGGTCTCGGCAAATGCTGGTCTTCCCACCTGGGAATGCTGCTTAGCCTTGAAGGTATTACACATGTGTGCAGTGCCCAGGTGGTGCTTATAGAGGCTGTGCTATGACCTATAGCCTATAGGGTTTCGCGAGAAGAACTGGTTTTACTACTCAATAACTTCGAACACTGCGTCTTGGTCCTGTAATACGACGTCTAATTTCGGACCGTCTTCGTTCTCCTCTTCTCCCAGTACCCAGCCACCATCTCTGAGGAAGTTATCACTCGGTCGGTCTGACTCTTGATAAGAATCTAGCAACCACGGATGAAACTTCTTATCGCGTAGATCACCGTTGAGATCTCCAAAACACCACCATAGAACCTTCAGAAACCTCTTATTGGTACCGATTCGGAACTTTTCCCCAGGTACTAGATCGTCTTTCGTGTGGATAGTACCCCGATTGTCGGCATACTTGAAGATCCTATCCCAGTCCAAATGATGGGTAAAATTAATCTCAGACGAGTCTCCCGGAATGGTCGCGAACTGGATCCCACGTTCTCTCAAGTCCAGTACATCGGTCCTCATCCTCTCGTTGACTCGGAGATGACCACCTAGGCGGATTTTGCGGCCTTTAGCGTCGTTAACGCTTTTGAGAGGTGCGAAAGCACCCCGGGCGAATATGTCGAGACCTTGTCCAGGCTCTATGACTTCGAAGACATTGCGGTAAAGCATGATAGTGATCGGTACTCCCGGCCTCGTCGACTCCGCTATTTTGACGCCAAGACCCACGTCTAGTGTCGCTTGAGCGTTAGAAAGAGAGAGGCTAGGTGAAACTCTGAGGGAGACGTCCAGCTTTACGCGGTTATCCGTTGGCATTTTGAAGGTTGGGCTTTCCGAGAGGTTACAGGAACTGCAATATCAAAGAGAGCTAGAGCGAGATCTGAGCAAAGTTTATTAAGAAGTGGAATCAAAGATAGACTAATAATAATAGCAGCCCCAGAGAGTATGAAGACTATATGCAGATAGGGCAGTATGTGCCTTTGATTTATTACCTTCACCGAAATACATTATAGCCGATAGTCGATCTCCGGGCGGGCAGTGGTTTGTGAAGGATCAATAAAATATTACTACAAGGACGAGTCGTATTATATATTCCTAAGTAGTCAGTAATGACGTCGACTCTTGCGGCTGAGGCTTATACTCCATATTTCAGAGCACGTTACACAATCTGCTTTCGATAGATTATATAATCTTGGAAGGCAGCAACCTGTCGATCGCTTAGGTTAAAGCTATCGATCGGCCATGGATATCTATATTGGAATAAAGCATACTCAGCTTTGTCGCAGGTAAGCTGATATTGATCCAAAATTTTTTTATTCTATAAATGCGCCGCTTCTTCTAATTCGCCCGTCCAGCTGTTATGCGATATTGAAACAACCTGCGGGCCATGGGGGCTATGACGAGAACTATTAGCCCTTAAGGCATTCAGCGCCTTTTAATCATGCTTACTGTGTATAATAAGATATTGGCTACCGGATATCCGAGAGATCCCTATTTAGAAGGAGGACGTAGAAGCCAAATGAGCATCGAGATATAGAGCAGATTCAGAGGAGTAAACCCGAGTCTCTATTTCATCGCGCAATAACGGCTTATGAAGTAAATAGACAGCTTCAACAGCGATTTCTCTCCTTGTACTGTGATCAGAGGAATGTGTGAAAATATGCTGGGAATAAGCCTTGGAAGATGTGTGCTTGGGTTATAGACCCTCACCTCCGAGCGCCCCGGGACGCATTTACCAGTGGGTCCAAAATTTTCGGCCAGAGGTGAGGTTGAGAATTGATGGTCAAAGCCTATAATCATCTGTGAATTCCCTTGCATACGGATAAGATTTGTATCCGGATTGGTTGTAGCTGACCCGGTTAGCATGTCCCTACATAGTGGCCCAAAGATAGCCAGAACATGAAGGATTGTATCAATTGATGATGTCGTGATCCGGAGAGGGAGGGCAACCCCTTGAACAGCTGAACAGCCACTGGGACAGAGTATGGGACGACCAAAATCTGTAGCCCCTACACAGTAGGTTGCCTTATACCATAGATCAATCACGATAGCCTAGTATCATAAACAGAATTTCTAGAGGCTATAGAGACGAAGAGTCTACCGTAATTGGAACTTCTGATCCAGAAAGGGGCCGATATACAAAAGGCAGCAATACTGCCTTTACAGAAAGCTTGTGAAGTCGGGAGCAATCCCATTGTTCACCTTTTTCTGGAGCAACATCTCGCCAACTTGCATGATGAGCCTGCCGTGCGGGGAGGCGGGACTGCACTTCAATTCGCAGCGAAAAGTGGCTCAATGAGAGTTGCGAACCTCTTGCTGAAACACAGTGCCTCTGTGGATGCTCCTCCATCTGTCGGCGGATATTTTGCAACCGAGTACGCCGCAAAATATGGACGGGTGGGTATGATCCAGGTGTTGTGCAATGCGTCTATTCTTCCTTCACGACGAAGCAGTATGAAGCGGCAATCACGATAGCACCAAATCATGGCCACCCGGCTTGTATTCTTCTACTTCGAAACATCTCTTGTAATGCTCAAGCTGTCGTTGATTGCACGTGTACTGCATAACCCGTGGAATAGATGGGTGAGGGCTAGGAAATCCGTGTTGTGGTATTATTCGTTTGGAACTGTTCCGCGTATACCCTATGCTAGCCTGATATACCGGTTCGCTGAGTCCGAAGAGCGCGCTGCATTAGAATCGTGAGACTCAGGTTTTCTTTTCATTGATTTTGCTTTACTTTTGTCCTATTGAGGCCATCTGGAGTTGTGGGTCGCTTATTACATAAGCAGAATTGAAGTTCAATTAAAAGTTGGCCAGTGCGTCACTGTTTAAATGCGCGGTGGGCGGCCCTTTCCTCTTTGACGCGTCGCAGCGCGTCGTACTTTAATGCCCCACCTAGACGACCAACCACCAGATCCAGCCGACACGACCGTACAACGAGTTGATTGTATCAGATTCGGGCCGTTTTCCACTGCTCTCACAGTGTCTACAGAAACCCAGCTTCCCAGAATGTCCGACTTCGAGGATGGCATGGACATCGACGCCCCTGCACCTTCCAAGGATATCACCTTCTCGTCGAACAATGCTGCGAAAGGCAAACGAAGTGCCGCCAACCTACCTGTCGAAGCAGAGGACAATTTGCCATGGTAGAGCCATACCAACCTATTCTGCGCTTCCTCCCTTCTTTCGCTAACATATGCGCTCTTATAGGGTCGAGAAGTATCGTCCCGCAACCCTCGCCGACGTCTCGGGTCACCAAGACATCCTTGCGACCATAAACAAATTCGTCGACACTAATCGCCTACCACATCTCCTCCTTTACGGCCCTCCGGGAACAGGAAAGACTTCCACCATACTTGCCCTTGCCCGACGCATCTACGGCGCCGACAACGTGCGCCAGATGGTCCTCGAGCTCAACGCATCCGACGATCGTGGCATTGATGTCGTGCGCGAGCAGATCAAGACATTTGCGTCGACCAAACAGATCTTCAACATGGGTGGTGGCGGCGGTGGAAGAAGCGGAAATAGCCTTGCTGCCTACAAGTTGATTATCCTTGACGAAGCTGATGCCATGACAAACACTGCACAAATGGCCTTGCGGCGGATCATGGAGAAATACACGGCCAACACACGGTTTTGCATCATCGCCAACTATTCGCACAAGCTATCCCCGGCGTTGCTGTCGCGATGTACGCGCTTTAGATTTAGCCCACTCAAGGAGGCGGACATACGGGTACTGGTGGACAAGGTCATCGAGGAGGAAAGTGTCAAGATCCTGCCCGACGCCACGGATGCTCTGGTAAAGCTGAGCAAGGGCGATATGCGGAGAGCGTTGAACGTGTTGCAGGCCTGCCACGCGTCAAGTGAGTCACGATGACTCGATTCCCCGGCTCTGGGCCTAAGCTGACAGCTTCTCAGGTACACCTTTACAGCAACGGAACGCGCCGAAGATAGCAGAAAAGGACATCGTCCGGGAGACCGTCACAGTCGAGACCATCTATAATTGCATCGCAGCGCCTCCACCAGACGCCATTCAAGACATCCTGCACACTTTGTTAAGCACCACCGACGTCACGTCGTGCCTAACAACAATCAATACATTGAAAGTCGCAAGAGGCCTGGCGCTGGCTGATATCATCACAGCTCTGTCCGAAGAGGTCAGCAAGATGCAGGTCAAACCAGAGGTCATGATCACATGGCTGGACGGCCTAGCTCAAATCGAGCACAGAGTGGCTGGGGGTGGTGCGGAGGGCGTCCAGACCGGCGCTGTCGTCGGAGTAATAAGGAACGGCGTGGAGCTCATGGGGTAGTCACCGCTGGTTAAAGGGAAGGATTTCAACAACATTTGAAGGGGGGCATGGACTATTTGCATTCCGAGGCGTTGAAGATATAACTTGTGTATTACTACCCAAACCTGTTTGGGCAGATCTTTGCTTACTTGCAAATACCTAGGCACAGACCTCTGAAGCTCTAAAGAGTTTTCTTCATCTCACGGGTAACCCTGCTGATCTCGCGATCGTCTCATCTTCGTCGTCATCCTCCCCATCGGCTACAACTTTTCACGGCTTAGCTACGAGCGGCGCAAGCCGCTTCACGCACCACTCGACATATTGTCCGACGTCTCGTGGTTTCGAATGGTGTGCCGGGTTCTGAATGTTCGTGTCCTCGTCTCGCCGACAGCACGTATCCTCCATGTCTAATCTGTACAGTATGTGCAGTGCATGGAAGTCAGATACATTTTCCCGCATAGAGCCACTAGCATGGTGGCGAAGATACTGCATCTCGAACAAATCAAGGAAAATACGCCAAAATTTCTCCCGTGCGCGGCTGTGGAAGCTTGGATTATTTCCCCGCGTCGCCTGCGTCTCCTTATAGTCCCCAGGTGGCCCCACTTGGGTCGGTGACCTTGAGGACGCGGAGGGCGTTTACCATCTCCATCACCGTGGGCTGGGAGAGGCCGGCCAGCATGGTCATGAGGTGGGCAGCTGTTTCGCCGCGGGATGGCTGCAGAATTAGGTATAGGTGGTGCAGCTCGTCGCTATGGATATGGTCAGTAACCTCGAGAGTTCTGCAGACAGTGTTGTGGTGTTCTTGTTGTTATTCGGTGGCTGTTTGCGAAGGTTGCATGTGTGGAGGCAACAGTTGAGGAAATAGCTTTGACTGCAGCTATTCGTACCCCTTTGCATCCGCGGATTCGAGTTGATTCCCTCGAAGCAGTAATGCATGGGTCAGTCTGCGTCACACAAATTTAAGGGACTCGAAGTCCCACTCTACGTTGTTCATGCTGCTATGTAGCAGCACTGCCTCCAAGGGTCCAAGGCATATTGTAAGTGCACGGCAAACGTCACGAGCCCAAGTCACTCGACCTTCGTAACCACATCGCCGTGACATTGTAGCGCATGTACCAATCGTAGAGCATGTCTTCACAGCTTTTTATTTGATATATGTCAGGAGTAACGCACCTGGCACCCGAAAAGCGACAAGCAAGGGACAGAACGCTGCAGTCTGGCATCAATCAAGAGCTGCCAGACTGGGGCCTCTAGTCTCGCCTTCACCTATTTACATACTGGCTTCGACTAGCCGACTCATGGTCCCACCCATTGGGAGAGCAACGAGGCCAGTTGTTCATGCCTCTTTAACGCGTGAGCAAAGTTGGGATACTCTGGCGAACCATCAGTGACGCTTTGCTCATAGAAAGCTTCATACAGCTTGGCCACGCTCCGTCCCACCATCGGAAGGTCTGCCTCTTCCTCCCACCCCGGCCATTCCCATTGTACCCTGTGTACCTCGTCCGTAGAGAAGTGGTGAACGTCGATGGTAACTGGCTCCTGGTACGCATGCGCCTGGAGTGAAGTCCCAGCAGGTGCCGTAAGCCGAATTTCGCCCAGCTCGCAATTGATGTGCCATGTCAGACTAGGCTCACCCTTGAATGGCTGCCCTCGACGAAAGCGCACCGTCAAGCTTGCTCCATGCTGCGTGTAATTTGAGCCAATCAAAGAGCCCGTGACAAGTATCAGATCCGGCACGTCGGACACCGTCGTACCAATGATGTTATTGGTAGAAGTCTCGCGGAGCTTAACGTTGGGGCGTTGAAGCTGGAAGTGAGGGTGAACGTCTGTGGCTTCGCCCAGGGCGAATTGCAAATAGTCGAACACTGCCCATCGTTAGCTACAGCCTCACTAAGACTTGGAAGAAATGTTCTGAGACGCGTACGGTGCGCAAACCCAATCGTGAACACGTTACCACCGAACTTCCGGTCTGCGAAATACGACAGTCCAGAAGCTATCGTCTCGCGATCGATTGTGCCTCCGTAAGCCCTCACTTCGCTGCTCAGAACCTTGCCCAGAATTCCTTCCTCCAGCAGCGCCTTGATTCTCAGGACGACAGGCGTGACGTGCCCCTGAAGTCCCACCACCGTCCGAACCCCTTGCTCTGCCGCCAGATCCGTGAGCTCCCTAGTAAGCTGCACGTCATGTGTCAGGGGCCACTCCACAAAGGCCGCCTTACCGGCCTCGATTCCCGGCTTAATGAGTGAATAGTGTGTATCGACGCGCGTGCAGCAGACAATCAAGTCGACATCCGGGTCGCCGGCCAGTGCCTTTGGGTCACCGTATGCCCGGGTATTCTTGGCATCGAGGCCATACGACTCAATAGCGTTCTTTGCAGACTCTACACTCGAGTTGCACAGCGCTACTATGTTGTACTTAGAGCGACCTCGGGCTGAGAGGAGGTAGGGTAGGTGAGCACTGCTGGCCCAGGAGGTGACGGCCGAGGATGAGAGGCCAATTATGCCAAGACGAATCGGGGCCATTATGGAATATTGATTCTGAGTTCAGCTCTGAACGCTTAGTAGAAAACAGGTAATATGGAACGTCTGTTTGGGATGAGTATATTGGGATTTATAGCTGGACTCTCGTAGGACTCGAGCGGATTGGTAATGCGTGAATTTCTAAGCACATGCAATGTGACGGCCTGCATTCCACCGATGCACCAATTCCAAAGTTACTCATCTTCACAGTACGTCAGTCAAACCAGAACCTCGCCCACGAAATTCAATGCTCATGTAGAACGAAGCCCTTTTCCTCCTAATTTAGATGTCCGAACCCTTGTGGCTTTTCATAGCTGTAAGACATCTAGTCTGCAGACGGTGTCGGGCTCAATCAATGACATCTGGGTACGAAGGAAGTCGCGCTGGGCCCGGGGAAGGCTGGTCTGCAAATCAATAATACATTCGAACCCGTCTTCCATCTAGTGGTACAGTTCAGGGCCGCTCCCCTATCAATGGAAAGGAAAATTGTTGTTTATATATATCTATTTATTTGTGTTGAGTATACCACCCGTGGACCTTTGCGTCGTGGTGTCATACCTACCAACTGCCTATTCAATAGGTAGCAAGAGCTATGGTTTCGTTTTCCATGCAACAAGAAGACTTCTAGTAACTATTTGAATGATTATAGTGTCTCCACCGGAGGGATCGAGGTCATCGACCAGTATCTTGACATGTGGTAATATGGTCAGACACCTTACAGTCAACCTTGCCTTCTAGCGGTCTTCCGCTTCAATCATGTATCCTACTTGGACACATCTCACTTATCATCTTACATAGCTTGAACTAACATTTGAAGTCCTCCTGGTCACGCTATCTCCGTGGTAGTTGGTTCCAAACATGGAATAAGTCACCTTTCCGATGGCTGTCGCTTGAGCTGTAGCTGCCTCAGTGGAGATGATTAACCACTTAACGAATATCTACTCAAGTAAGCTGGGCCGAGCCAGGCACATGAGAGTCACTATAGATACCATTAAAGACTTCAAGGGGGAGTTCATGGTGAATTGTTCGATGGTATTCCTAATGCCGACTGCTTTCACCTGGATCCTTGTGACGTTGTGCACATCAGCATATGTTACGCCGCTTCAAGTGTTTTCAAGGCACTCAGTCCTAACTTTAAATCCCTAGTAGGGTGTTGTTATAGCTTCTGTGGTGCGTGGAAAGAACTACCGGTGCGGTTAGGGTGTTTATAAGAGATTGTTTACTACGGTAAACACACTGGAAACCTTTTCTTCAAATCATCAATCTTATACCTTCAAACCTGGTTATAGACTTTATCTACCCTATTGATTTCATGGTGTCCTCGGTGAGACGAACGGTGACCAATCCACGATGAAGCCTTTAGATTCTTAATAACCGAAATAAATACTACCCTCTCCGAACGTTACCCCGGATCGAGCATTTCACGAAGTCCCTACCCTGAGCTAAGACTTCTACGAAGACCTTACGAGAAGAGAACTCTACGAATGAGTTGATCACTACGATTCTGAGACCGAGTTGAAGATTTTGAGCAAATCTACTGATTGCGAGAACGAGTTCGGAGAGTACTGGCTTGCTCGATAAGCTCTGTTTGTGTGTTTGTTTGACTGTCGTGAGGCGGCCGTGTTAGTATCTGCCCGGGTCTTTGTGTGTTTTGTCTGTTTGGGTAAGGGAGGCAGTTTACATCTTGCGAATATCGGGAAACGGGTTAGAGTTTGGAAGAGAAGTCTCTAGACGGGATGAGAAAAGTTGGTGATAACTTCGTTCGGGTTCTAAGGTTGTTTATTGTTGAAGGCCCTCGAGGTCTCGGTCCTGGTCGGAAATGGGTATCGTGTGGTGTGTGGAAAGAACTACCGGTGCGGTTAGGGTGTTTATAAGAGATTGTTTACTACGGTAAATACACTGGAAACCTTTTCTTCAAATCATCAATCTTATACCTTCAAACCTGGTTATAGACTTTATCCACCCTATTGATTTCACTTCCAAGGTTCTCTAATCAGGGGGTCATTCGAGACGAGGTCTTACCTGGGTACATCATTAATATAACGGTAAGTATCCGTCATCACTTCCCTCAAAGTGCTTGCCCCTAGCAGAACTAGTCCCGGTTCTAGAAACACTTCTAGTCTCGAATTTCGGTACATTTCATTGGCTGAAGTGCTTCCTGAACTTGCCTATCACGACTTCCGATGAGACCGGTGCGACGCTATGGGAGACATCATCCCGAGGTCAACCTTGGCGCCATCAAGCTTCCGTGTTATGGCACGGGCCCCCTTCAACTAATCATTATTTCGACTGACGTATATACATTCCTGGCCTGGAATTCAACTACTGCTATGTCCGTATTCATTTCTACCTACAGTAGGTAGTCATGATCCCCGACCTTTAGCCTGGCTAAATTGCAACAAACGCAGCCGGTGTGCCTAAACATCCTTCTCTTCGAACTCACTGAAATAAACATACCAACAAATGCTATTTTCAAGTATTCTGGCCTCCATCATGGGCTTCGCTGCCGCTGCGCCTATTTCAAGCCGGCTGCACCATAAAAGAACACAATATTCGACAGTGAAGGTACATGGGCAAGCCGAACCCCCACCGCCGTCAATGGAGCCTGAAACATGCCTCGATGGCACAAGGGCGAACGAGGTCTACATCATCAGTGACCATTTCGGACTCTGTGGTCCCAATGTTCTGGAGCCATGCACGAGCCATGCGGACAAAGTCGACAGCCTCTGCCGCGACACATGTGTCAATGCAGTGGATACGACGACCGGACTGCCGGCGGATATGTACGGCTTGTCCCATCCAAGGGCGGATGGAGGTTTCTTCATCTTGTACAACGGGACCCACTGCGAGCAGGACACCATGTATCTCAGATACGCTGCTCAGAGGGTCGGCACGGGCCCAGTGCGTTACGTCCAAGCCACGGACGTCAAGCCCATGGAGGTCTCCTCGTTCGGGAGCTTCCGGTATTTTCCTGTCAGGGACCAGGCTCCATCTACTTGAGATCCAGCGCAACCATGTTTTGAAGATGCAACTTGTTTCGAAACACACTTCGCAACATTTGAGACGGTTTTGGGGAGTAGGCAGAAGGCGGTCGGCAGGTTTGATGTTATGACCGCGGCTAATTGGAGCCGTTATTCGAGTTACTTCGAGTTACTTCAAATGGAGCGGTGCTTTTTGAAGGGTCTTGGTGTCCTTTTAAATATAGTGGATATCATCGGACTCATGCAGCATACTCAGGTTGACGACTGAGGACGAAGAAAATATTTTGAAGGAACTCTGGACACCTGGGCACCGTGTGTTCTGCATGAGGCCTGGTGGCATCGATCGAATCTCTGACAATGTGGAGAATGGGACAGACCTGCACTAGAAAGATTATGTCAAGGGCAAGATAAATATGACAACACCTGGCCTCGCTGCTGCGATGGGTGACTCTGATACATTGCCTTTTGGAGGATCATGCCATGTCCGTATGTTTCGAACTGTGGACTCAATCAATAGACCAGGCAAATCGAGGCCAATAAAACGGAAGGGTTATTCCAAATCAATATTGAGTAGTGACGGTACCATAAGCGGTCAGTCCAACTCAAGTGGTATCTATTTTACCGGGAACCTCATCATCAGACTGTGTCCCGAGCAGTATTACGGGCGAACAGCAGGAATCCGCCTGACCCCTCCGACCCATAGACCGGACTCCCTGAAAATGCTACTTCCATCCATGCAACGAAGTGAAACCCAACTCAATCAACCTCCCAAAAGGACTTCGGTTTGTCTGGAGTTCCATAGAACCCCGGACATGACTGCCTTTTGCCATCCAGCTTTTCGCGGCGATGGCGGCTCGGGCTTAGCCTGTCGATAACCTACTGCCGAGCAAAGCCCTGCTTAGCCTGTACGTAGGTTCCTAGTTAGCGATCAACAAACATAAATGTGCCGATATTGTTGGTTGAAACTCACCTTCATCTGCTCGATCCTCGCCTTCAATTGACTCGTCACCTCTGCCGCCCTCTTCCAGCTCTCGACACCATTGCCACCATTGCCACTAGAGCTCCCTCCGGCGGCAGAGGAGTGGTCCCCTGAATACATGTCTCTCTTGAAACCACGTGCAGGAGACGCACGACCACTGCTTGCCGAACTAGCCCCATTGCCCGAGTTGTACCTGCCCACGTCTGGGCTCAGCGCTCTTTTCCTCGCGTATGTTGTGGGGTGGTCGCCGAAGCCAGTTTCCCTCTCCTCCGACAAGTTACTAGCATAGGAGGTGCGGTTCCTAGACGCGGTGCTAGGAGCTCTGTGCAAACTACTTCCCAGACTGCCCTCTCGGTCCCTGAGCCCTCCGCCCATGTCGTCGTTCACGGGACTCGTAACGCCGAAAGTCGGGCTCAGGACCCTGTCGTCGCGCTGCAGACCAATCTGCTCGGCCTTACCGAGCGCCCGCTTGAGCCGGTCGAGCTCTCTCCTCAGCCGCTCGTTCGTGCCTTCTGCGGCCTCGGCATCACTACGGGCTCGAACGAGTTGTGTTTCTTTCGCCTTAATACTCAGAACATCTCTAGTGTGGTCCTCGATGAGCTGTGCATTCTGATTCTTCAGTTCTTGAATCTCCGACATGAGCTTGGATCTATCATGCCGGGATTCCTCGGCCTGCCGCATAAGGCTCTCGTTTGCAGCTCGCAGCTCTTCGAGTTCGGCCCGCTCAATTGCTGTCAAACCCGACATAGCTGGCGCAGGCTCGCTCGGCGCTTCGAAAGCTGCGGGCGCCGCAGGTTTGGCGAGAGACCGGCCAGCAAGACCCCCTCGACCCATGCCAAGTCGTTGGCGGGGCGGAGAAATAACCGGTTCGGGCTCTTCCTCATATTCGTCCTCGACCGGCGTCGGTGGAGTTGCGGCAGCTGCTTTTCGTGGAGGTGCCAGCGTCCTCTTCTGTGGCGCCTTGAGACCCCCTACTCCGGAAGGTTTCGTCATGGCGAGCTTGGACCCCACTGGTTTTGCTGTCGGCTGCGGTGCTAATGGGGGCGACTCCGACCGTGAAGCAGCTGGTGCTGGAGCTGGCTTCTTGGCGCCGCCTGGAGCCTTCTTGACACCGCCGCCCATGACCTTCTTTGGTGGTGGGGCTTTCGCTGCGGGAGCCGGTTTTGGTTTAGGCTTCTCCTTCGCCTTCACCTCTGCAGCTTCGAAGTACTCTTTGATTTTGGTCTTACGGATGTCATCCAGGCCCTCCAAATGTGGGCCCATCGCCCGCTCGCCAATAATCTTCATGATAGTACCCAATATCTCGGCTCCACCATCACGAAGTGCAGGACTCGATTCTGCCAGGAGCTTCTTGGCCGTGTCGACTACCTGACCAATCTCTGGCTTACTTGGTACGTCTTTTGTTGTCCGCAGACAGCGCACGAGAAACTTCATGGTACCCTCCTTGACTTGAGGGTTCTTGTGTACCAAGAACGCAAGGATGTCCTCCAGACATTCCGTCAAGCTTGTAGAAATGAAGACCTGGTCCAGTGCTGCACCGAGAGCATCTGCGACGGATGCTTTCTTCTCTTTCAATCGCTCCAAGATGGGCTGCATGACGATGGTCCGGTATTTCCCATATGCCGTTCGCATTCCTTTGGCTAGCAGCTCGATACATTGCGCCGCTTGTGTAACGACCGCGATGTTCGCATCTTTCATGCTTTTCGCCAGGCAGTGATTCACCTGACCGAAGTCACCATCTTTGATCCTTGGCACGTTGACCAGGGCGTACAGTGCCTCGAGTGCCTCTTTGCGGTCCTTCCACTTTGATGAAGCCAATTGGTCATAGAAGGTTGCCGGTATGTTCTTGGCGACGTCTTGGGGCTCTGCTAGGTCGAACGCGTCGATTTCCTCGGGCTCTTCACCCTCTTCTTCATCTTCACCGCCATCATCCTCATCACCTGCCGGCGCCTTCTCTTTTGCAGCCTGTTGAGTCCGTAGCAAGCGTTCCTGCTTCGGCGGGCCCTCAGCCTTGATCTTCTCGAACTGCGTCTCAAGGTCGGTTTGTTGCGTCGGTTTCAGATCGCCCCAGAACATGGGCTTCATGGCCTCCCTGAGCCACCTGTAAAATTCGACGGCAAGACCTGTTGCCTCGGCTCGCACATTCTTGTCGGCATGGCCGAAGGCTTTTGGTAGGACCTTTAGAACTGGCTTGGGATCGGCAAGTTTGCACCCATAATTATGGAATATTTGGGTAATAGCGTTTATTGCGGCAGCAATGGTCTTGGGTTGCTTGGCAGAGAGGACCGGCAAGATGTCTTCGATGACAGGATTGGGCACATCGAGCTCGCAGAGTAGAAGTAGTGCCTCGATGGCGGAGGCTTTCGTGCCTGCTCTAGCGGAGGGGAGGCCCTTCTCGCAGATTGGGCCAACCGTCACGCCTCTTGTCCTTGTGCAGTGTTCTTTCCCTCCGAATTTCAAAAAAGCGCAGTATGCCGCCATACCGTCCTGCTGGGCAGCCACATTGCTATCTGCAACGGCACCCTTCCATAGGCTCGAATCTCGGAGAAATGGTTGGAATGCAGCATCGTCTTCGTCGGCGGTAAGTTCAAACTGTTTCGTAGCGTCTTCGTATGCCTGTTTACGCACTTTCCAGATCTGTGAACGGAGCGTTTGGGTCAGTATTTAGCCATACAAAGAAAATAGTTCAGGTTGTGGCCCATCACCACTCGTCACACCGAAACCAAGGGGAAGCCCGCAGCCCGCAGTCAACCTTTAATCTCGGCAGTCCGGATGGGCTTGGAGGCGACGAACCTTGTGAACCCAACGATCTTCAAGCGGTAGAGAGCTGAAGTCCTCCTCTGCTTCAGCCATACTGGGCAACGCGGTGCTGGTGGAGGCGGTTGGTTTCGCCAAGGAGGCCGAGGAAGGCGGGCAAAGCTTGGGTAGCGTCTGCTTTTCGAAGGTGTTCTGACTGGGGTCGTCGTTGAACCCTCGCGCTATGCGTTTCGTCAGCTCCTTGAATCTTGACCACGGTTTGTGGCGCGCCATTTGGACAACAAGACGACAACATGATGGAGGTTTGATCCTGGCCCAGGCGTCACAAAGCAATGTGCAACGGTAGCTGCCCAGAGTCTGAGTGGATATGGGGTTGGATCCTCACCGAAAGATCGGGGACAGCAAACCCGCACTTGGGTCAGGGTAGCAGACCGCGCCTGTCTCTATTGCAGATCCGGGACGCGATAGATGAAAGTTTGACTATACTCGGTCGTGTTCGCAGGCGCTTTGTTCGTGTGTCTCAAAGGGATGTGTCGTTGCTCGTGGATCTCGTGTTTGTTTTATCTTGGGTAACAAACCACTGCAAGTCGTTGAAATCTTTCGGACATCGACTGCGACGGCAGTTTCCGAATCCAGGTCCTTTCTCTGTTGGGCGGGCAGTCCACGGGTGGGGTGGTTGGTGGCCAGGGGGGGGTTCAGGGGGAACCGTGTCAGTGGCTCGTCGGCAGCGCAGGCTGCCAGGGCAACCACAATCAATCGATGGATGCCTCCAGGGCCTATCTGACTGGCCTAAGTACCTACCTAGGTACCTAGGTACCTACCTAGGTAGGTAGAGCAGGTGGATTTCAGATAGAGAGGTACATACATACCTATGTACCCGATAGTAACCAATACTTCGCTGGTGCCCGGCAGTTGCGTCCATCTACGTCCAGCACTCGTCTATATCTCAAGGTAAGGTACCTAGGTACCTAGGTAGCTTCAGCGATCCATGCACAGCCGATATGAAGTTACCGCAGGACGACCTTGGAAGGTCCAGTGGTAGTAATAGAAAAGCTGCAATATTGTAATCTTCCCATTCAATGGTCACTGGGACACTTCGCAGGTTTGTTGGTTGTTTTCGCCCTTGCAAGGGACCTTCCAATAACTCATTCCCGCGGTCTGAACCCGAATGTCGCTGCCCAAAGGAGGGGCACACAAGCATTGCCGGGTCAACAAGATCGTCAGAGGCCTGTTAGCTGCCCGCTGCCAGCTGCCAGTTGGACGCCGGTGATGGCCCCTTGCTTAATATAGGCGAGCAAGTCAACCTTGGAACCTTGGGACCTTGGAACCTTGGAACCTTCCAAGGTTGGAAGCTCGGCCAGCTGGCAGTAGGTACACCACACAGTTCCTAGCGGCGCCTGCGTCAGCACCTGACTGGTGTATGGTAGTGCCCTACAGTACCTAGGTAGATAGTCAGAGACCTCAGTATCCCTGCAACCCAAGTAAATGCCCAGGTGCGCCCCGCGCCAGCAGAAGCAGACACATGCAAATGTGCCCCGCCAGATACTCAAGCTCGAGGAAGCTCCATGCTCTCGTGATTATCAGTCGAACAATAACTCAGTGAGAGAACCGGAATCCCCCTCCAGCATTGCGAACTCGCTTTGATGGGTCCTTTTGTTGCGACGGAATGGTGTTCATCCGCATTGCTTGACCTGCCCCATGTCAAGGTCACAAGGAGGAGACACAGGCAGGCGCAACCCTCCATAGATTGTAGCTAGTTGTAGTCCACGGGTAACTATTTAGTCTTCCAAGTGCCATATGCTGCGGTCCCCAGACCGCCCGCCAAAACTGAATTCAACCCAACGACCTAACCTGACAAGCCAACAAGGACAGATCCACTCTAACACGTCCAGAACAAAGCAGCCCGCCCCGTCTTCTGATCAACGAAACATCCCACGAAACCTTATCTTGACTGCAGCACTTGTAGTCTCAAACATCCCAGTGCGCCTTCCAGCCTTCACTGTGGGAATTGCGGCGGCGGCGACGACGGCGACGGCGACGACGACGACACTAACACAATAGCAACAGCAACAACGACAACGACAACAACGGTGACGACAACAACAACCACCGGGCAGATCCCTCAGCGCTTCTTCCGCGGCTGATACAACGACAGAGGCAATCGTGCTCCATCCATCTTGACCGCCGCATTTACAGCCCTTGGTCATCGACCCTCGACCGGCAGGCAGCGCAACCGCACCGCAATTGGCGAAGAGGACGGCGGTGGAATGCCGTTTGTCTGCGGGCTGGACCTCTCTACCACGCCATCAGTACCCGACAACCGACGCGCCGCACAATCCAATCGAGACATTGACAAGGCTCTTCTTCAACTTGACGTTGAGGGGAGGGAGGAGACGGCATAATGAGCCAGATATTGACCAGCCGACAGGCTGATGAGCTGCAAGTCTACCCAAACCCACATACTCGACGTACTGTTGGTGCTTTTGCTGCAGCAAGGGCTAACGGGTCCTGGCAGGCACAAGTCCATAATCGCGTATTTCTCTGCAAACAATTTATCACACACTACTGCAACGATGCGGGAAGAACTCAACATAGGCGAGGATGTGCTCGATGCCAATACAGTCAGGAAATATGAAGGCCTTCTCGAAAAGAAATGGACAAGCGTCGTCCGATTACAGAGAAAGGTACCCAACTTCAACGGACGAACCATTTACTGATCTGTTCACCCATGGACCGCTGACACGGCCGAACTTCCAGATAATGGACCTCGAATCGCGAACTGCTGCCCTACAATCCGAGCTCAGCAACGTAACACCAACTTCACTCTCCGGCCAGAACCAAGATCCTGTCAGCTGGCTACCCAAGGCGCCTGCACGACATACATTGCAGTCTCACCGAGAGCCAATCACCTGTGTGGCTTTCCACCCGACATTCTCGTCACTAGCATCGGGTTCTGAAGACTCCACGATCAAGATATGGGACTGGGAATTAGGAGAACTCGAAAGGACATTGAAGGGCCACACGAGGCCAGTCTTGGACGTCGACTTTGGAGGGCCGAGAGGAGGTACGCTACTGGCAAGCTGCTCAAGTGATCTTACCATAAAGCTATGGGACCCTGCAGACGAGTACAAGAATGTGCGAACCCTTCCCGGCCATGACCACAGCGTATCCGCCGTCCGCTTCATCCCATCCGGCGCAGCAGGGGCACCATCTTCCGGAAACCTCCTGGCATCAGCCTCCCGAGATAAAACAATACGGATATGGGATATCACCACAGGTTACTGTGTCAAGACTCTTCAAGGCCACCTTGACTGGGTACGCGACGTATGTCCTTCGATTGATGGACGCTTCCTTTTATCCGCCGGTGACGACCGGACCGCACGACTGTGGGATATATCTGTGTCCAACCCAGAAGTAAAACTAGCGTTTGTTGGCCACGAGCACGTCGTGGAGTGCGCCGTGCTGGCTCCAGCGGCGGCATATCCTTACCTAGCTGCACTCTCGGGTCTGAAGAAATCACCACCCGCATCTTCGACTGCGGAGTTCATGGCAACGGCCGGCAGAGATAAGACGATCAGGCTTTGGGATGCAAGAGGGACGTGTCTCAAAGTGTTGACGGGCCACGACAACTGGGTGAAGGCGTTGGTTTTTCATCCTGGGGGAAAGTATTTGCTCTCCGCTGGCGATGATAGGACGCTGCGATGCTGGGATTTGTCACAGGAGGGCAAATGCGTTAAGACACTGGAGGAAGTTCACGGGCACTTTGTGACTGCCATGAGGTGGGCACCAGGAGTTGTGAAACATGGAGCAGCTGTCAATGGAGCGAATGGCGTAAATGGGGCATCAACGGCCAGGAACAACGCAGGAGATGACGTCCAAATTCGGTGTGTTATTGCGACGGGCAGCGTGGATTTGAATGTGAAGATATTTGCGAACTAAGAAGGTCGCAAACCAGTCCTATTCAGCACGGCGTTGACGGCGGGATCATTTGCTGCGTATCCACCGGCGTTGGGTTCAGGGTGCTTCTTGGAGGCATATACCTATCATGGGCGCTCAATTGAGGAAGCTACATCGCTACACGCGGTAGTAGGAGAAAGATGAGTTCAGGGACCCGGACTAGGTGTTGGGCACCATTCAGGCCAGGTCTTTACCGCCTCTCCTCGGCTTTCAGGTCGATGGCTGATGCTGATCTCGCGACGGAGATTCCAAGCGCGGGGTACATCAGATTGATACCCAAGAGATGAGAGACGTTCCAAAAATCATCCAGCTTTTGCTCGATCCCCTTCATCATGATGTTGTGTGCACCTTCCTACTTGATCCGCAAGATATGGGCGACCAAAGTGAATCCCATGAGCTCCTAGCTGGATTTCCGGTTTAGCTCAAGTGGGACATGAGCGTTAATCGGGTGCAGTGTAACTCCTGCATCTTGCACGAGTTGTGACATTGATAGGGTCGTTGACGCAATAGGAGAGATTTCCCAGGGCCCCGTTCTTATCGAGGCCGACTCGGCTCCGGTGGATTTCCTCGTGAGTTACCGCGTACTAATGGGGAGCCTCACTCATTTACTTGACCTCACCAAGACCATTCCGTACCAAAATAACACAGGAAGCCACAAGGAAAAGCACAATGGCCGCGTCTCAGCCGAAAACCGCACTGAAGATCGTCTTCGGGGCTATGACCCTAGGCAGACAAGGCAAGACACCCGTAACATCATTGCTATCGTCTTCGCATCATAATCCCCTTCTAACAGCCCCACAGGCGCTGAACAGACCCGCGTTCATGATCTTCAAGACTGCGTGGAGATACTAGACGTCTTCCAGGAACACGGCCATGATGAGGTAGACACGGCCCGCGTCTACGGTGGCGGCTCCTCGGAGGAGTACCTCGGCCAGCTGAAATGGCAAGACCGCGGTCTGATCCTGGACACCAAGCTCTCCCCCAGCCGCACCGTCCAGCCCGGCGCCAAGGCCTACACGCACAAGAAGTCCGACATAAAGCCGGCGCTGCTGGAGAGTCTCAAGGCCCTCCAGGCCGACAAGGTCGACCTGTGGTACCTCCACGCGCCGGACCACGCGACGCCCTACGCCGAGACGCTGGAGGCCGTCAACGAGCTCTACAAGGATGGCTACTTCACCCGCTTCGGCATCAGCAACTACGCCGCCTGGGAGGTGGCGCAGATCTGCGAGCTGTGCGAGCGCAACGGCTGGAAGAAGCCCGACGTCTACCAGGGCGTGTACAACGCGCTCCAGCGCGCCGTCGAGCCGGAGCTGTTCCCCGCCCTGCGCCACTACGGGCTGGCCTTTTACGAGTACAACCCGCTCGCGGGGGGTCTGCTTACGGACCGGTACCGCCGTGACACGGAGGCGCACGAGGAGGGGTCGAGGTTCGACCCGAAGCGCAACCAGGGTGCGATGTATCGGAGTCGGTACTGGAACGATGCTTACTTCGACGCGCTGGACGTGGTGCGGCCTGTGGCGGAGAAGTTGGGGTTGACGACGGCCGAGGCGTCGCTTCGTTGGATTAGTCACCACAGCCTGTTGAGGAGGGAGGAGGGCGATGCGATCATCATTGGGGCAAGTAGCAAGAAGCAGTTGGAGGAGAACTTGGTGAGCCTTGAGAAGGGCCCGTTGCCGGAAGAGTTGGTGAAGGCCTTTGATGAGGGCTGGGCCCTTGTGAAGGGAGTTGCCAGACCCTACTTCCACTGAGCGGGGAATCGTGCTGGGACAGGAGCTTTGTGCTGGGAAATGGACTCGAGTGTGTCTCTGTGCTAAGTTGCAGCCAGTCCCACGATGTCGGAATTTTTGGTCCGCAACTGAAGATGCCGTGGATGAGGACGCTGATATGCGGTTTAAAGTACACAATCATTCAAGGCGATGCTTTTGAAGCATCTCTGAATCGGCGTACTATGTATGCTAGCTAAACCGAGATAGCCCTCAAGAAAGCCGGGCTCTCATTGCCTTGTATGACCTTAGCGATGGGCGTCAAATAGGCTTCCTGGTCACCCTGCAGCTGCTTCACATACGCCTGAGCAACCTTGAGCCATGTCGTCTTCTCCGCCTTGCTCGCACCAGCACCCTGCCACACCCATATCACCTTGCCGCCATCATCCAAGATGAAGACGTCGTTTCCATCCAGATCGGACTTTGAAATGGAGTCACCCTCTTTCACTTGCCCAAAGTTCAGCCGGCCCGACTTGTCGCTGAGTCTGAACAGCTTTTTCTCCCTGCGTCCCTCGGCCGGCCTGCTCACGGGTCTCGACCTGCGATACTCCTCAGTCACCGGGGCAGCGTCCTTGTCTCCGCCGAGCATTTCCACCACCAATCTTGAACGGGACTCCGTCTGCGACAGAACCTCAACCTCGACATGCTTAGCTTCAGTCATATCGTGCACGACCTGGGCAGCCTTGGCCTTCTCCATTGGTGAAGAATCTCGACCCTGCCACACAAAGATCTTGTCGCCCTTGTCCAGCACGAACACATCCTCCACGTCCAGGGACTCCCATGTCGGCGGTACCTCGTGCACAACGACTGAGTCCCGCTTGGAGCCGGGGTGCTTGAACACCCGCAGTAGCGTGAGGACTTCTTCCTTGGGCTGCTCCTCGACGTGCCGGAACCCGGACCGCACGCCGCCTGAGCGGATCTGCAATCTCGGGAAGAGCTCCATGAAGGCGTCGCTGGGGCTTGACTGAATCTCGCGGTGCTGCGTCGCCGTGCCGTGGAGAAACTCGTCGAGCTCGACCGTCTTGTAGGCCGCCACACCCGCCTCGTCCTGGGACGTGTGACTCCCCAGCCAAAAGAAGATATCGTGGCCGAGCTTATCCTCCCCTTCGCTGCCCTTGCCAATCTTGTACGAGTGCAGGACGATGTAGCTGTCGCCGTCTAGGAATTGACCGTACTTTGTCTTGGGCCACGGGATAATTTCGAAGTCTTCAACGCGCCAGATATGAAGCCCGGATGTGACACCGACCTGCCCGTCGTTCCAGGCTGGTTCGGAAGCGGCGCTGTTGTATTTTACCTTGTGGTCGATGTCGCTGCCTATAAGCTCCACATTGCTGTCCTTGATGTCGTACTCCTCCGGGTGAACAAGACCGTCTTTGGGCGCCATTTTCGAGTTGTTTGATTATGGTGGTACTGTTTGAGTGGAAAGCAGGATGTTTCATAAGGAAGTGGTAATACAGAATACTTTGAGTTGAGATTTGTGAGGTCAAATTCCGAGGAGAATGCATCTATATACGGGAGGAAATGAAACGGGCCTCTAGCTTGCAGGCCAGGTTGGCACTTACACTGTACAGCGTATTAAACGTAATGTGTTCAGGGGATTCAGGGTCCTTCCTGTGGATAATGCGGGGCCCCTCAGCTGACTTCACATGCTTCGTTGGTCACTACCTAGGTACTCTGAAGGCTCAGTACCGAGCCGCTGAGCCGCATCTGCGAGCGGAGTGCGCGTGGGTCAGGTGGTCGAGTCGGAGATGATGCTCTCGACATGTCAACTCAACATCTTTCCAGCAGGATTACTAGCAGATTCGGATATCCCGGGAAGGACGATCTGAGTGGAGGTAAGGCTCGGACTCCGATGGGTATTCTAATTATAGAACCCACTTGCTCCCGTATACTCAGATACGCCTGGTAGGGCGACTGCACAGCCGCATAGGCTCTCGGCAGTCTCTGGACGTGTCATTTGCAACCAGGACCAGGCCAAGGGCCCGAACACATGGCTGATGATAAGGCCCATACAACTCTGTATGTCCAGTGGAACTTGCCGCATCGGGTGATCACCCTTCTTATTTCTGGAAGGCCACAATCGAGTACCATTGGTATGAGTGAACCTCAGACCCTATACCCGCTTGCCCATAGCTCTGCCTGCTCGCTGTACACCACAGGCGCCAAGATTCGTCGCCCTTACAAGCAGAATTGGCACGGCCTTCGTGTGCCGGCGATACTGTTGATCATAGCTCGCGTGAACGAGTTCGAGACTCCCCATGACAATCAGGGAGCGTTTCAAGCCATTGGGTTCCCCCGTCTGCAACATCTCCTATTCTTGCTGCATCTTCGTAAGTGGATATGTCGCATTGCGTGGGCCAATTCAACCCCTTCAACCCCTTCAACCCCTTCTGCCTCTGTTGGCCACATTGGGTCTCCACCATACTGGCTTCGAGTGTGCACTTGGGTTCATCCTTGGGGTCTCCGACTCTTTACTCTCGAGAATCTTTTGCAGATGGTCGGCGCTCCTCAAGCAGGTACTTTTCCTTGGTCATGAGCCCAGACTTTATGCCTTTAGTTCTCATTTGCTCTGCCACGAGGCCGTCTCCCTGCCCTTGGAAAAATGCAGTGAAATATTCGGGATCAAAAATATCTGGTTCAGATTTGTTGCTCCTCATATGCAAGCCTTCAGGATGTAAAACAGTTGTGTCGTCCTCCACGCTTCTCAGGGAACGTCTACCTGTAGGCGTGGGGAGGGTGTCCTCAGCTGCCCCCCGCCGCAGGTGACCTTTTTGCAACTTGTTTGTTTGAGAGTCATAGTCCGGCATCGGTCCGACTTCATGTAATGGTAGCCAGTGGCCGTGGTACTGTGCAACGAGCTTGCCGTCAATGCCACCCTTCCAGATAAACAGCAAATACTGATGTCGGAATGCAAGGAGAACCGGTATATCATGCCCTGGCGGTAACATGTCCCTGAGATTCGGTAGGTCATGTCGGGGATTTGTACCTAACACCGTCTCGAATTGCTTTGGACCTTCAGTTCGTCCATGGTACTCGGCCCGGAACCAGGCACAGAAATTCGTGAGGACTGGTGTCAGGATGTCCCACTCCGGATTCGGCATTTTGCCGATGGCCAGGTCGTCGCACGTCCTCATCGTGACACTGAAAGAGGCGTTGACGGCGACCCATACACACCCCAAGAGCCGTCCAGGGTGATCCTTTACAAAGCTACTGTGGTGCTCCATATAGACAAACGCATCCTCGGGTACAATGCCATCTATATGACCGAAAATCCGCTTTGGTAAAGTCGGGGCCAGAGACCTGGACCACCGTACAAATGCTGGATCGTATTTGTTCTTCTGCACCCTGTTCGCTACCCCAGAGATCAGCAACGGGTATGTGAGAACCATGCCGCGGTGGCGCTTCGTGGTTATGTTTGAGGACATCTCAGGGTGCGTCACGCGCCTGCGGTCGTCAAAGTCGAGTTCCAACCATGCCGTGGCTCTCTGCAACATGGTTTTTTTAACCCACGGCCTGGCATTGTGGTGAGTCGGTTCGTGGTAGTATAGATGCCGCCGGAAAGAAGGGGACACCCAGAGCGAATTCGTCAAAGGGTCGAAAGTCAATCCCGGCGGCTTCTTAAGCTCCCGAAGCTCAAGGGACCGGATGAGACCTGGTCGGCGGTGCAAGGGCGAGTCTTCCCACATGTCGGGGCCCCATGTAGTCCGCTGTTGCGTCTTCTTTGTATTCGTCACCCCTGGTCGTTGCGTTATTTCGCCTTCGTGATTTTTCTCTCTATTCAACCTCCCTTCTTCTATCGCAATTTCCTCGTAGATTCTGGCAGCCTTAAGCTTCTCGAGTTCTTTTTGGAATCCCTTTACTCGCCATCTAGATTCCGTGGTACTATACGGCCTCGGAAGACATCGTACCGGAGAGCAAGGGTTGCAGCTTGGGGAAAGCCATCTCGAGCCTGCACGGTGGCATGCCGCCGTGACGGGGAAGCATCGGGCTGCGAAGGGCATTTGTCGTGGAGGTACGTCCAGTCATACTCGGGTCAGTTCAGTGCATGCCTCAGTCATGACATATCTTAGTGATGAGGGCCTGGATGGGTTACAAATTATGAACAGTCGGCTTCCACTTTTACGACGAAAGTTGAAAGTTCCCGACGTGACGGCGGATGCGACGCTTTTCTGCCGTCTCTTAATCCCAGAGTGACACCGCTTTCACTCAGGGCAATGCCCGCCCCTAACCCTAGAGACTACAAGTCTTCTAATCCTAAGATGATCGACTGTTGAACTACTTGACGAAGCTTGGATCACTTTAGAGGATATTTCGCCAAAGACCAGCTAGATGAAGTCTCAGCTTGGTGAGTGGCATGCTGGTAACCAGTCTGAGCTTTTTAGATAGCACTTTGTGATGCATGTCACGGTGCAATGATGCCCCAAGTGCCTTATACCACACATTGAATACCATCTTCCAAGACTGCTCCACCCGTTACTCGCCCAAAGAAAGCGCTTATAGGGGGGGTCAGGTCTGATGCGTCTTCATCTTACTGGACTTCCAGCAGCAACAGATCACAAGGAGTCATGACAGGCAATTGCAAGACTTGGTGGATCCAAAGGTAGTCCCTAGCGACTAGTTAAATCTGCCATGCTTTTGGGCAGACACAAGGTTGACCAAGACAACAGATGGTCAGAGTTTGGGGTTTTGATGGTGGCATGGAACTATTCAGATAGAGACTAGAATGTCAAATTACAATTTCTTACTTGTAACATTGATAGCTCGAAGGTATGGCTCCGAAAAGACAACGAAGTAAACTGCAATGGCTGCAGAGGAAAGTGAGAATCCGTAACGCAAGGTAAACAACTCAAATCTATGAGAATGATAATGTAAAATCTCAATGCTTTTCACTATGTTTCGATAATGGATGGACATCTCCAATTCGTATTGCTGTACAAAGTGCGGCCATGTTTTTGTATTTAACGTAGAGATATGATGCTCAGCTCCATGGCGAAGAGCGACTAATAGCTGCATAGTAATGAGGCCGGCAGAAGCTTTGGGTCTTTTTAGGTTCCGAGAGTATCATGAGCTCCTCTTCTGGGTAGCTGCCCGCACATATGAAAGTTCAGAGACACCAAAGAAGCTCTTAGAAGGTACCCAGGTACCTAAGTAGCTGAGTAGGGCTACCGCATTCTTTAGACATACCTACCTTAAGTAGGCCTTGCCCGAAGGTTGTCTCCGCCCCCTCTCTTTGGCAACCTTGGAACCTTGAACCATTATCTTCGTTGACCATCAGCCAGAGAAGATCGCACCTACCAATTTCACCTGCTGAAAACCCAAACCAAACATAATCTTCGACGCGGACAGCTCGTTCTAAGATTTCCCCAACCATGGCTGCAGCTGTCCCCAAAGAGGAACTCATTGCCATCATCAGAGGCATCAATGCTGCTGGAGAGGCTCTCAGCCTTGGCGATACCAGCCAAGACTCTAACGCTCGACGAGCGCTACTCCTGGAGGCCAAGAAGCTGGTCGCATCCTTGGAGGACCCCAATGCTGAGGTCTGGCCTCGAGCCTTCCAGGTCAATGTTGGTGTAAGTGTCGATTACCTGTGTCTTGATCAAATTTGCGTCATCTTCCCCAGCCTGTAAACATCGATTGCATGAAGACCTCGCTCGGTGAATCATTGTCTTGGATTTTTTAGAGACACTACCTGTAAATTGTGCTGACCAACACTATCCAGATCTCAATCGATATCGCCTGGAACCTCGGTGTTTGGGACAAGCTTGGAAAGCAGAATTCAGTCGCTCTTGTCGAGATCGTCGAGGACACTGGAGCTGACGGTACCGTCATAGGTAGGTAATGGCTTCGGCTATGATGTGCGAACAGTTGGCAGTGGCTAATCAATCATCTTTTTCAGCCCGCATCATGCGACAGCTCACTGCGGCTGGACTCCTCATTGATCTGTCTGGTCCTCGCGGTCCGGGCTATGCCCTAACCTCCCTGGGGAAGCCCTACTTGGACCCCAATCATCGATCTTTCAACCGATTTCTCCTTCATAATGTTGTTTCGAACATACGTCAAGTGGTCGAGCACAAGTCCTCACGAATCACAGATGCTGCAGCAGATCCCAAGGAACTCTGGTTCAAGCTGGCCAGTGATCCTGAGCGAGCCAAAGACATGGCTCAGGGAATGAGATCTCTCAGCACTGGCAGCCTGGCAGCAACTGCCTTTCCATTCGGAGAGGAGCTCGGAAAGCTAGACATCAAGGAGGACGAGATCGTTATCGTCGATGTCGCTGGAGGACAAGGCCACATCATGACAGATGTGCGTGAGCGGTACCCTAACCTGAAAGGTCGCATCATCGTTCAGGATCTTCCCGCGGTCCTTGACACTGTCCCTGGTGGCCCACCCAAGGGAATCGAGTTCATGCCTTACAACATGTTTACCCCACAGCCGGTTCGAAACGCCTATGCTTACTACTTTCGCCACATCATTCACGACTGGGACGACCTTTCGGTCGGCCTAATCCTGCAGCAAATCATCCCGATCCTGAAGGAGAGCCCTAGATCCAAGTTGCTACTGGCCGACTTAGTGTTGCCTGAGGCAAACACCGGAATGCAAGAGGCAATCAGGGATTTCACCATGTTTCCCATCGGAGGCATGGAGCGAACTGTGGGCCAGTGGAGACAGCTTCTGGCGACCAACGGACTGGAAATCAAGAAGATCTGGAGAGGAACGGAGCCAGAGGCTTGTGTCGAGTGTGTCCTGACCACTGGATCTGGCGAGAGCACTGTGGTCGGACAGGCTGATAAGTAGCATCCATTTGAAGGTGGCCGACATGCAACAATGGACCGGCTGACTCAGAGACAAAAGGGGGAAGAAAGGAAATGAAGACGAAAAAGAAAGAAGCAAGAAATGAAGCAGAGGGGCTGATTCTGTAGACTGATCAGCCGCAATAAGAATGAGAACCATACCTTCATACATTCAATCGTTGCCACTTAGGTGGTGCACCCCGAGGAGACTAAGCACCACCTGCAGCAACCTGTCGATCCCCAACAAGCAGTGATGTATCACTGTATGTAGATGTAACAGTTGTGGGCCATGTCCTTGACCGAAGGCATCTGATGAGCCTGGTCTAACTGAGGCAGGTTCGAGATCCGCATGTCTCCACATATGAATACCTAGGCAGTCTTCATCCGAGTTTTGGACAGTCAAATCACTAAATACTATGTACCTTCCCTATAGCGTACGTTGGTAGTTCTTTATGCCGAGCTGTTATATCTGGTACCCAAATATAAGAGGGAACAATCGCTCATTCTCCTGCTTCGTTACTTTCCACAGCTACATCGATGTAGAGGCTCCTCCATCTTCTCGATCTTGGATAACGGCCTCAAGGGTTCTTGCAGGCTTACCTGACAGAACAAGTGAGGACTCATAACTTAACTAGAGTGTCTAGAGGCTCTACGCTTCCAGGGCTAAGGGTCATACTGACAACTGCTGCCTTGGACATTTTCTCGAGCAAACCGCTCCGTCTAATTTTCCAGTCAGCAATGGCGCCTGCTCCGCCGCCTCAAAGGGATCATGAATGCCAGGCAAATCATATACACCAGTTGGCTGTTCTGCCAGCCGATTCAAGCCTTAACATCAAGGCTCATCAATTTCGATGCATCCATCCCGCCCTATTCCTCCACTGTATCCCTTCCAGCTCTTCCTTGCTGACAAGACCGCTCACCTCCAGCTCCTCCAACCATTTCAGTCCGTTTTCATTAGATGCAAAGGGATAATCCACACTGTATAGAATCCTATCTTTCTTGGTGTTCCTAAAGATCGTAACCAGAGGGTCCAGACTCCAATTGCCGCTCGTAGTCAACCATATGTTCTCATTCCAGACTTGCTGGAAATTCCTGGCATTGCCCCAGCGACCAGAAATCCTCACAATACGTTGCAGCATGAAGGGTATCATCTCACCAAAGTGCCCGATAATGATCTTGAGCCTAGGGAAGCGATCGAAGACTCCGGCGCCAAAGAGCCTCAGGAGGTGCGCGGCGACATCGCTGTGCCAACCAAATGCATAAGCTGGTATATCCGTCGTCACCAAGTCAGGCACGGTGGAGGAGTTGTAGGCGGCTTCGAAGACAGCGTCAGACTGCCATGTCTGGTGTAAATAGATCAGCACATCCAAGTCTGATGCCTTCTGCCACAGGATGTCATACTCGGGCCCCTCGTAGTACTTGCCCGCCTCGGTATGGTTCTCAACCAGGGCGCCGACAAACCTTACCCCGGCAGCCCCCGAGCACGTGCGTTGCAGCTCGGCCGCTGCTTGTTCCGGATGCTCCACCGGCAGCACAGCAAAGCCGGCGAAGCGGGTTGGATAGCTCCGGATCGCCTCGATAACCTCGTTGTTCGCCGCTCGGCTTTGTTCAGGAGATAATTCACAGGGACTATGGGAGATCACCTGTAGACTGACCTTACCGGCGTCCATATGTTGTATACGCAGCGGTCCGGCTTCTGTGAACATGTCCCAGAGGCCTGGGATAGGAAGCTGTTGCAATCCCGCAGTCTTCTTGCTTAGGGACTTTAACGAGGCCTTCGACAAGAAGTGCTCTTCGAGGGTGATGATCGGGCTATCTCTCGAATTGGTTGTGTGAGACCAACGGGGGCTTACCCCAGTAGTACTTCTGGTTGCCTTTGCAAGGAATACATTAGGACGACGACTACAAGCAAATATACAGCATGGGCCAAATGAAGACAAGAGGGGAGTAACATTTCAGGTTGAAACTATGCTAGCCATGATGATATATCGTTCTATCCGGGCAAAGGTGCGACAACTTGAGGTATATGTGTATTGGTAGTCGGGTGGGGGTTAGACTTGGAAAAGTTGACGAGTCTAGAAGAAATTTATGCCACACAACAGTGGATGCGGTTGATGTTTGTCTTATATATGCTCATTGTTATTGGAGCCAGCAGGTTTCTAGAGAAAATTTGGTTGCTGATCACCTGGATGTCCGCAGGGCCCTGTGTGTGTGCCGCCGTATCCGTCCCCGCATGTACACCCTGCCGGCGTGAGGACGTGATGTCTTTAGGGTTTTCAGTGCGTATCAGTGGGTTGTCTGCTCCAGCTCTACTCTTGCCATAAGTCAGTCGATGATAGGGAGGACAAGTCGCCGGTGGAACTCCGTATTGGGACTCGAGGCAGTTATCATACTCCCGCAGATATTGCAAGAAACAGTATATGACGAACCCACTTGTCTGTATAGTTGGGAGATATAACCATCGATTCCCCGGAGAGAGCGGGATCCATATGCGCCATAGACTAGAGGAGATATTGATATAGAAATACTGTGTATATAATGCCCAGATATTCTGAGCACTATGATTCGTGCTCCTCCAGGGCTGCCCCGTATCCTTGGCCACACCATTGCACCGTCAGAGGGAAAGCCTGATAGAATTTAGTATGTACTTAATTACGCTTGTCATTTGCCAGAGAACAATGAAACGAGATGAGCCAGTCCTGATGCCGTACAGGCTGTGGACTCTATTCTTGATGAGGGCGTGAAATAAACGTAGTATCGATAGGGCATGATCCAGGCTGAATCAAATATTGTCTATCTATTTGAGTACGAGGTGTTGATGCTATGGAGGCCCCCTGAGGCCCCCCTTCTTCCCAAGTGCTTTAGGTAAGCACAGAAATTAATTATAGATTGAAGGCATTTGGCTAGACCTGTTTAATCACCACCAATCGCGGTACTATATAGTTAGTTTGTACTCGGAGGGTATATGCTCGTCTATCTAATACTAAGTGGCTGAATCCATCCTATAGATATTCCGGTTGCCCCAGTATTGTTGCTGTGGAGTCATCACGTATGGCCTTGATACGTATTGCTGAAGTATACAGGGCGATAGCGATTAGTGTGCCACCATATGTCAGGTGCGTAAGTGACCCTGTTGAAGGAATAGCGAGGATTAGACGACATTGTCCAAGGATGAATCTGTGTATATGGAGATTGTTCTGTTGATTAGACGCTGGGCTTTTTATCTGTAGCTCTGAAACTTGAGAAATGGCTTATCAAGTGGAGTTGGAAGTGTACTTGGGGACAAGCAAGGGCTATATAGCTATAAGTTCAAGATGACTTGATCACTCGATCGTACTCGGTGAGACAGCGATTGTGGTCTTAGAGCAATTCAGGGGCATAGTCATAGGATACTCTATCCATTCAATCTCCACTCGTGAGGACAGCTCCATGATGAGCAGATTGCTATATCTCACAAGAAGGGCTCGCAGTATTGACAATGCTTTGATTCTAATCATTGTATGAATTTTTAATTGTGATGACCTGCACCATAGAAGCCCCCAAGGCCTCAGCCTCAGTCAAGCGGGTACCTCATCTTGTCTGTCGAAATTGACGACAACTGAGCCAAGGCGAACAGCAGGATCGATCTGATCCGAAACAATGTTTGCTTAGTTACCCTCCTCCTCATAGTTCTTCCCCGCAACGACGTATCTACTGGCCCGCCGCGCAGCTGGTGACATCCGCTTGTTGTTGCCCTTGTGGCCCTTGTGGCCATTATGGTTCTTATGACCTGAATTTGTGTTGGACCCCGTACCGGAGCCTGACGCCGTAGTACTGGAACCCGAAGATGTGGTATCCGAGGTCGCAGCCGCCGTACTGGCGCTCACACTCGCCGTGGCCAACTCTTTTTCTACCTGCTGCGAGATAGATGAATCATCATCTAGGATGGACTCTACAATGTCAATCCCTTGATCATCCACAGACTTAGCATCTTGGTTTCCGTCGATTGCTGCCGGTAGATCCTTCTGGTTCTGCTGAACCTGAGCCATGATCCCTTCAAGAGTCTGAGCTGTGGTGATGTTCGACGGCGAGTTGTTGTCCGGCAAGCCCGACGTGTCTGTCTGCTGCACAGCAAAGCAGCCACCGTAATCTTGAGCATTGCGGCAGCGGACAGTGCAGACATTTCCTTGTGATGCTGATTTCGTGTCAGCTTAGAAGACAATAGGTGATACAAATAAAATATTGGCTTACATCCAATGCACGCCATGTCATCTGGCAGGCTTACTTGGAGCTGTAGTTGGCCTTTGTTGCTCGAACTGTCATCCTGCTCAACGTCCAGTGCCACTTGCCCGCTCGTACCAGATGCGTTTGAGGTTTGGTCCAAGTCACATGTGTATGGCCCAGTGCCGTTGGAATTGACCTGGTTGATCGTGACCTTCACCTTGCTTCCCTGAGTTACCTTTGTGACGTCTCCTGAGGCTAAAGCATCCTCGGTGTTCTCGCCAATATCGATATTGCCCTTCGCTAGTGTCCGCCCGCATTCGTTGACAACATTTGCTGAGATCTCCGCCAGTGAGATGAAATTGGCATCGGTAGAGTCGGAGGAGTCAACTATAATGGATCAGCACCGGCATTTGTCTTACTGAGCAGCCCTAGCTTGATGAACGCACCTTGCAGACCATAACTATTCCCAGAGTCGCCCACTGCTTTCACGATTACACCCTGGGCGCTGGCCATGGCTAGCATGGCCGAGGTGATGAAGGCTCGAGTTGCGAAAGGCATTGCGTCAAAAATATTTCGAAGAAGAATTGTTACAAATATACAATCAAAGGAAACCCAGGTAAAGAAGAGAAGCAGACCTGCTGATAGTATGGAAGAGGAGGGATAGCCCAAGAATCAAAAGCACTTAGCAGCAACTTATAAAAGAAGATCTGGAAAGCAGAGCTTGCGCCAAGCAAGTTAATAAATAAGGTTAGGAGCATAAATGTCAAACCCTCAAAATACGGTTCGCTGAGTTCCACCCCCTGCCCTAAACGTCTGCTACAAAGGCTGTCGCAGCTTCGCCGCAGGTCGAAACCCCCCTTCAACATTGAGTGGATCAGTCAAGCAGGGTTCGACAAGTCAACACATCTAAGCACAGCGCTTCGTTTGGCTGATGCAGCAAGCATGAACTGCAAGGTCAGAAACATCAGTCAAGTCTTTTGCGACAGAATTTTCCTTGGGATATTGTTTTGGGACGATTTCAGGCTTGTGTGCAGCAGTTTCGGGACCGGAACCTTGGATTCGCTTGGGATCTCAAGATGCATGTGATACCCCAGGGCCCTTCATGGCCGAATCAGGCAATACGGCGGCTCAATACTCGTTACCACAAGCGTCAAGTATATGTTGCGTAGAACAAGCATAACTGATTGAAAATTGCCCCTATTCGAAGAGGACGACCCGTCCTCAGACGATATCTGCTTCCTAGGTTCCCCTGGGCACTACAAGCCTCAACTTCATACAACTTACCCGAGACCCCTGGTGGTTACATAGTACTATCAGATCAGTCGCAAATCGGCGGAGTTCAGGATGAATCTAAGGGTCCTTCTTTTCTGATGATCCTTGATCACGTATAGACGAGTATCCGGTAAGATCTTCTGCTGTTTTTCTCGATCCTTTGCGAATCTGTCATTCTGGCAATACATATGTAAACCTTGGTACATAGGATTATGTGTACGCACACTGATGCATCAGTGCGGTTGAACAAAGTGCAACGATACCTTGGCACCAAAGCTACATCGGGTCTCTTGACCAAAAAAAAAAAAAAGGAGAAAAAAAAGGGGGGGGGGGTGAATAGCAACATGTGTTTGGGCCCTACATAGACCGCCAAGTTCGGCATTAAATGTGTTCAATTACCTACCCTTATGTAAGTTTAGTGTTGTAGCATACATAATTACACGCTCGCAAATGCAATCACCTAGGCCGCCCTCCAATTAGGGCTTCCTAATTGTTTCGAGCGCTGGGCCACGACAACCTCAAGAGTCAGAAGCAGAACATTACAAGCACATATGTAACTTACCTACTGCTGGAGTCCTCGTCTCGTTGCCGCCAATGACTCATCCCTCGCAAGCGGCGGCAAACTTAAATCGGCATTCAGGTTTTTGGCAAGATGGTCCGGGGGGGTTCAAAGTTGGGCATGTGTGGATGGGGTCCCCATCGAAATGGCGAGACAAGCGAAGATGGCCTCACTTAGACATCAGATTGAGGAAAGAATCGATTGATACTCCTCATTGACCTTTTACACCTCTGGACACCGTATCTCATGCTTTTATCGTGTTGAGAAATCGCCATACACATAACCGTCCGGCCCGGCTCCGGCCCCGGCTCCGGGACTACACATGTGCATAATCATGTATCAACCGCACCTGGCGATTCTTAATTTCCCCGCGAAACTTCTGCGATTTGGATGATTATTACCCCATCTACACTATGGCATGCAGACAACGGCCCGAGCTCGGGATCTTCGCCGTTGCATGGCACTATCCGGAAGCTGCTAGTAGTTGGGCAAGAAACAATGCATCCTACATTTGTACTAGCTGCAGTGGCTTCCAAGGATACGAGTGCACGACATGCGTGCCGTCAACGCCGACCCACCCTGATATCATCCTCGCTACTCCGACATGGCCGGCCACGCAAGACGCAGAACACGTCGCATTTTTCACGACGATCCCGTTCCCTCAGTGACGTGGTGTTGCGAATACCGTCGGGGCTGTGTGGCGATGGAAAACAGACATCTAGTATTTAGCTCGCTCAAATGAAACAGTCCAACTGACTTAAAGCTCGGTTCAGTTCAGTCTCGTGTACACTAGATCTTGGAAAGGATCCTGCACATTGGAAATTCCCCTACAGCCGAAGCGAACCCAAGTTCTTGACCATGGGCCTGGCCAGGAAGATCAAGGCAAAGCTCACCCCTGACAATGTCAAGTCTCGAGATACACAACCGGGCGAGACCAACATGCACCCTAATGGCAGTGCGCGGGGTGCATCCCCAAACGCGACAAGCAACGCATCTATGAACCACGTCTGCGCAGAGAGGTCCCAGCTTTTCCGGGGTCGCTGGCCACGGGATTCCGGGGTGGAAGTCGGTCGTGACTCGCGTTTCAGAGAGCATGTCGACGATGGCTTCTCTATCTCCACCACACGGCGACCACGGACTCTGATACGAACACGAACGGCACAGAGCCGGATCTCTTGCCTGACCAAAGCAGTCGACCCGCTGCTCACGCTCCTGGTGTGGACACCATTGGATGATGACTCCCGGTCGAGCCGGCGGCACGTCCTTCTGCCGAAGAGATGCTCGGCAGTCAACTGAACGGGCCTTGTCTTTCTACCGACAGCAGAGCTATGACCAAACCGAAACAGTCTAACACCGGTCAACCGGGAGACAAACACACACCACGCCTGCAAGCAGATTTCTGATACTTGGGCCTGACCACCTTGGAGTGGAATACCTGGCTGGGTCCCAGCCTGCATAGCGTTCATGTCCAGGGGACCCACGAGTCTATCCTGCGTCATTCTTGACGGGGCTTCACAAACTATACCGGAGACAGGATTCCAGGTTTCGGAGTCAAGGCTCATCCTTCAAATCTGCGAGATGCGGACACTGCTTACTCACGACCCGACCATGCTCATGGTCAAGTGAAAGATAGCTGGAGTCATAGACAGAGAGAATGCTTCTGCTGCCACCGGGATGTCCATCAAGTACCTCGAACCCACCGTACTTGGCTCCCTGGACAGGAGAGACCTCCGCACTTGTACGACAGCCTCGACGGCAGATGCCTTCGCCACAAAGAGCCTCGACATCTGGGATGTGAGGGGTTCATTTCCTGAGGATGGAGTAGTAGCCCCGAAACTGCCCGCCGACGAAACACAAGCTGGGGGTACGCCCCCTGAACCATCCATAAACACTGTTGGACCCCCATATACAGAACCAGTCTTCTGTTAACGACAGCGACGTTGCAATCCAGATCACGATTCATGAGAGAATTACAGCGATGAAAGAGCGACTGTATGAGAAACCGAAGAATTTGTTTAGGGCAACACAGGGATCAAGCTCACCTGATCATGTAGACGCGGAAACGTGGAGCCATGCAAGGTGGAGATGTATTTGGTGTTGCCCGTTTTTCGAGGGGGATTGCTTGACACGCGGGAGAGCTTTGCTATTATGCGGACACGAATTGAACGTTAGATATCCTCTCTTGTTTCACATTGTTCAAGATCTTTGACTGAATCAAATTTCCTCCTCCAATACGACTTCATCGAATGGCAAAAGAACCAGTCATTTTGAGTTCATCCCTACCAGGCAGCTGCAGTCTGCGGATGCCTAGGCGCTGCGGTTTGATCAACAATAGCATCCACGGGTCATCCGGGGCTCTAAAGACCCGTGATGCTCAAGCCATGTCTGAAATGTATAGCGAGTCTGTTGATATATGACTGAGCGGGAGAATATCCCGATGGTAACAACCTGGATATATGATGCAAGGCGACGCATGAACGTGTGTGTTATCTCACTCAACAAGATATGCTATGTACAAGCCAACGAGCTTCCCGAGAATCAGTAACTTCTTTTTGAAGCTAACTAGGTATAATTGATGACATCCCTGCCGGAGTTTGAGAACTATAGGATATCTCCGAATGCAAAGCCAAATCAAATGCTAATCAGCAAGAGATGCAGACCAGAACTCCCTGCCAGACCCCTGGACCGTCAGAACCGTCAAGGTATGAATCACTCAGTCTTTTCCTTCTTCTCACCCTTTTTGTCGTCGTTCTTGTCCTCCTTGTCATCCTTCTTGTCATCCTTCTTGTCATCCTTCTTGTCATCCTTCTTGTCATCCTTCTTGTCATCCTTCTTGTCATCCTTCTTGTCGCCCTTCTTGCTATCACCGCCCGTATTCTTACCATCATCACTCTTGGCTTGGCTTTTATCCTTATCATCTTTCTTGTTACCTTCCTTGCTCTTCTTATCTTCTTTCTGGTTCTTGGCCGCTTCCTCCTCCTTCTTCTTTTCCTCCTCTTCCTTCTGCTTCTTTTCTTGCTCCTCCTTTATCCTATGATTCTTTTCTCTCTCCTCATCCTCCAGTTTCTCAAGCTTCCTGTCTTGAAGCGGATCATGACCTGTCTTGTGGAATGCCTCTCTCAGCCCAGATAGGTGAGGCTGGTCCGGACCGATCTTCTCCCTGCCGATCAAGCTGATGAAGATCGAAATGCCCACAATAGAAGTCAGGACGAAACGGTAGGTGGTGTACCACGTCGGGGTCCAGGCGCGAGCCGTAGCACGTGCATCTGCAAAGTACAAGAGAGTGAAGGCGGCGAACTGGGTTATAAGGGCATAATGCACGGGCATAAGCACGGTGGGCCATGCCACTACGGGTGCCAGAACGCCTAGCCCGTATCGGAACTTTGCCCGCGCCAGATCGGGTTGCTTCTCTGCAAACTCCAAACCCTACAGGGAGCCATGGTCAGTGGAATGCCCATATTGCTTCGATTTGGTCAGGGTTGATTGACAAACTCACCCAGTGAATGGCACCCAAGAAGGAAAGTATCAAGGCGCCATAGCTAACCTGGATTGGCTCGAGGAGGTGCAGATAGTGCGCTGCAGTCTCGTGGCTTATAAGAAAGTGGTTCACAACTTGCGACTGGGAAGGCCATATAGTGTTCAAGTCCCAGACGAGATAGACGGTAGAAAGCGAGGTTCCAAGGTAGGGTAGTGTGCCAGCAAGTCCCAGTTTGTAGACAATGGGTGGGACACTCTTGAGGGCAAGAGTGTCTACCAGTCGATTCTGGTGCGAAAGAGCGTGTCAGTGAGCCAGCTGCTCATACGTGATTATTTATCTTTGTGAGAAACACGTACAACATCCTGCTTTACACCTTCTGTGGTGCTCTCGTTGCCTGATCTCACCTGAGGACCTTCGTATGTCGATCGTACGGATGACTGGCTGGTCACTTGCTCCGGGTGGCTTTCAAGCTTCTTCTGAGCCACTTCCTTCTCAAGCTTAACGTCAGGCCCGGGTTTGACCGCAAATTGTGCTCGTTGTATCAAGGGGACTAGCTGTGTCGAGGACAGTGTTGAGGGAAGTCTGCCTCGAGAAGCTGCATAGGTGGCTGGTCTCTGGGTCTGGGATGTTGCAAAGGGGGCAATCGAGGCCGGAGTCTTCAGCAAGCCTCGAACTGAGGTGCTTAGTAGTGATCTTGAGCTCCGATTCATCGTCGTTGGCGTTTTCATGGGGCGTAGTCAGCTTCTTCACGATGTTGCACAGGGAAAGGCGAGGGTAGTTTGGCCACCACGGTGTCGTTATCAGACTGTTCGGTTGGTATTATGACTGATTTGCCAGTTGTAGAGTGATCCTGGGACGTGAGAATCTATATCATGTTGTAGAATACCAAGATATCCCCGAGCTATTGATCAAGACCCAGCTTTTCCGTCATCTTAGAGTACTCGAAACTTGAACATTGATGTTCTGAAGGCTGGAGTTGTTGTTGTTACATGGCACTGACGTCAGCTGTAGCTTTGCGTCATCTGCTCCCGAGGTCGCCTGTGCAACCCTGTACAGCCCTATACAGCCCCTGAAGCTCTGGTCCCATATATGTGCTTCAGGAGGTCCACGGGTCTATTAGTCCCACGATACCCCCGTTCGTAAGCTCCAGGGCTTATGCGGAGTTCAACTGCAGGGTCCAAGAGCACAACCCCGGAGAATATAACTATCTAGGTACGTTCTTGGGAGCCTTCACTCGTGGATCAACACGGCGTCTGCCTGATTATAGTACGGCAATTGATCAGAAACAAAGCCGGAACAGGTCCCGTGACACATGTTCCTTTCCGTACCTAGCACGTGCCTAGGTAGATAGTAAGCCCAACCCCCTATCCGGGCTTCGCAAGACTGATGAAGTTCTGCAGACCGTTTGTTGCAATAGTTTGTCTACGACTTCTCTTCTTGGATCTAGCTACATTCCAGTCAAATGCCCTCGAGCTCAGATGACTATGCAGCACTCACGTACCCGACAGCATCGTGGAGCTATGCTCTACCAGTTCAGGGGGGGGGGGTATGCCTAGGTGCTTTGTACATACCTAGGTATAGCCCTGCCCAACTAAGGCCGTCGTAACAATAAGCAAAGTATTAGGCATCGTAACATCCATGGATACCTGGGTAGTATGAGACCAATGCAGAGACACCGGGGGCGGCCGGATGGGGTACGTGATTGATATAGAAATTCAACGGGCATGCAGCTGCAAGATTGCCCACTGTAACTTTGAGGCCACAAGAATATCTGGAGCATCTCGGCTATCCTTAGAGACTTGAATATAGGTTCCCCAGAAGGTCAGTGAAGGGAGGGTCTGATCCCCAGATGTCCTCCCCATCTGCCCATCTGCATGTCAACTTGGCCCAAGCTCCACTGTTGTGAATCCACGTCGTCAAGTACCGAAAAATCTGGTGGAGTAAGAATTCACATCCCCTCTTTTCTCAGCACTGGCTGAAGCCTCGATTAGGGTCACCTGGCAGTTGGGTGTAGACTCAATCCCAGCTGGGAAACTACAGTGCCCAGGGGAGTACCTAGGCACCTAGGTACACAGAAGAAAAGCAGAAGGGGTGATTGCTGAGTTCCACGAGAGTTTTGCTGTAGGTCTACTGTACTTAGGTACCTAGGTATATGGTAAAAGTGAAGTGACGTGGGAAGAGCTATAATCCTGGCCCCTGCTGTATGATTCGAGCCCCTCCACTTCCCTATTCCCGGGTTCCAAGCTTGTTAGGCAAGGATTGGTTATCAATCTACGGTAGGTGCTAAGTACCTACCTACCTAGGTAGGTAGCTACGTACCTGATTTATACCGTACTACAGTAGGTACTCAGTAATGTGATTCGGCAGGAGCAATCAGTTGATAGAGCTGCAGAGCCACCAAGTCACTGTAGCTCTGAAAATCGTCATCTGCGCCACACTTTCCCCTCCAACAGCGGCTGACGTCGCCCAGGATTCCAGTTTTGGTCCCAGGTCTGCTGTTTTCCACGAAACAACACTCCCTTTCTACATATCTGCCTGCTTTTCTTGCCGCATTTCCCTGCGCTCAAGTTTCGTCGGGTGATACCCGCCCTTTCTCACAAAGACGACTTCGACGTTGCTGTTCGTGAAGACGGTCCCCCGCACTTCAACGTCTTTCCTTCGAGTGAGTCCACATCCTTCCACCATGATGGAATGACACCCTCACCGGCTTGATGTTGGAAACTGGGCTTATCATCCCCTGATTCTAGTAGATTTACCAGTATCTTCTTCCAATAGCGGCCCTATACATCCTTTTCCCTCTATATCTGCGGCTCAACACGACCAAACAACCTGTTAATTGCGCATCCTTCTTGACCTCGAGCGTCGCGTGCCTTTGTGCCGAGTTCCATGCCCCTCCCAAAGTAACCTACCATTTCACTAATCCCAGGCCTGGGTAAACGGCCAACCAGTCGCCCATCATGCTTGAAGGTCTCGTCGCGGGCCTGCTCAACCGCTTTCTGGGCATGTACGTCAAGAACTTCGATCCAACCCAGCTCAAGGTCGGAATCTGGTCCGGAGATGTCAAGCTACGCGACCTAGAGCTTCGCAAAGAAGCACTCGACCAGCTCAAGCTCCCCATCAACGTCGTCGAAGGCCACCTCGGCGAGCTGACCCTCGTCATCCCCTGGTCCAACCTGCGGGGTGCACCCGTCAAGATCTTCATCGAGGATGTCTACCTACTGGCGAGTCCAAAAGAGGAGGCACAATACAACGAAGATGAAGAGGAACGCAGGAAGCAAAGGATCAAGATGGAAAAGCTGGACTCCGCTGAGCTGCTGAAGGAACGTTCGCAAGAAGGGCTATCGCAGGAGGAGCAAAAGAAGAGTCAGAGCTTCACCGACAGTCTCGTGACCAAGATCGTCGACAACCTGCAAGTCACTGTCAAGAATATCCATGTGCGGTATGAGGATTCAATATCCGCGCCGGGACACCCATTTGCTCTGGGTGTTACCCTCGAAGAGTTCAGCGCCACCAGCACCGACGGGAACTGGAAGCCGACCTTCATCCAGGACTCAACCAAGATCACACACAAATTGGCTACGTTGGGTGCGTTGTCCCTATACTGGAATACAGACACGAAACTATATGGCTCAGGGAGGGAGGCCGATACACCAGGAGACTCGACGATGCAGCATGACGAGATGATCAAGACCTTCAAAGCCATGATCGGCAACACCGATGAGACCACTGGGGTTGGCCATCAATTCATCTTGAAACCTGTTAGTGGGCAAGCCAAGATTGAGATGGACAAGTCAGGGGATATCCATGCTCCGAAATGGAAAGCGAACTTGCTCTTCGACGAGATCGGTCTTGTTCTTGACGACCATCAATACCGAGATGCACTTATGATGGTGGATTTGTTCCACTACTTCATCCGGCATCAGGAGTACAAAAAGTACCAACCAAAAGGTGTCACTGCCAAGGAAGACCCGCGAGCGTGGCTTAAATTCGCGGGTGAAGCGGTCCTTCGCAAGATTCACGAACGAAACCGAAGGTGGTCCTGGGACTACCTCAAGGAGCGTCGCGATGACCGCCTGCAGTACATCGAGCTGTTCAAAAAGAAGAAGCAGAATCAGCAGCTTTCACCGGAAGAGAATGAGGACCTCAACAAGCTCGAGTGGAAGCTGGACTACGAGGACCTCCGTTTCTGGAGATCGTTGGCCCGCAACCAGCTGAAGAAGGAAAATGCCGCAGCCCTCAAGAGCCATGCGCCCAAACAAGCACAACAGCAGCAGGGGTGGGTAGCCTGGATGTGGGGTTCCAAGCCGCAGGAGCAGACTACTGCATCAGATGAGAACACACAGATGACAGAGGAGCAGCGGCAGGAGCTATACGATGCCATCGATTGGGATGAGAAGGCGGCATTGGCAGATGCTGTCGAAACGCCAAGAGACGCTCTCAAGTTTCAGGTCGAGGCGTCGCTGAGCACTGGAAGCTTCACCCTGAGGCAAAGCCCTCACGAGAATACCAAAGATTTGCTCAGCTTACACTTCGATGTGTTCAAGGCTAAGGCCCTTGCACGTCCCGATTCTTTCCTCACTGATGTCAGCCTCGGTGGGCTCCGTGTTGACGATGGTACTACGCCGGACAGCCTATTCCCCGAGATCGTGCGGGTCAAGGATGCACCGAAAACACACAAGCAGAAACGCCTTTCAATTGTCGAACTGGAAGGGTCCAGTGACGAGGCGTTCTTCCAGCTACAGTTGGAGCAAAATCCATTGGACGGGCAGGGTGATATTGCCGTCAAGGCTAAGTTGAAACCACTTGAGATTGTGTGGAACCCGAACGTCGTTGTCGGAGTCGTTGACTTCTTCCGCCCCCCAGAGCGCCATATGGAGTCCATTACTGCACTCATGGAGACCGCAGGGGCTACTGTAGAAGATCTGAGGCAGCAGACGAGAGCGGGTCTCGAATTCGCCTTGGAGGAGCACAAAACTATCAATGCTGTTCTGGACTTGCAAGCTCCCCTCATTATCATTCCGGAGAGTATCACGACTCGCAAATCAACCTGCTTGATTCTTGATGCTGGTCATATCAGTGTCAACTCGGAGCTGGTAGATAAGGACACCATCAAGGAGGTTCAGTCAAAACAGAGAGATGCGTATACGGCCGAGGATTTCAAACGTCTCGAGTCTCTCATGTACGACAAGTTTATCGTCAAGCTCACCTCTACGCAGCTCCTCATCGGCCCATCAATTGAGGAGACAAAGTCACAACTGACAGACAGAAATGAAGAGGTGAAAATGCACATCGTCGAAAAGATCAACATTGATTTCCTCGTTCAACTATCAATCTTGCCGAAAGCTCCAAATCTCGCCAAACTTCGAGTGTCAGGTCACCTCCCTCTCCTGCATGTAGCGGCATCCGATACCAAATACAAGAGCTTGATGAAGCTTATTGATGTGGCGGTGCCCAAATTTGGCGATGACAATGCACCAGAGCAGCAGCAGCCCCCGCGACAGCGACTTCAAAGCAACGTTTCAACGCGGTCAAATCGCTCTGGCCTACTGCACAGTCCCAAACAACGGCGCAGAGGGTCTTCTCAGCTGATCCCCTTCACTTCAACAAAGGAGCAAGCTATTGTCTTGGACGATATCGATGAAGACGAGGAGGACTTTGAAGACGCCGATGACGGCCAGTCTAATAACGTGCAGCTCAAAGTAAAGCAGAAAACATTTGAGCTAAAATTCACTGTCGACGAGTTACGCGGCTCTCTGTACAAGAGTGACCCTGACGGTATCAAACAGGATTCTCTTCTTGTCGAGCTTGTGGCTCAAGACTTTGATCTGAACTTCTACCTGAGACCATTTGATATGGTTGCCGATGTCTCGCTCGGCTCAGTTACTGTCGATGACTTCGTCTCTCAGCCATCAGCAGAGTTCAAGTCGATCGTCTCGTCGGGTGATGTCGAGGACAAGAAAGCACATCGAGCGCTGGTCAAGGTCAACGTGATTCGCGTGAAGAAGGAGTCTCCCGAGTTCATGTCGGTCTACGACGGCGTCGAGACCAATGTGAACATGGCTATTAGCACCATAAACCTCGTTGTCACCCGCAAGACACTACTCACACTACTGGACTTCATCCTTGTTACTTTCACCAACCCCGGGGGTAACAATCAACAGCAGCAGAAGGCGATTACTGATGATGGTTCGGAACTCGACATTGCTGTCGAGCCTGCAGAACCAGTGCCCCAGAATCAGGCTGGTGCCATCAGAGTGAAGGTTGACCTCAAGAGTATCGCCGTCGTTCTCAACAATGATGGTATACGCTTGGCAACCCTTTCATTCAACCAGGCAGACATTGGCGTTTTCATTCTCGGCAGTACAATGCGCATCAACACACGGTTGGGAGACCTCAGCCTTGTCGATGATGTGGACCTAGGCGTTTCCGAGGACTCGTCTATTCGCAAGCTGATCACCATTCAAGGTGATGACCTCGCCGACTTCAGATACGAGACTTTCGATTCGAAGAATGAGAAATCGTACCCAGGGTATGATTCATCGATTTACCTTCGCGCTGGGTCCATCAAGGTCAATTTCCTCGAGGAGCCTTTCCGCAAGATCGTTGATTTCATGGTCAGGTTTGGCAAGATGCAGGCTATCTACAACACTGCGCGACAGGCTGCGGCAAATCAAGCCCAGCAACTACAGCAGAGCAGCAGTCGTGTCAAACTCGATGTTGTCATTAAGACGCCCATTCTGGTTTTCCCTGGTGATGTGACCCCTGGTCTGCCTAAGCGGGACCTCATCACCGCGTATCTCGGAGAGATATATGCGCAAAACAAGTTTGCTCCCCTGGATGATTCCGATGTCTCGGAAGTTGCAACGAAATTGTCCGCCGGAATTCGCAACATGAGGCTCACCAGCTTGTTCCACTATGCCAACGACCAATCTGAGGAGCTGGAGCTGATCGACCATGTCGACCTGGGTTTCAATATGGTTTACGCAGAGCACAAGAAAGGCGCCAAGCGGCCTGAAACGGAGATAGAAGGCAGCATGACCGACTTCAACCTCAAGATCACCCAATACCAGATGCAAGCCCTGCTTGCCATATCGAGATCGGTTCCTGCTGCGTTCTCGGGCGATTCAGATGTACAAACCGAGCAAGCCGAACAGGACGTTGACTATGGAACTCTACAGCGTGCTCGAACTCTACCAATGTCCCAGGAGACATCTCGTGAGGACGATGCCATCAATATGGCGCCGGAGCTCGGAAGTAGCCAAGCTATGTGGACCAAGCTTGATTTGGCTTTTCGAGTGCCCACCATTGGTCTGGAGCTGATCAACGCCCCTGCCGACCAGCCAGTGGGCAGCTTGGATAACGCTAGCTTGGGCAGATTCAGTCTGGATGATAGCAGACTGAAGACTCGGATACAATCCAATGGCAGCCTAGAAGCGGAATTTGTCATCCAAAGCTTCACGATATCCGACTCTCGCCCCGGAGAGACGAACAAATTCCGTCGGGTGATGACAAGCGGTAACAAGAGCGTACAGCAATTTATGGCTAGCGTGACCATGTCAAGTGGGCAGGAACGCAGCCTGATCGCAATGGCTGCCATTGACTCTCCAAAAATTATATTTGCTCTGGATTACATCTTCGCCCTGCAGAATTTCGTCACGACAGGCCTAACAGTCGATCAGTCTAGCCCCATGGACGAAGAAGAGGTGGACCCTTCCGAGGAAAGCGATGCCGATAGCATGCAAATCGGTATTGCTCGCCGGGAGTCCAGCATCAAGTCGCCCACGATATCTGATCGCACAGCATCACCACAAAAAACGGATCAGAAGGGAACAGAGGAATCAAAGTTGACTGTCGCCTTCCGCGTCAATATCGTCGACGCTCAGGTGATCCTCATTGCCAACCCCCTCAGCTCAAGCAGTGAAGCAATCGTGCTGGGCACCAAACAGGTGCTCCTATCTCAACAGCATTCACTGACCTTCCAGGTCTCGGAAGTCGGCATGTTCTTGTGCCGCATGGACCGATTTGAGGACTCAAGGTTGAGGATCATTGATGACTTCTCTGTCCAAATGTCCATGGATAGCGCGCGACCGGATCTTACAAGTCTTCACATTGACATCGAACCGCTCATACTGCGACTCTCATTGAGAGATATTTTACTTGCCCTTCAGATCATCAGCAAGGCGTCAGAGTTGTCCGGCAACGATGACGACGAAGAAGACAAGAACAAACCCGGCGCTGCGGATCAAAAAGCGAAGGAACTTCGAGAAGCCGGACTAAAAGAGCGAACTTCTAGTGGTAAGGGACGTTCAACTGTTGCTAATAAGGCGAGATCTGGCAAGCACACTGTCGCGACAAATGACAGACCGAATTCTCGCAGCGGTGAGGCCCGCGGCCTTCCCCATGATATTTCCAAGAAGCCGAAAAGGCGGGAGGAGCTTTCCGCCACTGTTGAGGGCATTCGCGTTGTCCTAATCGGACATTTGCATGAGTTGCCCATCATGGACCTCAGCATCAAAAATTTCACCGCTACTGCTGAAGACTGGTCTTCAAGTCTCAAGGCTGAGGTGCCAATAGAGATGTACATTAATGCTTACAATTTCTCGAAGTCAGCCTGGGAGCCTCTTCTTGAGCCATGGGCAGTCGGCCTTGGTGTTGCGAAGGAGCAGGATACCGGCCTTCTGTCCGTCGATATAGCATCAAGGAAAACGTTTGATGTCACGATCACAACGAACTCGATCGCCCTCGCATCAAAGTCGTTCGACTTCCTCACACAGGACGAAGATGTGCTTGCGAAGCCCAGAGGCAGCGAGGCGCCGTATCGCATCCGGAACTACACGGGTTTCGAGGTTCTGGTGCGCAGCAAGAACCCCAACAGCGAAGAGGATATCAGCGTGCGTCTTGACGATGGGCAGGAGGCGCCTTGGAGCTTCGAACATTGGGAAAAGATGCGTGAGAACCTGCTTAACGACAGTCTGGCGAGCACGGCCGTGGCAGTCCAACTTGAAGGGAGCGGCTTCGACCCGTTGAAGAATATCCGCCTGAGTCGCGAGGGTGAATTCATTTACTCGCTCAGACCGAAAAGGGACGATGTGTCTCACCGTCTGATGGTCGACGTCAAGCTAGGCAGCGACAACGTGAAGTATGTCACGCTTCGAAGCCCGCTGTTAGTTGAAAACGCGACACAAATCCCTGTCGAACTTGGTGTCTATGATGCCCAAGAAGGCGACCTACTCAAGATTGAGAAGATCGCACCCGGTGAGGCTCGTCCCGCACCAGTTGGTGCTGTGTATCACAAGAGCTTGCTTGTCCGACCTGATAGTGGCTTTGGGTATGCATGGTCCAGCGAAACCCTGTGGTGGCGGGATCTGCTCAAGAGACCGACTCGAACACTGGTCTGTAAGGGCGAGAATGGGGAGCCGTTCTACTTCCAGATGAACGCGACCTACGATCGGTCGAATGCTTTGACAAAGTAAGTGGCACTGGCGCTGATACAACTCAAACAAATTGCTTACATGTTACAGGAACTATCCCAACATGAAGCTCACCCTCTCAGCTCCTGTGACGCTTGAGAACCTTCTACCGTACGACTTCAAGTACCGCATATACGATAAGAACACTAAGCATGACTGGTCGAATTTCCTGCGGAAGGGTGGCGTCAGCCCTGTCCACACCACGGAACTCTCGCATCTCCTCCTGCTTAGTGTCGACATGCAAGACACCGTTTTCAAGGCGAGCGAGTTCGCCATCATCAACTCCGGAAGCTCTGAAGACTTCAGGAAGGAGCACACTCTCAAATGCCAGGATGACCAGGGCCTGCAACTGAACTTGAAACTGCACTATCATCGCATTCCAGACAGCGGGGGCGCCTTCAAGGTCACAGTGTACAGTCCATATGTTATCCTAAACAAGACAGGGCTTGACCTTCAGATCCGCCACAAGGGATTCCTACAGCAAGCCAAGGCGGCAGCTGGCCAGCCCAGATTGTTGGTCGATGTGTCGGAAAACGAGCGCAGAGTTGCCCCTCTCATGTTCTCTTACGGTAATGATGACCATCGCAATCGTGCGGTGCTCAGAGTTGGCAACTCAGAATGGAGCAAGCCGCAAAGTTTCGACGCCATCGGAAATACTGCGGATGCCGTCTTGCAGTCGTCGAAGGGCAATTCCGAAATCCACATCGGTATCACAGTGGAATCAGGTGAGGGCAAGTACATGATGACCAAGGTCGTTACCCTTTCTCCTAGATTCATTGTCCAAAACAAGATTGGCGAGGATATCAACATCCGCGAGCCTAGCTCGTCCGACCTGATGACTATCAAGACTGGGCAGCTTCAACCGCTTCATTTCCTCCAGAAGACTGCCGCCAAGCAGTTATGTCTGTGCTACCCAGGTGTGTCCAATCAATGGACGTCACCATTCAACATATCCGACCTGGGCACGACTCATATCAAGATCGCCAAAGCGGGCCAACGCCAACAGCTGGTACGCGTGGAGATACTGATGGAGGACGCGACCATCTTCCTGAAGATGAGCATGGAGAAGAAACAGTGGCCATTCTCGATGCGGAATGAAAGTGACACAGAATTCACCTTCTACCAAGCCAACCCGAACATAGATGAAGATGGAGTTGAGGACCGCTCGGGATGGCGACCGATCCGATACCGGTTGCCGCCACGGAGCATCATGCCATATGCTTGGGACTTCCCAGCGGCGAAGCAACGCGAGATTGTCATTGCAGCGGACAACAAGGAGCGGCATGTAAAAGTTGCCGAGATTGGCAATCTCGTCCCGATGAGGCTGAATTCGAGCTCAAGTGGACAAAAGATCATCGACATCAATGTCGCTGCGGATGGTCCCACGCAGACCTTAATCCTGTCAAACTTCAAGCAATCAAAGAGTCTGTACCGCCAGAAAACCGGTTTTGGCTCTAGTGGTAGCCTCAGTACCACCAGCGGTTTCGTGGCGAAGGATCAGGACACTGGCACCACCTTCCGCGCACAGCTGAAGCTTGCTGGTATCGGCGTGTCTCTTATCAATTCGCAACTGAGTGAGCTCGCCTATCTTACCTTCAGAGATGCCACCCTTAGATACAGCGAGTCGCCGTTGTACCAGACAGCTAGTCTGTCCGTGAAATGGATACAGATCGACAACCAGCTTTACGGCGGAATTTTCCCTATGGTGCTCTACCCCAGCGTCGTGCCAAAGCGAGCCCAGGAGACCGAAGCACATCCGTCGCTACATGCCATGGTTACCAGAGTCAAGGATGACTCATATGGTGTCTTATACATCAAATATGCGACCATCCTGATCCAGCAGATGACCGTCGATCTTGACGAGGACTTCATCTTTGCTCTGCTAGATTTCTCCAAGGTCCCCGGTGCTAGTTGGACCGAGGCTCGTGACGAGGGCAGGCTTTGCGACGACAGTCTTGATATTCCGGAGCCTAGTCAACAGGAGGCCGGCCAAGACATCTACTTTGAGCTGCTGAATATCCAGCCAATGCAGCTAGATCTCTCCTTCGTACGGACTGAGCGTATCAATGCTGAGGACAAGACTTCGTCTCGCAACCCCCTCATGTTCTTCTTCAACATTATGACCATGGCAATGGGCAATGTCAATGACGCTCCTCTGCGGATGAATGCGCTCATGTTGGACAATGTCCGAGTATCGACTCCCATCCTCATTCAGAACATCTCAAATCACTACAGCCAGGAGGCGTTGTATCAGGTCCATAAGATCCTCGGATCGGCCGACTTCCTGGGCAACCCCGTTGGACTGTTCAACAACATCAGCTCTGGCATCGCCGATGTCTTCTACGAGCCGTATCAAGGACTTATCATGTCCGATCGGCCCGAGGATCTCGGCCTGGGAGTTGCTCGTGGAGCCGCCTCCTTCTTCAAGAAGTCAGTGTTCGGTGTCACAGACTCGTTCTCCAAGTTCACGGGTGCTATGAGTAAGGGTCTTGCCGCAGCAACGCTTGACAAGCAATTCCAGGACCGAAGACGCATCACGCGAGCCAGAAACAGGCCCAAACATGCTCTCTACGGCTTCACCACCGGTGCTAACAGCTTTATCACATCTGTGGCCTCCGGCGTTGGCGGCGTGGTCCGCAAGCCCCTCGAGGGCGCAGAATCGGAAGGCGCCCTTGGCTTCTTCAAAGGCGTCGGCAAAGGTGTGCTCGGCCTTGGCACAAAGCCCCTCATCGGCGTCCTAGATGCAGCATCCAACGTGACTGAGGGCATCCGCAACACAACTACTGTCTTCGATGGGTCCGAACTCGAGCGCGTCCGTCTCACCCGGTTCGTTCCCTCGGACGGGATCGTGCGCCCGTACAACCAGCGCGAGGCTCTGGGGCAGTCCTGGCTCAAGCAAATTGACAATGGCAAGTACTTCGAGGAGAACTACATCGCACACCTGGAGCTGCCGCGCGAGGACATGGTGGTAATGGTAACGTATGCGCGGATCTTGCTGATTAGAAGTCGGCGACTCACTACCGAGTGGGATGTGCCACTGAAGGACGTTCAAACCATTGCCAAGGAGAGGACGGGGTTGAGTTTGACTTTGCGCGGGGGGACGAACGGGCCGTTCATCCCGATTGGAGAGGAGAGTGGCCGAACCTTTATATATAAGATGGTTGGGGTCGCAGTGGAGGAGTTCAATCGCCGTTTCAGGGGAACAGAATGATCGAGCTATTTTCAATGAGCGAGGCCATCGCCAAGGCTTACCTAAGTGTTGACGACGAATGATGGAATGATGGGTAGGCATGGCTTGGGTGGCACAAATTGGGCGGGCATGCGATAATCATAGCAACGGAGAATGGTGTTTTCTTATCTCGTTTTTGGCGGGCTCGGGAACAAGGGGCTTACAGGGATTTTTCTCTCCTTCTTTTCCTGGGGCGGTATCGTCGTATCATGATATTCTTCGTGGTATAGCAATAAAACATGATTTTCTCGATGACTTCACCATTTGCTGATCAGTCAATAAGGTTCAGCCGAAGGGGTCTGCCCCTTGAAGGTATATCTTGGTGGGCATAGTCATGGCCAAGTCCACGACGTCAGGGTCCATTCTGTGCGTCTTCCATGGCCGTGTCTCTATCCTAGTTGAGAAGAAGGCCGCCAAGCTCCTGTAGGCCCTGCTGTACAAGCTCCAGTAGTTTGCGGCCCTCTGGATTGGAGGAGTCTTCATGCACGGGGAATACCAGATGCCCAGCCACTGCGTCAACGTCATCGCACAGGAAATCGACGAGCTACAGGAGGGCACATGTGCTTGTGGCTTGTGCCAATAAGTCGTACAGGCTGTCATCTTTATCAGTGGCAAACTATAGTAGAGGGAAATCTGAGGAAGCATTGTAATTCCACCTGACTTGCGGATGGACCAGTGCAGAAGAACGGCCTCATGAGCACAAGAGGTTGTCCGTAGTTTCACAATCACTGAGATATATTATGTCTTCTGTCATTGTAGAAAGCCCAGATCCTCCTGGCCATGCACTATGACCTGGTTGGCGGATGTTTAGTTTCCATAGCTCCTATATTCCCGTTGCCCAAGTGGATGACAAGATCTCTGACCAAAGAGACCGTAATATCCTTACTTTTCCGTATCTACAACTCTGGTCTGCCCTTATGCCTGCAAAGTACAGACTACGGCAACTTCAATTACCTAGAGCCCATTAAGAAAGCTGAAGTCTTGAATTTTGGAGAAGGCAACGTAAGCTGCACGCTTATATGTCTCGGGCCAAACGACAATGGACAGGCCGAGAAAATAGTTAGTCTGTTGAGTGATGTTGACACAATGGTGCAGAAGGTATTCGACAATCTCAACTGCTCATGGAACTGGGATACCTCCCATAGATGACAGAGGATTATACGCTCCTCGAAGATGAGCGGTGGAAATCGTATCAGCCTCTGTTGGAGCAATCATGATTTCGACGTGGCTGGACGGTGCAAGAAGCGAGGTGTTTTGGCCTCACAGATCCGAGAGATAGGATCCATGCCTTCTATGGTCTGCCGGTGGCCCAGAAAATGCTACCTGATGACACCTTGTGCCCAAGTTACAACATCTCAACTCTTGAGGTATACCAAGACTTCGCCAGGGCTTACATGATTGAGACATCGAATCTGTGCATACTGACATACGTCAAACATCACAATGAGAAGTCCGTCATGAGCATAACGACAGCATCGTGGGTCCCACGATGGAACAACTGGCTTCCCTCGACTCAATGGACTTATCCCAACTGAAGGCATTTCTGTCCTGAGCGGCAGATAGCTTCAATCACGCCAATCAATGTCACTCTTCATGTACGGGGTGTGGATGTTCGGTTCCACCATGTTTGCCAGGGAGGATATTGACAACGCTGAACTGGACATGAGTTGCGTGACCTGGCTTTGAAAGCGAGTCTTTCAAGCATCAAAAGGTCAAGCTTCCAGAAGACTGTACACATCTCCGCTAAGCGAGGCATTCACCACAACATACAGCATGCATTCTGTCAGTGAGACCAACCAGACTTGGTCGGAACACAGGGCAATACAAATGCAGTATCTTTACATCAGCGATGATGAAACATCTACCGTAGGAAGCTCAGCAACAGATAGACAACAGCTGGAGGACACAGCCAACGGCGATATCAGGAATCTCCATAAATTGTTCAGCACAATTTCACACCAAACGGAGCTTCGTTATCCTCAACAGTGGGCACTACGGCCTAGCTCCCGGTATCATGGTTGAGGGTGATGTCTGCGGTGTTATATTTGGCACTCGGTGCCCGTTCATCCTGCGCAAGACTGTTGAAGAGGACCACTACAAGCTCGTCGGTGGCGCATGCGTCCTCAGTAGGCACATATTGGAAGTCAATGGGCATATCAGAATGGGTGACTATCCGGAGTATGATGATTGACAGGAGGTTTGGAGCGCAGGAGCAAGATAACTACATCTGCTGAAAATATGGCACGAATACTCGCAGTCCACGCGATACGGGCACAAATCTCAAAATTCAACCACATCAGCAGTTGAGCCACGAGGGCAGGAAGAATTCTATGTTGGATACGAGAACATATTACATGTTCTTCCCGTGGGCACAAATATAAGTATTTGACCCTGGACGGAAAAGCGGTTACTAAAGACGAAGTGTTGCAGCAGCCATGTGGCCTCTGAAGTCTCTTTGATAGGACGACGCCTGGGGACTTTCAATGCACGTCAAGCGGAACCGGGATCGACAGGCCCCGGGGGTGACGATCAGTACCCATGCGCCAACCTCTAAGGTTTCGCTTGAGTAACATCGGCATTGCTTTTCTCCATAGGCATAACGACCAGGGTGAGTTTGAGGGCAAAGATCTACCGAGTTATCAATACTGTATACCCTAGGGCAGAGTGCGAGATTTACCAGGGTTCCTTGCCGAAAGAAGACCTCGGGGAGATTCTTCTTGGAACCAATGCCGTAGTTTATCTTTTTTGATGTGACGGGGGAGAAACGCCCCCTTTTTCTTTCTTTTTCTAGATGTCCGGATCTGGTAGGTGGGATACGCAATCCGAGCACTAGAACCGCTCAATTGACGACTCCAAGATTGGCATTCCGGGGCTAATCGCCACTCTGGTGACATCGCTCTCCGGCAAAGGCAATTAATTAGGTACCCTAGGGTATATTCCCGGCACCACTCCGGGTAACAGGCCACGAACAGGCAGGTCCGTCAGCCCACGGTGCGTAAATACCATTTGCCCCGGAAATTGAATGCTGATTTACACGTGTACACGACGAAGACCCCGGTTGACCTGACACGTGCCTGAACAACACGCGCCGGAACGGGAAATTGGCGGGGTGGCGATGATGATAATCATGGTGAAGGTCATGTAGTATCATCGAGCTCGCGAGTTGACAGTGAGTTGGGCCATATAAGATGCATGTGTTCGGACTGTGAATGAGAAGCAGAGATAGAGACCAAACATGCTCACTCCTCGTCCATAAACCACCAAGATGAGCAACCGCAGGATAGCCACGATGCTGTTAACGGCAGCGGCTACGGCGCTGTTCCTGACCGAAGCTGCCGCAGCCCAGACAACCTCGGGCGACTTCTCCATCCTCTCTATGAATGTTGCGGGGCTGCCCGAGGTCCTCCAGAACAACGATGTCACCGGCGACAAGACGACCAACTCCGAATTGATCGGGAAAGACTTTGCGGAGTACGACTTCGACGTGATCCACGTACAGGAGGACTTCAACTACCACGCGTATATCTACGAAACGGACGACCATCCGCATAGGACCGCCACCTCGGGCGGCGCTGGCATCGGCTCCGGCTTGAATACGCTCGCCAACTTCCCCTGGGTCGACTTCACGCGTATCAAGTGGGACATCTGCAGCAACGTCGACAGCGACGACTGCCTGACGCCGAAGGGATTCACATTCATGCGCGTGGAAATTGCCGCCTCGAGCGATAACTCGACGGCGATATATGCGGATTTCTACAACCTGCATGCCGACGCGGGGACGACCGATGACGACGAGACCGCCCGGAATAGTAACATCGACCAGGTCTTGACGTATATCGACACATGGTCCGTGGGGAATGCAGTCCTTATCTTCGGTGATACCAATTCCAGGTACTCACGCACCAACGACACGGCCATCCGCACCCTGCTGGACTCCGACTTTACGGACGCCTGGGTGAAGCTGGAGCGGGACGGTGTAGTGCCCACGGTGGAGAGCCTGTGCGAGAACCCCCAGGCCTCGAACAACAACACCTGCGAGACGGTTGACAAAGTGTTCTACCGGTCCTCACCCCTGTTGACACTGGATGCAACTACCTTCGAGTACGTGGGAACGTGGTTCCTCCAGCCGGACGGCAACGTGACCACGGATCACAATCCCGTAAACGTGAACTTCACCTGGACGGCGGGCACGAGCCTGCGACAGTCGGGATACTGGGGAGGCCCCCACGGGAGCTGGTTCAGCGACGTCGGGACGCTGTCAGCTATCGACTCGCCCACCGTCTCGGAGCTGATTTTCCGCGGCAGCGAGCGGCTCGACAGCGTTGGCGTGGTGCTGGCCGATGGCACCAACCTCACGCACGGTGGGACCGGCGGCACCGAGGCGACACTGACGCTGGGCGACGGGGAGTACTGGACGGCCGCGACGCTGTGTGAGGGCCAGTATAACAGCGAAACGCGGAACTTCTACATCAACGCGACGACGAGCGCCGGGAACACGGTTAGTGCCGGCGAAGCGACGGATGACTGTGCTAACTTCAATGCACCGGACGGGTGGGCCATTGTCGGCTTCGTCGGCCAGGATGGCGACGAGGTGGATCAGTTGGCTTTCGTATACGGGCCGCAAGCATAGAGCTCGTCTGCTGCCGACTGAGAAGTTATGTTGCAGAGCTTACCGCAATCGATCAAGGGGAGGAAGAACAACTGGTACCCCAGTATTACGCAGCCACAACTATAGTACTAATGATTGAAATATAATTGCTGGCAAGGTCTGACCTTGTATTTTCCTCGGCCTCTGGGTGGTTCTAGTGCATGGCTAACTTGTGACGAGCGTTGGCCAAGTTTAGGATAAACAGTTCTGGATTTGGAATATTAATATCTTGGCTGATTACACCTAGGGGATATAAGGCTGATGTGGGCATCCCGGGGATGTCATCCCCGGGTGGCCGGGTGGCTTTCCCCGGACTCACATGGCTGCCGCAACCCCGTCACACGCTCCATGCTCGTTTCTAAATCGGGAAATGAGAACCACTAAGTTCCTGCCTCGATCAGGCGCCCCTGGAGATTGCTCACTGCGCTGCACAATTTCTAGGCTTGGGCGGAGAAGTGAGGATCGGGGCTATAGGTGGATGACCGACGATGTCGGGTGGTGTCTGACGGATGACTTAGACCGACGAGCGAGCAAAGGTCTTTCATCAAATATCACTCAACAATATAGCGAAATAATATCGCAATACCCTAGAAGTATTTTCTGAACTCCAGAGACCTCGAAACGTTCTGGCGTCCGAGTGAGGTAACGCAAGCCCCGGTGATAAAGACTTTGCCTTGCTACAAGGGATGTCTTGAGGTGTGTTAGAAATGTTCGGGTGGTTGATCCTTTGAGCAATAACAGACTCGACATCTATGACCGCGAGGGAAACTATCGTCCCAGCTGCTCTGTCCATGATGTGATACTTCCGTGGCAACATCATGCTTTGGTGCCGTCGCCAGTGGGCAGCCTGGTACGCATTGAGCCGGTGTCTTGGCCACTGTACCCTATGCAACTGATCACAACCCACAGTGAACACATCTCCAGCCAATGATCACAGAACTCGGCATGTATTCTGCTCAACGGGCGGTTGGCAGCCAGCCTTATGGCCACGCTACCCAGCAATTGCTCTTGGGAAGGGGTGGAAGCGAGCGCGTTGAGTACAATAAAAACCTCCTCTGGGCCAGGATACTTGTGAATAATGATATCGCCAGGCTCTAGGCCGAATAAAGCTCTTGCAATCCCCTTTGCCAAAGTTGTTCTGTGCGCATTCGCATGACATGCGGAAAAGGTCCTAGGGTTCTATCACTCCCTTGCTTGCTTGGCAGAGCACAACGCTGCCAGTATCCTAGGTGGTTTTCCCATCGGATACCAGACGAGACAAGAGTGACGCGTTGGCGGCTGAGACCTCCCTCAAGTACACCAGTACCTTGCAGTACGGCAAGATTGTCAAGCGTCCCGGATGCAACGTCCTGGGCAATCCCAGTGCCTTCTGGCATGTACATGCAGGGACCAACGTGGCACAATCTTATTCTTTCTCGTTGACAATCGTGCATAATGACCTTTCTGACGCTCTGCATCACATAAATCTGGAGGATGGCACAAATACCTGACAGTCGGAGACAAGCGTGCTCGGACATAGCCCGCCTCGCCCTTCTCTTACCCTACGGGGCAAAATGCGAAGGATCAAGACGAGTCCTAGGGTTTGGATCCTGAAGCTTGGTGTTCGGAACGGCCGTGTCTCCCCCAGCATCTCTTTCGGAGATCAACACGTGGTCAATCAACACAAAGACATTGATAGTCCTTGACATCGTGCAGCTGGGTTGATGTGGAGAAGTTCGGAGAATATTCAGGCCCCTGATCTCATCTCGTCAAAAGGTATAACACATGCTGGGGCTCCTTTCACCTCCATGATATCCCCGACTGAGACGGCCGAAAATACACATAATCGGGTGATGATAATCTATGTCACTTGGCCGGATGCGGCGAGCCGGATAGCAGTACTGGTATGCAACCAGAGCCTCCGTGGACTGTGGTAGGTCGTCCCGCAACGCGGCGGTGTGACGGCGGGGCGGAGCGGGGAGCAGCAAGCTCGCGAAAGCGGACGCTCACAATGAGAGTCGATTGCGTTGGTGCTGGTGGCAGGTGGTATGTAAATGCAATGAATGCATGGGACGCCGTGTGAGAAGTGTCCCGAAATAGTTGCCCATCTGGGTAGAGATTGACAGCAGACAGCGGCCTTCAATGGTGCCATTTCTCTCTTCCACAATCATCCATCTTACCGTCGCTGCGCTCAGAATGGCAGTGACAGGGCTGCTCCCAATCTTCGTACTGTACTGTACGTTGCAGAGCAAGGCACAGGCATGCAGGCACGCTGCAAGACGCGATTGCTCAATGTGTGATATGTATGCTTTCGTCCACACTGTCTACCGAGCTACACCCTGGCGTGTGCCTGGATCTTCATTCCCCAGTTTACCCAGGTGCTGTCGAGGTTCTATTGGCCAGAGCTCAGCCCGGCTGCATTCAAATGTCACCTCCGAGTTCGTGAAGACATGCACAGCATCGTCGCGCCCAGATTGCTGCAAGGCAACGTCGCCAACATCTGGAGCATCTGGAGCGTCTGGAGCATCTGGAGCCACTGTAGCCTCTGCAGCAATATGACGCAGCATTCTGCTCCCGCCCAACCATCGCTTCAGCATGTCAGCCTGAGCTGTACTCCATCCGCATACCTCGGCAGAGTACGATGTCTGTGACGCCCAATGTTGCCGACCATCACGAGACTTTTCTCCCCCAGCAAATCGGTGGTCAGTGTGCGCAAATCTGTGGACTTGCAAGCCCTATCCTGAAAGTGGAAAGCGGATGAGACGAACACCCCCAACATCTATGTACTTAATCCCTTCTGGGTGGGTACTCGTACTCAAGTAGGTACCTAGGTACCTAGGTATGTACGAAGTACACAGTACGACCCATGATGAACCTGTAGGATGGATGCCTCTTCGTAGCCCGGGATCAGGCCCCCGCCGCCGCTACAGGGGCAGCTCCCGGCAGTCACGCGATCCCCTGTGCGATCCCGTCTTGCTGATACTACGGGACAAGAAAGATGCATTGCGATAGTCAAGCTGGCATCAAATGGTGGTGGTGGTGTTGGTGGTGTCGGTCAGTCAGTCTTGGAGGGCCGAGAACTTGCACGTTACAGTGTGTGCAGAAAATTGATAACTGATCGATGTGGAAACCCAACCCAAGTGCATCTTTATTACATGTCCCGGGCATGTCCAATCTAACCTGTGGTGGCATTCGGTGGGCAGCGATGATGATGAAGACCTAGGTACCTAGGTACCTAGGTAGTTACTCAGTAGCAAACCACGTTGAGCCGTTGCTTCTCCTCATTCCGTCCTAGCGTATCTACACATACATACTACCTACCTAGGTAGGAAAGTATCTACTCGAGGATCAAGTTATGTACCTAGGTAGTCTACTCGAAAGGTTGAGTAACATTTACTTCGATAGTCTGGGTGCGTTTGCGGTTCGTATGCAGGTCAACCGATACACGAAGCAACGATTGGATCCTTTCCGACTTTTCAAGGCTGTCCCATCAGATGCGATGCACTCACTTACTCACCGTTGTTGTCACTGCCACTAGCCGGCAATCTCTTCTGTCTCCTCCGGAACCAGAAAGCTCAACCACGTCCAAGACTGCCCATGTCGTATTGGCAACCTTGGAATGGCGAGGGGTCTCGCGGACTCGGGAATCCCCCCCCCTCCCCCCCCCAACAGTAGGTTCCATCCCCTTGGTAAACTATACTTCACCTCGCCTGCCGTTCTTCGGATGACGGGATTCGATAATCAATCGATTGTGGACAATCAAAGCATCCGCTATGCACAACATTGAACTCCATATGGGCGGCTAAACATGTGAAATGACGACAGTCCAATCACGCACGGAACTGTGCCCAGTGGATGGCAACATTGAATTATCACCCCCGCTCCCCACTACATTGTACATTGTCTTCAGAAGCCAGCCACGAATCAGGACGATCCTCACGAATACTGCGCAGCTGATATCGGGTCGGACGTCCATCATCACTCATGTACGGTCGCATTTGAAAAGTTATGATCTTCAACCTCAACCAGTCAACCAACCACAAATTCAATAAAATGGCCCATAGCATGTAAATCATGTAACAGTGATATTTTCCAACTTCCCGTCTCAGAGGATGCGTGGGGATCAAGACATGCATCCAGCCAAGAGCCAGTCCCACACCAGAGGCGTTTGCGGCGGTATGCGACCTCGCCGCCAACAGACAACATGCCAACAAAAAATCTTCCGATGCACGAGTATCGCATCCCGGCCGATCAGCGCCACGGCGGTTGAGCCATGTTCGAATCCTCCCGCCAAGCCTTCCGCGGCCGTGAGAAGCCTCAGTCACACACAGACTCGTAAGCTTTCGTTTTGTTTGGTTTCTCCCCAAGGGTCCCGCCTGCTCCTGCCCAGATGTGGGGAGATCGGGACAGGCTAAAGAGACCGGGTCGAGAGGAGGAGGCCTGGGAGCGTCGTCCCCACGTCCACACTGTCCCACTTGGGCACCCTGTTGGCGAGCCACGATGGCTCAAGCAAGCACCTGGTCCCGGCTCGCACGATGAGAAAAGGGTGTCCCGGCTCTTGGAGGCCAACGAGATTGCTTGCTAAAAACCCCTTGATGCTGATCATCAAGACCAGCCGGCTGTCACTGTGATGAATGAATTCTCAATCGATCGCGGAGCTGCCACTCGTGACTCGTAGAGGACCCCACTGTTCATCTGTGTGTCGAATCGCGCCGGCAAGCTCGCCTGGCTCGATCGTGCTGTCAAGAGCCAGTGTGGACCACGTGCCGGGCCAGAGGGGACAATTACATTGAGATCTTCTGGGGTCCAGCTGTCAGCAGGTATTAAGCTTGCAGAGATGCTTTTTAGGCCCTACTGTGATATGCGGCCGTGCTGGGAACCCCGAAAGACGGGGCGGCAGAGAGCTGTCGATACCTTCTTGATGCGGACGTTTTCGTCGTCGCTACGGTGCCGAAGTATTAACGGGATATATGATGGGCACTCCTACTGTGTACGTGCCGAAGTACACTAGATGGAGCATCAGGGCTCCTCAACAACGCTTCTTTCCGCTGCCTTGAACGTTGCTTCCGCACTGCGGTAGTACGTGTATAGTTAGTTGCACATGGCGTCGCGAGGGACTTTCGAGGTTATCGGATTGCCCCAATGCACTGCCAAGAGTCCAGGGCAGAGGGACCGGGCCAACGTATGTAGCCGTAGCATAAATGCTCCTTGATGCGACTCTCTCTTACGTACGAATTATCATGCCGAAGAAAATCCAGCTAGTTGTGAGATCTTCTGGGATCTTTTCATTGACCTCCTAGTAGTCTGCGCGCCATCACCGGAGGTAACGCTACGCAGGGTGGTGTGTCCCTTGGCATCAGATGCATCTTTCACGCTATTGACCAGGAACAGGCTAATGGATTGGTCTTGTAAGATAACAAAAAACGGTACGGCTCGGAGTGAGAGGAGAATAAAAAAGGTAGGTGATGGCAGATATAGGGGGTGCGTGCGCAGCTTTAACGGTGGAGATCATCCCTTCTCCCCGGCAATAATAGGGTCGGGATATCAGTCTCAGGGTAATCTGATCCATTGGGAGCGAACCTTGGAACGGTCCCGAGGTGCAGAGAGGCGACATCATCAGTGCGCACTGGCCCCTCTACGAGGGTTACATATGGATGTATCAATGTTCTGGGAACGAACACCAACCTTTGATTCGCTGGAAGGCAAGTCGGCAAGTAACATCACGGTCCGGAATACGGAACATTACTACTGACATTGCCTAACGAACAACGACTCGAGGCATCGCCATCTTGAAAGTAAAGAACCTGTTTTGCATCAAGACTTTTACTGGAGTAACTACCTTTGGTCCACTGATTTGTGCACTACTCTTACCGATGTACGTACGTACCTAGGTAGGTAGAGACATAGAGACACGAGGGAGATGCCGTCACCAGAGTCGGGAGAACGGGCTACCTGCTGGCGTGAAATAAATGCGTGAGTTAAAGACCAAGCTCATATACTAGGCATGTGTCCAGCAAGACTGTCGCTCTAGTTAGAAACGACACAGCTTCAAGTTGGTCATGTTTTTACAGAGTGGGATGATGAAGATTTCATCTAAACCCCCAGAATGTATGATATGCACAGATTACCTGAAGCAGGGGGGTGTGGCCTGCGTCTGGCTTAGCCCTGCCCTTGCGTACGGATCCCAATGTACTTTGTATGGTACCATCAAATGTACCCAGTAGCTGGATCATCCCTGCTCTGCAAGCTCCAACGCCGGCAGGTTACGGTGAGGCCCGTAAAGCACAGTGTGCACATTGTGACCCTGTACTTGTGATAGACGGATGCCCATGGATGGGTAACCCCGTCATTCCTAAGGGTGCTAGGCCTATCCAGTAATCACCACCGGCCGCCCCTCCCCCATGTCATATTGGAACAACACTACCAAGGTACCTAGGTACTTACTTACATACAATACACCACGATCCTCCCTCTACTTCACATTCCAGGGACGCTGTCGCGTTTCTTCCCTTTGCTTCCCTTTTTGCTACGACAAAACAACACGCTTCCGACACGACCGGATACCGGAGCTGCTGCTGCTGATACTGCCATTGACATCGCTCTGCTCCTCATACATGGACGAAAAAATACCACTCCGCAGGTGCACTTGAAACTGCTCACATTCGCTACGTTTTGGGGGGATCCGGGGCAACACATACGACACAGGCAAGGGAAGATTATCGGCGCTCCATTCATACCATCACACCGAACCTCGCGCACATTCCTATTTTGGTCCTTATCCTTCCACTCGCCGGTAACTGCCTTGACGCTGGCTCTACCAGGCAATCGAAAATTGGGCATTGAAGACGATCAATTGCTTGGGCTTTTGTGGAGGTTCGCCCGGGTTCGCGACTGAGTTAGGCCGCGGGCGATCCAACATCACACACAACAATCACCGTTCCCCATGAGTCCTTACGCCTAATCTGCCACAGCAATGGTTTTGCTAGAACAGGCCTTCCGGTCGAGCCTGCAGGTGGCGCCTCTTACGATACTGAAGAAAAAATCCGGCTCCGTGGAACATGCCTTGACGACCGATCATATCTCCACAAATCCCTACTCCCGATCAGAGATGACTCCTCCAACGACACCTGAAGGCTCGCAGGAGGACCTCACCTCGCCCTCAAATCCCCCGCCTATCTTCCACAGCTTCTTGCGGGCCTTTTATCCTTTCCACCCGGACTATGCCATGACTGGATCCGCCGTGACGCTGCCGTTAGATGAAGGCGATGTCGTACTGGTACACTCGATCCACACGAACGGTTGGGCAGATGGCACATTACTGGTTTCCGGCGCCAGAGGCTGGCTACCAACCAATTACTGCTACGCATACGATCCCGATGAGGCGCGGAACCTGCTGAAGGCGCTACTGAACTTTTGGGATTTGTGTCGCAGCACATCCATTAATGATAAGGAAATCTTTGGCAACCAAGAGTTCATGAAAGGCATCATTGCCGGAGTGCGATACCTTCTGGTATGTCAATTTGGAACTTGGTGACTGTATCAATTCGTTTGTGGGACATGACTGACAATCTCGAAGGAACGTACGAACTGTTTGACACGGGAGTCGTCCGTCATCCAGCGACATGAAGGTCTTCGGAGGGGCAGGAAGTCACTGCTTTCCGAACTTTCCTTATTGGTGAAGACAGCCAAGCGCTTGCAAGAGCAGCAGAGATTGTCCAGCCCTACTGATGAGGTGAATAATACCGTGGACGAGATGATCTTGAGAGCTTTCAAGATCGTTAATAAGGGCGTTCGATTGCTTGATATCCTCGAAGAAGACAGACAATCCCGGGCGCCGGCAGTGACTTTGATGCCAACGGTTCTGGAGGAAAATCACGTCCCGTCGACGCCTCCAGCAGATCAGACAAGTTTTAGCGACCGGAGCACTAGCAAGTCGGCGGCTGCAGGTTGCCGTGTGGCTGATGGCGAGTCCATCTCAGATACTAGTGAGGAAACACGAACAGCTCACCTCACTAACAATCGTTCGTCGATCGAGCGCTCTGCAGGTGCGAGTTCGCGCTTGTCTCAACATAGTCCAAAGGCAGTAAACTTCAGCCGCCTCTCATCTAGCATTGCCCACCGAGTATCCCTTGCTGGACCATCACCGCTTTCTAGGCCGCATAATCTTGTCTCGGAGCGCCTGTCTACCAGCCATGACACCTTCTTGTCCCATCTTGGCTCCTTCATCGGTCGATTACACCTCCACTCGCAGTCGCGACCGCATCTTGCATTGGCCATCAAGCAATCGGCAACTTCCGGCGGGGAGCTTCTGGTTGTTGTTGATGTTGTGTGTGGTCACAGTTCCTTGACCAAGGAGATCTTGGAGCAACCTCGCGCTGCCATGTATGACCGCATCCTGGATCTTGTGCATGCTGCTAGCGATATCCTTCTCTACAACAGTGGCCTTGAAATGGCCGATATCATCTTACCCCAGGACAACAGCAGGCTACTATCTGCAGCAACCGGCTGCGTAAGGGCAACTGGTGAGTGTGTTGCAAAGACGAAGTGGGTCATCGAGCGGGTCGGTGATTTTGAGCTTGAGTTCGAAAACGGTAGTATCGGGATCGATCTGGACCTTGGTGCCTTGGATGCCATCGAGCAGGAGAGGGAAAGAGCAGCAAGTGTGGCCAGTATCCCAGATGCACAAGCATCCAATTCTACCACAATCAGCAAGCCACTGCCGAAGGACAAGCCGCTCCCAGACATACCCCAAGGGACATCAGTTTCCACCACAGTGAGCCACCCACCTCGGCGGGACTCTCTCCTCTTCTCCGACGGCAACACTTCCGACAGTGCGACATCAGTCGCTTCCCGCACAAATCTCCCACCATTACCGAGAATTTCGACCACCCATTTACCCGCTGAAGATTACAGCCCATCAGATACTTCCGTAGGGCTCGAGAACGAAGGACGCTCCTACCGTCGTGAAAGCTTGGTCGCAACCAGCTCGGCGACTGGCAGCTCCTACTTGAACAGAGACTCAGAGACTAGCCTCTTGTCCCAAACATCCACCCGCGCAACCACACCAGACTCCAACCTCGCACCTAAACTCCACGGTTCAATCTCTGAGTTGAGCTCGACCAGCAACAATGGCGACGAGGTGGACGAGGTGGAGTCTAAGATCATGGAGAAGACATACGCACACGAACTCATGTTCAACAAGGAAGGTCAAGTGGTGGGTGGCTCGCTGCCAGCTCTGGTGGAGCGTCTTACAACTCATGAAGCCACACCTGACGCAACATTCGTGTCTACGTTCTTTCTCACCTTTCGACTCTTCTGCACACCGTTGAAACTTGCCGAGGCTTTGATCTACCGATTCGATTATGTCGGCGACTCACCTCGCATGGCCAACCCCGTTCGCTTGAGGGTGTATAACGTCCTCAAGCAGTGGCTTGAATCTCAGTGGCGAGATGAGACGGACGATGAGGCATTATCGCTGATCAGACCATTTGCCGAGATCAAGCTTGCCTCATCTCTGCCTTCTGCGAGCACGCGTCTCCTGGATTTGATCCAGCGTGTCACTACTACCAGTTCTCCCTTGGTACCGCGCCTGTCGAACGGCAATACGTCGGCTTTGCCCTATGTTGCTGCGGAGACCCCCCTGCCCGCGCCCACTCTCAACAAAAGCCAGGCCCACTCACTTTCTAGCTGGAAGGCAGGCGGCAATTGTCCGGCGATTTTGGATTTCGATCCATTGGAGATCGCCCGTCAGCTGACCCTGAAGCAAATGAGAGTATTCTGCTCCATCATGCCGGAAGAGCTGTTAGGCTCGGAGTGGATGAAGAGAGGTGGTGCAGGTTCTCCTAACGTCAAGGCGATGACTGCGCTGTCGACGGATCTGTCAAACCTCGTTGCTGAAACCATCCTGCACTACAACGAGGCCAAGAAACGGGCCGCTGTTATTAAGCAGTGGATCAAGATCGGATACCAATGTCTGGAGCTCCATAATTACGATGCGCTCATGGCAATCATATGCAGTCTCAACAGCTCTACTATCACGCGACTGCGAAAGACTTGGGATATCGTGTCTCCCAAGCGACGAGAGATGCTCAAGACCCTCCAGGCTGTTGTCGACCCAGCTCAAAATCACAAAGCACTGCGTGCCCAACTGGCCACTCACGTACCTCCTTGCCTTCCATTCCAGGGCATGTTCCTGACCGACCTCACCTTTGTCGACATCGGCAATCCGGCAACCAAGCAACTTCAGGGCACCGATGGCAAGGACATGACCGTTGTCAACTTTGACAAGCACTCGCGCACCGCCAAAATCATTGGCGAGCTTCAGCGATTCCAGATGCCTTACAGGCTCACCGAGCTTCCTGACATGCAGGAATGGATCCAGGCTGAGCTACATCGTGTTCGGGAGTCGGATCCAAAGAAGAACATCCAAGTCAGCTATTACCGCAAGAGCCTGCTGCTCGAGCCAAGAGAGGGCCAGTCAGTGCGCAGCCCTGTCGAGGGAGCAGGAAGTACGACTTCGCCGATCATGTTCTCCTGGAGGAAGACAAGCCGAAGTTGAAAGTCATGCGTGACGAACGAACTGGGCAAAGGTCTTTTACGCTACTAGCCATCAAATGCCTGGCCTGCATTGCCTTTACCCACACACGCTGCTTCTCCATGCGTCTCTTTTTATGATATTATTTTGATACCCAACATCACTTGTTATTTGTTTTCGGAAAGGAACATCTCGCCCACCACAGCAGCCGAGATGTCTGAATCAGCTCCAGATGTCGCATATCACCACACCTGGCAATCATTACCAAATTTCCGACTTCTTGTCCTTGGAGCGGATAGCCTTGATCCCGCTGCCGGCTTCCAAGGCTATCAATTTGCTCCATGCTCTACAATACTCACGTGCAGCTCGAGCTTGCCAACCAGCACGATCGACGTCCCGAACTCGTCGAAGCGGTCTGCCTTATTTTTGGGCCAACACACATCCTATCTCTCTCTTTCGCCCTCACTTGCTCCCTCAAATATTACTTCTCGATACTGCTCTTTTTCTATGTTACAGGATCTGGGGTTCGGGGGAAAAGCATAATGCATGTGCTTTTACATGGATTGGTGAAAATGGGGCGGCGCTCAGGGCATCGTCATACGGAGTTCCTCGGGGTATTTTGAACGCATTGATTTGGTTCTACTAGGAGCCATCGGACAGTTCGGTCTGCTCCGTGAACAGTTCCGAAATTAGGCTGGCGCCCAGTATCAGCTGGCATCTGGATATGTCAGGGGAAGATGAAACGGCACGACAAAGGATTCTTGTCAAAATGCTTGCATGACCAATAGGCGTTCACTGGGAACATTGCTCTCGAGGGAGGGCAGGTGACTTGTCCCGCGCGAACAGTAATCAGCGAATTACTAGCGATGCTCCCGGAGAGGCTCATAGCAAGTCTCTTCTGATAGTTGCGATGAGTTAATGAAAGTAAAGCGTCGATTCTGTGTTTCACCCTGTCCGTCTTTATGTCATCAGCGTGTTGTGGGATGTAACATATAGGTGTTGAATGACCACAGTCATTCACTACCCGTAATGTTGTTTAATATGGCCACTCTAGCAGGACATAAGCAAAGGGGACTAGTAGTGATATTGCCCTAAGTAGTACAACACCATACATCTATTAGGTCCCACGGGGTGTCATCAAGGCCGGGCTCCAGGTCAAGTGGCCTGAAGCAACTGCAAGGCTCCCATATATGTCACGAAGCCCACCAGTCGGTAAGTGTTGCTTCTCACTTACTGGCCTTCCTTGCGATTAGTGACATCCCACCTGGAGTATCCTCTGTTAGGCGGCGCTCATTACACAAACATGGTGTAAATGACTCTCCGCCAAGCAGGCATGGCGGAGACGCGCTCGTGATGCTCGTTGATCTCATTCCAGTCCAGCTCGCGACGGCCTGTGTCAACATCAATATCCCTGGTCCTAAGCCATCCTTTACGCTTCCAGAGAAATCCGCAGACCCAGAAGGATATAACGACAGGGAGGGCGAGGAACGACTTGAAAAATCCCTCGGCACTGTTGTAGCCTCCACCGGGAGGACATATTGCGACGAAAAGCTGTTGTTTATGAAGAAATACGTCAGTGAAGGAAGTGTGATTTCGCGACGGGGGAACAACATACCTGAGCAATCAACACAAGAACCACCATGATCAACCCAATCCAGCTCCCATACACACCACCTATCGCCTTGAATGGTATCTCGTCCAGGGTGTGTCCATGGTACTTCCACGCCTTCCTGAATCGGATGTGCGCGAGACAGATGCTGCCCCACGTGAACAGTGCTGCGAGCCCGGACAGTGCCAACAGCCAGGCAAAGACAGTGGGACCGTTAGCATTCAGGTTGGTATACGCAAGAAGGCTGAAGGCCAGAATGACGCCGACGCTACAGAGAGGCCGACCGGAGCGGTCAATGTATGTAAAAGCCTTTGGGGCGTAACCCTGCTGTGCGAGGGCAGTGAGGGTACGACTGCCGCCGTACACGCCCGAGACACCAATGGAGACGACCGAGACGAGGATTATGGCGTTCATGAAGGAGTCGAAGCCCCTGAGGCCGGCATACTTACCGACCAGGACGAAGGGCGAAGCATTGACATCGGCGTAGGGGTTGGCGCCGAGAAGGTTGGGATCGTTGGAGTCGACGAGGAGACCGACAAAGAACAGGCCCAGGACGTAGAACAGCGTGATACGCCAGAATACCTGCTTGATGGCGCCAGGCAGGCTCTTGACGGGGCTGTCGGCCTCTGCAGCGGCCAGGCCGACCAGCTCGGTTCCGCTGAAGGCGAAGGCGGCGGTGACGAAGACGGAGCAGAAGCCACGGAAGCCGTTCTTGAACGCACCGGGGTCGTGCCACAGCCTGGCGCCCCAGTACTCGTCATAATGGCCGCTGCTCGGACCGCCGCCAAGGACGAGGACCACGGCGATGAGCATGAAGATGACTATCGCGCTGAGCTTGATGCAGGAGGACCAGAATTCTTCCTCGGCGTAGCCAAGTGTGCCGAAGATGTTGACTATTATTATCAGGACGAGGAAGACGGTGATCCAAACGGCGACCGAGATGTTGGGGTTCCAGTACTGGATGGTCAGACCACAGACGGTGAGTTCGAGGGGGAGGACGATGGACCACTGAAAGACGTAATTCCAGCCCTTTGTAATTGAACAGGTTAGCAATTGTACCTTGGACCCAGAATCAATTCTCGTCCCTTCCTTGCACTGCTCACCATGGCGAAGCCCCAGCTGGGGTCTATAAATCTGGTAGAATAGGTATAGAAGCCACCCGAGACCGGATATACTACAGCCATCTCACCCAGGGCGTAAACAACATTGAACATCATGATGCCTATGAGCAAAAAGTCGACCAGCAGCGAGCCGGGACCACCCGTCGACAATGCGTTGCCTGACCCAACGAAGAAACCGGCACCGATGGACCCGCCGATGGCGATCATATGGAGGTGCCGCGCCTTCATGGCGCGATCGAGCTCGATGACCCCCTGGCCACCTTGGCGTCGTTTGAAGCTGTCGAAACTCAGGCCCAGACGCGTCAGAAAGGGCTCAGGGGTGACATCGTGGGTGTCGGTTGAGCTCTTGTGCTGGCGGGGGCCAGACGCGCCACTGGTATTGCTGAACTGACCCGCTGCTATTGATGTGTCTGGCGGTGCTTGCGCCACGTCTTTCTCGGCTGTCTCCATAACGGGAATGGATATAGCGGGCTAGGTTGGTGTTCGGCTCACTTGACTGACCTGGTCGTTGAGGGAGAGTTCGCCGCGGGTTCCAGTGATCGTTGCGACACGGTGTTTCCGCAACGTTTACCATTGGAAAGCGTATGTTGGAGAGCCCTGGAGTCGTTCTCAGAAACTGTTCGAGGAACGGTCAAGTATACATGAACTGCTTTTGAAAGGTTCGTGGGAACTTAAGGTGACGTGGAGGGATCGCGAAGGCAACTGTAAGCCGCGGTGGGCTAATCACTCCTGCCTAGTTTGACAACAACACAGCTAAACAGTGACTAATTACTGGCCATTGAGAGGGGTTTATGGCCCTTAATATGGCACTTCGAATTTGTGGACTGTGCTGGTAAACCTGCTATGTAAAATACTCAACGGGAGATGCCGAATGGCACTGTTGTGATTGGACTTTCTTGGGGAACAAACTGATGTCGCAACGAGGGACAGAGGATTGACCATATCAGATTCAGAGCGTGTAGGCTTATAATATCAAGTACAGACGGTATTTCAACCGGCGAGAGACTTCGTACACGTTGTCGTTGGAGCCCGGGCGGCCCAACGAATCTTTCGATGAAGCCGATCCACACACTGAGTCTTCCAGTAACAGCCATCGTACTATGTATCCATCAACCCTGACGTATGAAGGTGGTGTCAGAATACAAATCATCTAAATATTGAAGAGATGACGACTGTATTTGAGCACCTGGGGCCCCCCGCCCCCCACCAACAACTCGGACAAGTACTACAACAGTGGACTCAGCCCAGATGTCAAGAGCCACAAGTAACTAGCTGCCATGTTGACATAATTCGGGTCCTGAGACCTCTGGCCTTTCAGCCTTCCGGACTGCCGAGGACTCTTGGGTATGTTTGCTGCAAATCTTGGTGACCGGGGCACCAAGCTATTAGTGCTTGGTGCTTTAGGTCATCATCTGGACGCCTACTGTTCCTGCTCGGTACAATCATGTAGATATTCGCTGTGTTGCTGGGTAACTGTGTTGAGGTGGTCAGGGAGTACTTGGCAGAAGCAATAGCAAACACTGTATTCATTCGGAAATTGCACAACAATATCCACGGCTAGCTGGCAACTCTGTGCCAAGTACGAGTCAATGATAATGCCAGGATGCAACCTTGGTTGTGATCATGTGGCCCCTCAGCATTCACGGTAGTCCTGGCTTGAGCACCGCATGGACAATTAACCAGCGACATACGGGTGTATCACCAAGAAATATCTTGAAAAAGTAATTTTGGCGAACCAGAGCTACGGCTCATTTTTACCATGGTACCTGTGATACTGTGACAGACCCAAAATTGTGCTACGCAGTGTTGCGTTTGACATTGGCTTCCAGGTTGTGTGCACTTTATTGTTCACCACGGAATACACATCCAGACTTAGACACAGGTTGACGCTAGATTAATTAGAGTCATGGCATCAACAGGAACTTGAGTTGAAGGATAGAACTTCTAAGTGACTTCCTATCGTAGGGAATGGGTTTCGTGACTGGTAAAACCCTCTCTGTCCACTGATACCGGCCAACTCCAGATGTCGGGTGTGCTTAGTAGAACAGACAGAAGTCAGCGGCTCACTGCGAATAAGGTAGGATGTTAACGTAAGGTAGGCAATGTAATGCTTGGAGAAGATATAGTTTTGACTATAAGGAAAACTTGTCACCATAGTATCAATTGATGTCACACGCTCGGATCATCCACAATAACACCCTGGGGCAACTATGTAGCACATTATTCCTACGTACTAAATAGTTGAAAGAAACATGGGAATGATTGCCCTTATAGGATGCCACTTCTTGAATTACGCATGCAGCAATGGGCATAGGCAACGAATTGATCATATATGCACAATCCAGCCATATATATATATGCATTACTGAAGTTCTCAGCTTCGAGCATCTCGTAATAGAGCCAATAGTTGCCCAGGCGCCGACGCTCGAGATAAAGACGGTCAGATGCCACGCGTCTCCTACCGAGTCATCCAAGGATTGGACGACTTAGCCGCATTTCCCTGAGAGACTGCATTCAGCCTAGTCTCAAGCTGCAGGCTTACACAGCCATCATACATCGCGTTAATACTGGCTCCCTCCCAGAGGTATAAGGCACATCAACTGTATATCAGGAAGAGTTTATCTGATAATCACTGTTATGATGGGCGCCTTTGCTTACCCACACACCTACTGATCTCACTTGCATATTCACGTCTTCGAGGTCTTAGGCGGACTACATCGATAGAGCTCCTCAGTCCAACGTCTCAGACGCATATATCACCTCTCACAAAGCATACCCGAGTTACGCCTAGGCATTGACAATCGTAATGGGCCAAGGCCCTCTATCACCGAGGCTTGTTCCCTCGGCCGCCTCCTACCACGGCAATTACCAACAGATAACACATTTCGACGAAGTCGAGCTTGAGGAGCCGCCACCTTACAGTGCAGAGCCATATCCCACCTCGGCAGCACATGCGACAGCTACAGGAAGCCTGCAGGATAGGTTTCCCCTTTCCAACAGGAGCAATTCGTCCAGTGAACTTATTAGCACGAGTGATGTACCTCTGCAGGGACGAGATTGGAGCCAGAATCCGCGATGCGAAGTTCATACTTCCAACGCACGCAAGCCCGTTTCCCAATTCGAGGAGGGCTACGTTCCGGAACCTGCAATGTCAACCACCAACTCGGAGCCAAATCCGTGGGCCAAGTACGACACAATGGCAGGTGCCTGTTTCAGTAAGACAGGAGGTTGCTGCTTCAGTCGACGCGGAGGGTGTTGCTTCAGCGATACAGAGGGTTGCTGTTTCTCGAAGAACAAAGGTTGTTGTTTCAGCGACACGGAGGGTTGCTGTTTCTCGAATAACAAAGGTTGTTGCTTCTCTTCAGGTGTGGTAGGTTTCTTACTTTCCATATACTACATCTTGAATCCAATTTGCTAATCGAAGTGGTGAACAGGCGTCAAGTAAGCGTGCTGATGCCGATACTTCCTGACATTCTTGGGTATACCTGGACAGTGGAGTGAGGTAGAGAAGTCAGGCTTGCCGAAAGGTTGGGTGGTCGGGCGGTGGGTGGGTGGACGGGGCGGGGTGCAGCTCAACAAATATCTACCTGACTAGATGCAGGACTGGACGCAGTATGGAAATTGTTCTATGTAGAGTGATCTCAGGGGTCTATAAATGAGCAAGGAGAGCAAAAGTCTTTCATTCGGCCCGTAAGTGCCACCTACCTCACAATACTTTACTCTGGCTCAATGCAGTCCATATTGGATGCCTCACAGGGTGAATGTTCAACTTCAAGGGGCGGCCAACACTGCTCCTGTACGACCACATAGATCAGGGGGGAGCTCCTAGGGGTCTAAGTCAAGCTTGCAAGAAGGATGACGACGGGGCGGTGCTGCAAATAAAATGCATTGCGATATGCACTAGGAGGATAGACGGGAAGAGCAACAATGTCTCGTTATCCACCACGGGGTAGTCCGCCGCCGAAGTGTCGATATACTGTCCGCGCACTCGAAACCAGCCCCATGGCAGGGGGTGACGCGTCTGGATGCTTTTCGGGTGCGTTTGACCAGGACGTGACGACCTCGCCAGCTGCGCCGAGGGGCACCGCACTCGCCGCAGACGACGTACGGTATCCAGGGTACGAGAGCGAACCCCAGCGCCGGCCTGCGGACGAGCTTATCGTTGCGGTTGAAGAATGGGAATAGCTTCGAGGCATTGCAGTGACAGAACTTAGGTCAAGTCCGGGATCATGTTTCGATGAAGTCGTCGTCAAGCTCTCATACTGTGGAATGACCTTCCGGGTTGCGCCTCCGTCACGTGAAACCATCTCGATGTTGGTTCCGGTCGCACAGTCCGATTTCAGGGTTCTGGGAATACATAGGCGTTCATCGAGTGTCGGTTGCCGTGATGTGCTAATGATGAAGTGGTAGGCCCGGCACGAGCGGCCGGAGCAACTCCTGCGGTATGACAGCTGAATGCAGCTAGACGAACTGGCAGCTTCTGCAGTGCTAAATGCAGTGATCAGGAGTGCAGCAAGTGGATGCACCGAATTTCACACTGGCAGAGTGATTTGCCACAGCCAGCAAATCCAGATGTTCAGCTTGTTGCAATCGGAGGCTCGACCGTTCTTCCGCCTTGAGCGCCGAGTGCCGGCCCTCGGATCCGGAATCATGTCTCGAAGAGAGCAGCGCATCGGTCGGTGGATGGTATCTGGGAAATTTCGAGCCCTGGGATTCGTTGACCCATTTGACCTGAGCATACTGTACACGGTACAGCGAGGAAATACTGGGGCTCCGGGGCTTGACATCGGGTGGATTGGCCTAGCTATCATATGGATCCCAGCTATCCTAGGATAGAAGACCCGCTCGTAGGGCCGCAGGAAGATGGGACTCTCGGTGGCCCACACTCAGCGACCCTCAGATTTCAAATGTGACAAACTGGCAGATGGACTGCTGGGCCCGTTATCAAGGGACGTCATTAAGAACCCAAGAAGAGGAGTTTGCCGTTGGGACCTCAATCAAGATTGAGGAGCAGCGTGGTCATCTCTGATGGCGGGGTGCCAGATCTGCAGGCGTAGGGGCGGGGTATCAGAAACTTGGAATTTGCGAGAAGAAGAAGCAGCAGCAGTAGCAGGGGATGAGAAAAGTGTAAGGCAGCCAATTGCCTCCTCAATGTGGCCAATGAGTATGAAGCCATTGGGCTGGAAGAACGGCCGAGGGTTGGGCCTCAGGAGGCTGGGGCGGATGTGATCCGGGCCTTAGCAAGCTGCAGCCACCCAAAACGTGTGCGAGTGTTCCTTCTCGGATCAGCACAGCATATCACGTCACGTCCCTATCACACGGCGCTTGCAGTGGCTCGGCCATTGATTGTTGATCTTTGATGATTGATCTTTGATGAAGGATGAATAATGGATGATGATTTACTGTGTAGACCTTAGGGGATTGGCGTTCAATGGATACCAGCGAACAACCAATAAAGAAGATATGTGGCTTTACTTGTGACCAAGTAATTCAACTGGAACAAGATATCTCAAGCAAACCCCGTAGCTAGGTATCATTGGATCCGAACTTTCCTGGTACATAGACAGGCCCAACTTATAAGAGGCAAAAAAAGAAGAAAAAAAAGAAATGGAAGCTAATAGTGGATACACCGGTCTTAAGGTTGCCGCCCCGGTTTGATCCCTGACTGATCATTACCTTAGCGGTGCTCAATCCCTGTTGTTCCCCTGTTGCTCCCTGTTAGTTGCAGCTTCCCGTAAGTGCCTGCAGTATTAACCCAGGGATTATGCTTTATATCGTACTGACGTACGGTACTGCTAGCCCCGAAGGTCACTGTGGCATTCATTACCAACTACAGTACCTACTTAGGTACTTAGGCACGCAGACGCAATATATACCTAGGTATATACCTAGGTACCTTGGTACTGCGAGAGGCAGGGGCTGGAGTAATACCAAGCGCCGCTATTACACTAGATGTAGGCTCAGGCAGTCCACGGTGGGGTTTTTGAGAGTCTGGGGAAGATCCAGTCAGGCCAGTACCTATTTGTTTTCCCCGGTCTTATTTCAAACTCTGGAATTCAGGACGAAGCCGCCAGTTGACGGCAGCAAAAACATCCACAGACGCCACTCTTACTACCTTCCCAGTCAACACGTATTCCTGTAAGACATTCTACGCCGGTTGAGACACAGTCACCGCACACTCGCCATTCCCGGGTGTTCCTTCTGTAAGACTCCACCCCGTTAGCTCAAGTCGGACTGAGGATTGCCTCGCGCATTCTTCATCTCGCTGCTAAGCCCCACCTTTTCACCACGCAGTTATACTTCACATCCACTGCCTGGCTGACCATCATCTGACCTAACTATTTCACTAAAACAAGTTGTTTGTCAAACCAAGTCGTGAGCACGCCCATTTGTAAACTTGGTCGAGGCTTTCTTGTCCTTGTGTCTTTCGGCGCAACTCCATTTACAAAGCGCGAAACTTTGGGCTCGTGTTTAACATTATCGACCACCCTCATTGGATACAAGAAGGACGGCCCATAGGCCTCCAGGAATCCGATCCAGGAATTTGTATGGCAATACTGCTATTAGCAGCACCCAAGAACGTTGCAGGATACAGAAGACGCGGCTTGCCGAACAGGCATGATCCCATGCCGTGGTTGGTTTGTCTCAACCTAGCAGCAGCTCATTGCCAGTCAAACTTGCTACCGTCATATCTCATCTGAACCATCTCGGGATCGTACATTCTGACTCGCTGATTCCAAGTCTTCGTATCGCATGTTGGCTTGTGCCACCCTAGCCCCAGCGTTCTATCAGTCGGATCTGCCATTTTTGCTCCCTCGTTACGATGGAGGGCACTGGTGCCCAAGGCCTACGAGGGAATCGACCTCGACCTTCCTGCAACTCCTCAAGTAGCCCGCGAGCCTATTTAAGGTCCAGTTCACGAACCTCTTCTGCGCGAATGCCCCCTCAAAAGAAGGATGGTTCCTCATCCAATCTCGCATCTTCACCGAGTTTGAGGAATGACCATCCCGCGGTGGTTTCCCGTCAACCTACCCGCAAAGGCTCCATGGGTTCCAATGTCGAACGCCCGCCTACTCCCATAGCCAAGACGTCGATCAAAGACTCTCACTCCAGCTCAAAACAGGAGCCACAATCGACCTTGCTCCACGAGAGACTCCAACTGGAACGGAGATCGGAGATCCAGCGTAATCTCAACAGGCTAGCTGGTGAGATGAGTGGTTCGGGTGCGGCTGGTTCGAGAGCTGCTACTGCAACACCAAAGCGATCTGACATAACAGATGTTGGGCGCCCTGAACCGAAGGACGGAGGCGGCGATACTGGCAAGAAAGGTTTGGCCCTGAAGGAGATGGAACAGGTATGCTGCCAATCGCCGATCATAAGCTGGCGTGCAGGATGCTAAACCAAAGTTTGTACAGACTTTGTCAACGTTGCATAAGCAAAACTTCGACCTGAAGCTGGAACTGTTTCATCGACGGGAGCGTCAATCGGTTCTGGAGGACAAAATTGAGGCTCTTGAGCAAGACCTGGCCGCGTCAAAAGAAACCAACGAGGTCCTGCAGCAAGCGTTCGAAAAGAGAGACAAGGCGGTCGAAGAAGCAGTCCACATGATAGTCTCACTTGAGACGCGTATAGAATTGCTTCTGAGAGAGAGAGAAATGGTTCGACAGGTGGATGCAGACAATATCTCTCAATTACGGCTTGCTCAGGCCGAATCGACGCCGCATAACGACAACGTGGAAGCTTCGGAAGAATCTGACACCACAGTCATAAGGAAGACACAGGGGCTTACCCGGATGCCCAGCTGCCTCTCTGTGCAAACAGAGAACACGGAAAACCTCCGGGATGTATATCTAGGTACTCAAGGCAGTCTGTTGAGCTTGTCTCGAACAGAACCTAGAGTCGAGAATGTGGGAATTATGATGAGCCCTAGTATGAGCGTTTTGAGTGAGAGCTCCTTTACTAGCATCTACGGCGACAGACCAGTACCAGACAGACGCCTGCATCAAGCTGAGGCCAAGGCCCTGGTCATGGATACGCCCACCAGGCCCAACAGAAGGATCACTCTTGATACTCGAGATGTGTCCAGAGAGGCAAACGAGCTTGGGGATACTAATTCGCCACTCCATGTCCGACCAGGTTCGGGTTCCTCGGCGGCTATGCACGATATCCAGCAGCGCATGATCCCAGACAAAGACATTGAGAGGGCAGCAACTGTCAAGCCAATGAAGCCACAGTCTCTTGTACGTGTCAGAAATAGTAAAGAGAAGCCGACCCCTAGTCGCAGAGTTATCACCGACATATCTGCAGCTCGTTCTCAAACCCTTCCGCCAACGCCAGATACCATGTCGAGCTCCAGGATCCAGAGCCAGAGCCCTGATGACACCCCAGTTCATGATCAGAACCCTGAAGATCCAAGATTCTCGGGCGCTACACGGTTTACGACAGACCAAGCCAAGGTCTTGGAATCAGACCACTGGCGATTCAAAGACTCTGATATTGCTCAGCCGCCCTCGGTCACGGCATTCACAGGTCGGAACGAATTCTCGCCGGGCACATACTTCGAGAACCGACTTTCCGTTCCGCGGCGCCCTCGATCCGCAGATGAGACCACAATATCGCGACATAAAGGCGGCTGGGAATCAGGAAGTGAGCCCGATGACGCAGCGTCGGAAGTATCGAGTTTTGACTACTGGATGAGAGAAGGGCTTCGACCTAGCAATGGTGGCCTGGGAAGGGCGCCACATAGGGCCAGGACTTCTCACAGGATGTCCAGCCGAGGGTCAACAGACCTGTTCGGCTTCCCACCCGAATCGAAGAGTTGGAAACCCGACGGCAGATATGGGTCTCTAGGTGGACTGGGATATGTTGGGGATGATGCCCCCCTGGCGCCGGCCTTGGATGCTCTGGGAGCTTCACTGCCTGCGCCAGAGTCTGGCCTATTTGGCTCAGGGGTCGCAGGTCCTAGCTCGCCACGACCAGCAGGTACTGCTGTCGCACCACCTCCTGCACCATATCGACGATCTAGTTTGCAGGCTCGAAGTCAAGTGCCTGGAATATCGATGACAGCGCGTACCCCGGGGTCCTTTGGGAGAAATCACGATACCGAGTCAGGCCGTACGGGCAATGTCTATGGGCAACCGCAGAGCAGTCCAGGTGGGTGGCAAGCTCACAATTCTCAGAGTGCTACCCCGACTTTGACAATACGCCCTCAGGCCCAAGAGGAAGACGGTTCTACCAACCAGAAGCGGCACTACCCACCGACTGCAAGCCACCAGCAGCAACAACAGACAGCCCGTCCACGTAGTAGGGGACTGACCAGCCTGTTTCGTCGGTCACTGGGTACGGCTCACCCCCAGCCATCCGCTTCAGTACCCAACGACCAGTCGCCTTTCCCCCCGCCTAAGGACAAGGATGAGAGTGAGTTTACGACGGGGCCTATACCCGCGTGGGAGAGACCAAGCTACCAGGCCGTGGAAGAGGCCTCGGCTACGCCACCACCAATCTTGCGCAATAGGGTACCTGGTACTGGAGTGGGAGCCTCCGGTGGTGCAGCGTTACATGCAACAGCACGTAACACACGATACGGAAAGTCCAACGGCGGTCCTGGCTTAGGTACAGGCCTCAGTACTATTTTAGGCCCAAATGACGGCGGTGCACCACTGGCTTCATCATTGCAAGAGCAAGAGAATTTTCTCGCCTCTTCTGGCCAAGGCCATGGAAGGAGGTGGTTCGGACTAGGTCGAGTCGCGGGCCTCAAACACGGCGGGCCGTAGGAGCCGCCGGTTGGAGACCAGATCATCTCATGCATTGTCCTTCTCGGCGTCTGGTACGTTCTGTTCCATGAGTATTACTTGCATCCGTCTGATTAGCCTGCCTTGTGTCTTGGAGGTGAGCTCCTCTGGGCCTGAGCGACTGGAAGAGATGGTCGTATCACATTAGTCACAGAAGGCGGGGGCCAGAGGCTTTGGTGTATGGTGGATTCTGTCAGCACTTGGAAGTGTTTGGGTACATGCCATGTTGTAGCGTGTCGAGACTACTGAGAACTCTAGCCGTGAGAAAGTGGACTAGCAAGCAGGTGAGGATTGGTATGGCTGGATGGGTCCCAGCCACAGTCCGCGGGCTTAGTGATGTTGCATGATAGCATTTACAACGGTCCAGAGGTCAGTTTTTCTGTTATAACAATCCGTCAATATCAAGATATATGAATACTGAGTGTGCATCGGTCCAGTTGAATGTGATGCGAGAACAGGAGTACCGATCTGTACCTAGCTTTCAACATTACGATCCACTCGCCTCCTTCAGTCGTGGTTTGGCACCCTAACCCTAACCCGTCGAAGGTCGTATGATATACAAACGGACGTCTTGCAAATTCTTGGTGGCGGGTGTCGGCGATAATATGGCGACATCAGATCACAACATTGTCTGGCCCCTCACACTTGAGTAAATGTCGCATATTGCCCGACGGATCATTCTGGCCTCGACATCCCGCGTATCTACCTACACATCCCGCAGCATATCGAAAATGGCATCCGAAGACCCCAAGGCGGTGGCCAACAGCATTGCCGCTCAGGCAGCGGCGACACAGGTCCCACACTTCCTCTACGTGGCCGCCAGCATCATCAACGGTCGTAGCTGGTGTGGCGACTGCAGGAACGCAGAGCCCCTGATCCAGAAGCATTTTCCCAGCGGCAGTGAGCCCCAGCGCTTGACGGTCCAGTACGCTGGTGACCCGGCGACGTGAGCCTCCCTGGACGCGCTCTCAATTGTCAAGAATGGCCGACTGATCTATCTATAGTTGGAGAAACGCAAAGAACCCATGGCGTAAGTTTGGGGTTACTGCACTGCCTACACTGTTCAAGGTCGCGCCTGATGGGGTGAGTCGAGTCGTGTCGCTCTCGGTTTGGCCTGGATCTATTACTGACGGCGAGTTCAGAACTGGTCCAAGCTGGTGGAGGGAGAGGTATACGACGTGGAGAAGCTGGAAAGATTCGTCGCGTCGAACGAATCCCGCCTTTGAGATCCATCACGCTGTATGCCAGATGACATCTGAGGCATTCGAATCGCCTCGATTTCCATTCGGCACTTTCTTTCACAATCGTATATTGTCTGAACCATGGTTCAATATCCATAGACACAACGAGCCCCTTCCACTAATTCGACCATCCACTGTGTCATCTGCAACTGCGCGGGCTCTAATCGAAGGCAGTATGTTGATGATCTTGGGTTCTGGGTGTTCCCTGAAGTCACTTCCTGCATACTACTACAAGCAACTTGACCATGACATCTCAGTGAACGCTTCCGCCCAACCTTGGTGTGCCCCTACTCAGCAGTCAGGTCAGCTTGCGGTCTCGCGACCTTTCTCATTATCAATTGCACACCATATGGGTCTCTTCCTGATATGACCCGAGGACAAGGCCACACTTCGGCAAGTCGGGCACAATCAGCATTGGCACGAGCGCTACGAAGAATGCTGTCGTGTATGTGTCGACCAACACTGGCGTTACAAAGGTCCAGGATCGAACGCAGTAGCCACAGGGGAAGTAATTAGTTGAATAGCATCAACTTTCAAGATACGTCACCCATCTGAGAAAGTCTCGATTCAAAGTCATGAAACAGCCACTCTTTACTTAGGTGTCCAGCAAAGTTCTGATAACAATGAACCTTTGAACAAAGGTGATTATTCTCGTTAGACATACTGAAGTCACCGGGAAAAGGCTAGCGAAGGTGTAATGAGTTACTTGGGAGCTAACAAACTTGGCTTGTTTCCTCCCGGGCTCGCGTTGGTCTCCCAAGAAGCGCTGTGCTGGGTATGGATCTTTGATGCTTCAAGCATCGTAGACCTGGAAGGACATACATCTCAAAGAGACTAGTGAAGCGTTCATGATATGAAGGAAGTGGTTCAGCTGATTATATCAACATCCATGTGAACCATCAAAACAACCCCTGCATACGATACCGGTGATACATGTTGTTTGGCCAGATGGGCTACAGTTTTCCAATACCAAGTGCCTGTCTATCGATTTCCTCAAGCGTCACGCACTCCCAACCGTCTTCGCCCCCAATAATAATTCCCTCGCCGTGACTCGCATCATTCCAACCAAGCCTCCTCAGTCCGGCTGGCCCATCCTCAGCAAAAGCAACGTACAGCTCCTGCCATCTTCTCGAAACTCTCTCTTCCAGAGCAGTGGAGGCACCTCGAAACCAGGAGTGCGTACCAAAGATCAGAGGCAATTCGGAACTATGATATGCGCGTAGCCATGGATGAGGCGCAATATTGGGAAACGAAGAATTTCCGGGAGCACTGATGTCCTTGTAAAGGTAGCGGAAGGTTGGAGCATATTGTGAGCGAGCCCTACTCGGTCACAGTGTAAGCGAGGAGAGAGATCAAGGGGGCGTATAGGGGTGGTAACTAACTCGACCGTTCTTCTCGCAGGGTCCAAGAACATGTTTCTGGTTATTTGCCCAGCCTTTTCAAGATCTACACCTTCAGGAGCGTACGGAGCAAGGGAGTTACCCTCATCTTCGGTCGTTCCGATGATAGAAGGCTGCAACTAATCAGTTTGTTTGTCCTCGCCCTCTGGGATATGTTCAGACATCTATGCTCACCAGATGTGCGAAACTTCCGCATTTAGCCAAGCCCTCATAGTCCTCAAATATCGTGACTCCGTCGACGACAGGCCTGAAGTTCAAAAATGGCTGTTCACGTGTCCAAAAGTGCGCCGCTATAGCATCCAGCAAGGTCTGTGCAGACTGCTGCCTCATAAATTCCAGCTCGGCCAGGGGATCGTCGCCTTCGAACCCAAGCTTCTTTGCCACGAAGCTGTAGTGCCCGAAATCTGTATTCCTCCTGGGTGGCAGCGGCAGGAGGGCCGTTCCAGAGTGCAGGATAGCGCCCTTGAGCAGTGGCTTGTCAGGAAACGCGAAGAGATGCGCATCGACACTTTTCGCGCCTGCTGACTGACCAAAATGGGTGATACGGTCGGGATCACCGCCGAAGGAACTGATGTGTTTGTGAACCCACTCGAGGCCGAGGCGCTGGTCGAGGATACCTAGATTCTGCTCATCTGGCTTCAGGCCCCCCGCGCCTGGGAAGCCGAAGATGCCGAGGCGATAGCTAGACTCTGCGTCAACTGGGCCTGTACGTAGTCAATCGTGGAGTACTGTGGCAGGAGGTGCCTCACTTCACGCAAACGACAATATGTCTCTTGCTGCTGTCAACCCAAGGCGTCGGGTTCTGGTACGGCACAGTGGACCCGCCTATCACGAATGCACCGCCCGTAATCCAGACGATCACCGGGAGCTTGTACTCCGCTGACTTCTTGGCTGCCTTCTCGGGTGTCCATATACTCACAGACAAGCAATCCTCATCTGTCTCACCCCTGATGTTGAACTCGGTGCAGACAGTGTTGTAGACTACTGCGGGGCCACCAGTCCACTGTGGACACGACGGCGAAAATGCCGTTGCGTCAATGGTCTCGGCTGGCCCTGCCGGTGTTTTGGGTACTGGAGGAAGCCACCGGAGAGCGCCTCTAGGGGGCTCGGCGAAGCGTATTCCCAAAAATTGTGCAACATTCGGATAGTCCTTGTTGACGAAGCCTTTGACCGAGCCGAACGAGGAATTGACTGTGAGGTACTCAACCCCAGATTTACTCTCGTTGATGACGGACATGACTATGTACGCTATGATACTAATATTTATAAGGTTCAGACTGCAGTCCGTCAAGGATTGCTAAGAAGAGCCTTAGAAGACACCGGTGGACGGTGAGAGTGGAGGCGGAAGGGGGAGCGGGCGGGGGGGGGGGGATATAGTACGACTGCGAGTCGCGGCTTTTCCAGCTCCATCAGAGAATATATCAAGTGGGTCACACCATCCAAGCTATGCTGCTCTCGTTGTAGGGTAGTCACATATTCAGTTCTATCGCAGGCAGCCCGTTGAGAACCGATATTAGGTTTGTATAAAATATACCAACGCCGTTTACTTCCAGCAGGATGCCACAGTTGACTGGAGGAGGGGTGGTCGGTGGTTGGGGACCTCGGGAAACACTCCAGACACATTATCCGTGACTTGATATTCGTAACGAGAATAACGCATCCGTCAAGCGTATCAAGATGGTCTAGCGCCACCCAGGCAATACTTTCACGATATATTCATGTTTGTTTTCGAGAAGCATACAAAGTTGGTATTTGCACCTTGCGGTGGAGGACAGCGCCGACCTAGACCGGGGAGGGGGGCATTGTCGGAGTATTGATGGACCATCTTGAGGAGTTACTATGCTTTAGATAGATGTAGCAGCCTTGCCCTGTGAAGTAATAGGCAAACGGTGTGGCATTGTCGCAATAAGGATGGGATGTGATTGCAGATTGAAGCGACATGCCCATACGCCTCTAACATATACCGCTGAGGGTTAGGGTCCGAGGCTTGCCACTGACGTCCTTTTATCTTATCAGGTTGCTGACAGAGTCCAGTGGTTCGTCATCACCGTCATCAACCACTGCCCGAATTTTGATTCCATAGTGGCGATGAGGTTTCCTCAAAAAGTACCGTCTCTTTCTTTTCTCGATGTAAATTCTAGCTTCGAGGCGTGTCGACCGTAAAATTACCATGTCGTTATTTCCTCTCGCGCCCACGCGCAGCCTCAGGGCACTTCGACCACAGCCCCTGCCATGCCTTTGCCTCACGAACTCGAGGGCGGCACGATCGTATTCCGAAGACCACAAGCCCTCTGAGCCTGAAACGAAGCCATCGCAACCACCGTCTGGAGGCTCAGATGACTCCCAGCCCAGTCCAGGACCATTGGCTCGCCGTCTAGAAGAAGCAACAGAGGAAGCTCTTTTCACAGGCGGCAGAGCCGGTAGACGGGCGATCGAAGACGCTGGGTTCAGCGATGAACTGAAGCAACGCCTCCTCGATAAAGTTGCAGATGCAACTTTCCGCGACGAACATGGTGCATCGTTACGAGAAGCTGGCCTACTTGGGAACATACCCGAAGGCGCAGGCCAGGGAACAAGGGAGATGGCGGCGGCACAGCCATGGACTGGCCAAGAGACTACGTCCGACGCCGTGTTGCGAATGCTGGACGATGCTCACAAGCCCCTCAGGCCGGGCCTCAGACGAAAAGCGACGATCCCTTCACCTCTAGATACACCGGTGGACATGCGGCTCAAGAGAAAGCCTGCCGTTAGTGCCGGAACAAAGGTGGCGAATGCGAGAGAAGCGGCTTCTGTGTATGTTGATATGGCTATGAAGGAGAAAAAGAACGGTCTGAGTGACAAGGAGCGCGAGGAAATGCGGAAGGAGCTCCGGGACCGATTCGCACCGGCAGCACGGGCGATGCCAAACACGATATCCGGCCTAGCAGCTTTAGCGAACGAGAGGATAGAAGATGCCATTGCGAGAGGGCAATTCAAAAATATACCGCGCGGAAAAGGTATTGAACGCGATACGAGGGCAGACAACCCCTTCATAGACACGACTGAATACATCATGAACAAGATGATACAAAGACAGGACATCGTACCTCCATGGATAGAAAAGCAGCAGGAGCTGGTTCAGACTGCCAAACGTTTCAGAGCGCGGCTACGGAATGACTGGCTACGTCATGCCTCGCGGATGATCGCAAGTCGGGGTGGTTCTCTTGATGAGCAAATGAGAAGAGCGGAGGAATATGCTCGAGCGGAGGAGGTGCACAACCCACGCCGGCGGGATACGGACCAAGTGTCCGTGCCCACAAATGTTACGGACGATGCTGTAATGGTGGCTATGAGACAGGAGGCTCTACCAGAATCGCCAGCCACTGTGCCCGGGCCGAATCTGGATGCAACCACTGAGGAGCAGATATCACTAACACATCCGTTCCGAGATGCCGAATGGGAGACCGCAGAGAGGTCATATATGGAGTTGGCCGTGAATGACCTCAACGCTAGGACGCGTTCTTACAACTTGATGGCTCCCGACTTGGCAAAGAAGCCATACTTTTCCCTCGATAGGGAGCTCAAAGCTTGCTTTGCGGATGTTGCGCCGCTGATCGCCAACGATATCAAGGAGCGTGCTCGGCGGCCAGCGAAGCCATTCGCGGGCACTACCGGGCCATCGAGTGGCGGTTTGCTGGACAAGTTCATCATGGAGGGTAAGTCTTCCAAGGTCTACGAGTCCAAGTCACCTCATTACGGCTTCAAGCAATTTTGGCAGGATCTCTGGCAGCGCTCGCCGTGAACACTGGTATAAAAAGGGTGGAACAATTCAGTCTTAGTCTCGTGCATGCATGTTTGGGACTTTGATATGTGCGACGATCAATGTTCCTATATTATATAGCACAACCTAGTGTCGACCTTTCTCAACTCAGCGACAAAACCTTTCGAAATACCTTCTCCAGCTTGGTGTCGGCGTCTGCAACTATCTTTCTGCTTCTCCAAGCAATGAAACGGTCCGGACGCACGAGAACGCACCCATCCTCTTCCACGTCCCTCCGCCTCGCCCAATCAAAGTACACATCTTCATAGTCTTGCTTCCAGCCGATGGAGTACGCTTTTATCTCGATACCGAGCAACTTGCCGACCTTCTCAGCGGCGGCCTTCCAGGCTTGCCCGCCAGGTCCAGTGAGCAGACAGAATTGTCCATGTCCAGCGAGATCGATCGTCGAGATTTTTTTCTCCGGCAGCCTCTTGTTCAGCCAGGCATGAGGCAACCTTTTACCGGGATACGTGCTGATCTGGAGGTCCATGACCGGATCTTCAGGCGGAGGTGGAGGCGCGCTCTCATCGTCCAGGTACACGGCAGCCGAGACATACCGTTGGCCCATCTCTATGCCCAGCCCATGAAACTCTCTCGCTGTGTTCTCGATACCTTTCTGAAATTCTTGCCGTCGCTTACGCCCCGTCTCGCCGGGATCATCGAACTCGGCCAGGATCTTCTTGCGCACTTCCTTGTCCGGGTTCGTAATGCCTATGGCCTGCATCCAGCCACTGTGGTCTCGGAGCCCCTGGTTCGCACGTGTGATGATATCTTTGCCCACAGGCTGCCTTTCGTGGCTGAAAGACTCGAGGAGATTGGGGCCTGCCTTGCCGGACATCACGTATGAGATCTTCCATGCTAAATTGAAGGCATCTTGGATGCAGGTGTTGGACCCCAACCCATTGAAAGGTGGGTGTCGATGGGTGGCATCTCCGAAGCAGAATCTGTAATCAAGTGTTTAGCGTTGCTGGGACAGTAAGCACAGCAGCTGCAGCATCATGATGACTTACACGTTGCCATCTGAGTAGTACTCAGCCACAGTCTCGTTGATCCACCACTTGCTTATGTCCAGAATCTCCACGTCGACCGAATCGTCCCCAATGATCTCCTTAATCCAAGGGACGCACTCTTCTTTGGTGGGGCTGAAGTGCTCGACCGTGACATCTGCGCCTGGTGCCGGCATACAGATGAACATCCACTCCTTCCATGGCTGGACCATCCGCACGATGCATGCCCAGCACCAGACCGGACTGTCCCTCTCGGGCAAGAAGACCCAGTGAAGGTTCCCTGTCCGGTTGGGGATCAGATGCGACATGTCCGCCTTGACCAGTATGTTCAGGGCCAGCCCCTGGCCCGGCTTCTTGATCAAGGGGATGGCAAGCTCACGCACGACCTGGCTCCTCGCACCATCGCATCCGAACAAGAATTTGGAGTGGATCTTGTACGTCTTGTTGATCAGGTCGTCGTGCACCTCACTGATGATGACGTCCCTTTCGGGTCTTGTGAACGTGAGCAACCGCGTGCTGAACCTCAGCGTCCAGCCCGCGTGCACCGCCCGTCTAGTCAACAACGGCTCCAACTCGGTCTGCGGCAGGTCAATGTGTCGACAAGGGCTGGCAGCCTCGTAATCCCCCTTCCTTTTTGGATCATTGCCCCAGCTGTAGATCCGTGCGAACTCTTCTCCCGCCATGGTGTGACACCACCGCGTGTGCTGCATGCTGTTGCCGTGGGTTCCGATTCTGATACAATCCTCCTCGAGGCCAATGTCGCGGAGACATTCCAGCCCGGCCGCATTGGTGATGTGCGCCCGTGGAGTATGGGCGTGGCCCGGTGTGGCAGCGATGATGATGCCGTTCAGGCCATGGGCGCCGAGGAAGCAGGCGAGTGCGGCGCCCGCCGGGCCTGCTCCGACGATCAGGAGGTCGGTCTTTACGATCTCGTCGTTGCTCATGTCCGAATTGGGCTATGTGGCTATTACACTGGCTGGGACAAGTAGCTCGCTGTGTTTGAGAACGGATTCTCGTTCAGTAGAAGGGCTGGTCGGCCACTTCTTATGGATGTGCGCTCCGCACGCGACTGACATGGCCTGTGAGCTGGTAGTCTCCATTGTCATGGATCACCCTGAGCTTAATCAGACCTTATTCATTTTTCTGCCATCCCTGGAGAAGGTAGTGGTCCGCGCGCAGATGGCCGTTGCGTCAACGGTGTGGAGTGGAGTAGATCTTGCGGGCCAAGGCCAGACATGGCTACGAAAGCATCGTCTGCCCCATGGGGCCCTCAAGTGCCGGTATGTCATCCCGAGAACCAAGTCAAAAGGAGGACTACGTCTGTCGAGACAAGCAATCTGGCATTTCGATGTCATTGAGCTCCGCACTCTCTCAGGGATCTGCCGAAAGCACGAGTGGATCCCCTCTTCTGTGATGTAGTGTAAACATTGGCGCTGCAGTTGGTATTCCCAGGGTTCCCATGAGACCCCTGAAACCCACCTTTGGTCAGCATGACCAAGATGCTCTGTACGGGGGCCATCTTGGCCCTAGATTCGGCCAACACTCCTGAATGAACTTCTTCATCGTGCAGCAATGTAGTTACACTTGTTCTGGTAGGTCCGCGACCTACGCCACCGGACTTCCCAGTCGAGCGAAAGCAGTAGGACAGCTTGTGGCAGAGCTCGGACCTCGGTCGGGCCACCCACCATAAATTCGTTGGTGCCAAATCCGCTTTAACGATTCCAACCAGGACGATTCCAATCACTGGTAGGCTTTATGGATCGGTCGGGAAGCACGATAATGGCTGAGATGGTGTAAGTTGCCTAATTGGGTCGAGGGGGGGGGGGGTTTCCGTGTGGGTTGTGTAAGCATCAACCCCGTACACGGCACTTCCGAGGTCTCCCGTTTCCTATTCGCTTCATCTCATTACGATCTCCAATCAAGTACTTCGTGGTACTGGATATATGAGCACTGGGCCAGAAGGCCTCAGTCACCGAGGCTCCAAGACGGTCACCATGATACAGCACCACTGCGTCAGATAGGTATGCTACGACCGAACAGATGGCTTTGCGCTACCAAGCGCACAGTAAAACCGTCGAAGGCGGTGATCTGCAAACTCGAAACTTTTGAAGAGAAACGGTCGATTTCACAAGACAAATCGTCCAGTATACATCAAGCCCCTGTTTGTTCTTCCCAAACCTTCTTCACGTCTCCTGGAATCTTGCAAGCAGCTCCACCTTGAATCAATCTCTTGACCCCGTCTTCGACTCCAACGATGCATGCCCAGGTGTGCGCATTCCGCTTCCTTTGGGCTTGGCAGTCATTCCCACCAAACACCTGGAGAGCGGGGTCATATCATCGCCTGCCCGGCCTCAATACCCAACCATTCCTTTCGACATCTCTCCATTGAAGCAAGTAGCCATGACTACTAAGCCCACACTCAGTGCTATAAACTGGAGGCAGCAGTACACCATTATACCTCTCCAAAGTCGGCAGTATGAGACTTCTGGGCGGATTTTCGGAGGAAACCCCGCACCATTCTGGTGACGACGACGAGGTGGACGACAGGTGTGAGCGCACTGGCAGATTATAATAATAGCAGATCAATGGCGGATTTACATACTGACCAACAATCTTACACGGTTACTAATACTCACTTCCAGTAACTTTCCATTCATTGCAAAAATCTTTCTCCTCGATATCCTTCCATCGCACGTCTCGGCTTTACTTGAACATGACAATTTTAACTTCTCATTCCAGATTGACGTGCTGCTAGGCGGGTCAGCATCGAAGAGAAGACGGGGCTGGTAATAACGTAATTACATGATGAGCATCGTACTTCACATCACGTAATCAAGTACCTACTGTAAGCATGCATGCTATTGTCAAGGCTGAGTTTTACTGCCACATCCTCATTATCAGCTGACCGAGAGCGGCCACCTTGATATCCATGCAATCTGTAGTTTTGCATTTATGCGACCGATCCATGCCAGGGGATTTGAGCAGCATTCTATAGTCATCGGTCTGAAGAGGCAAGCGGCCGTGGCGGTCGTGGGCACCTGTAATATCCACCTCAACAGTATATCATTTCTTGACCCGACTCAGACGAGTCGGCAGCTCTACGACGTCTCATCACATATACCCCATTATGCAGCTACTGTTGTACGGGATCTCGCCAAAGACTCACGCTTGCCACCGCCTCCTGGAGCAATGCCGTGAAGGAAACGTGACCCCGGAAATTCCTTCGTCAAAACCCGTTGGTGGCGCCTCGCAGCAACACTTTTCTGCCTTGTCCGCGCAATAGCCTCTTCCTGATCAACTGCTCATCTCTGCTGGTTATTCGGATTTCTCATTGTCATACTTTAGGGTGTTGTCTGTCTCTTCGACTTCTTTCCCTCCGGGGCTGTTCCATGGTTTCAAGTCTGGATTTTCCCCACCTTGGCAATGATACACACCGTAGGGCTATCACATTGGGTTACTGAGTGCCACATATGAACCTATCACTGAAACAGGGGGAAAGCTACTGCTGGGACCACCACAATGCCCACTTGACCTCGCCGAGTCTACTTTGCACACCACCTATGCCATCCCCAGGTACCCTTGGCCACAAATCAACCTCAGCCGCCACTCTTGGCCAGGTCAAGTCAGAGCACACCATTATCTGCCCATGATGGACGATGAGGAGCTCAGCTTTAAGCAGGAGTCACAGCAGCATTTTTCACATGTATACGAGGTTCCAACCCCTATTGGCTTCATGGTGATATTTTCCTGTCAAGCCGTGACCTAACAGAGGAGCCCACATCCTCACCTTATGTTTATGCCGCAAACCTGAGCGTAAGTATAAGGGTAATGATGAAGGTAAATACTGCTGCCTTCTGACAGAGTTTAGCAGGGCACAGAGGTAGGAAATGACACGACCTAAAACTACAATACTGTGTGCAATCAGTCGAACTTGTTGAAACAGTATCCACAAGTAGCCCAGGGGTTGATCAGTTTGAAGATGCGACGCTGTATCGAGATGGTAATGTTATCAGACCTTGGTGTCTCGATGTTGAACTGGACCCTACGAATAAACCACACTAAAGGCGAGGTCGTTCTCCGCCTTCGAGGCTATGATCGACGTTCCCACGTACAATCCAAGAATAGCGTCTGTTACCAGAAGCGCTTTCCACATAAAGAGGTTCGCCAACGGAACTTTATATATGACAGACCGGCCCGCTGATCCTACCCTGCACCTGGAGTGCTGGCAGCGGTTGAGAGGCTAAGAGCACCATATCACATTCAGTAATTGAGTAGCTGATCACAGAGTATTTAGGCACTTCTCATTGCCGTATAGCAGGCTTGTAAGCCGAAGCATTCCATCTTGCAAGCCCATGGATTGAATGAGTATAATCCAAAAAGCATTTGAGTCGGGAGAGCATACCTTTCAGATTGTACACAATACCTCGATGCCATTGAGTACATAAGTGATTGTTGAAAGCATTCTCCACATGCCACTCTCTAGGGCTGTAGGAAACAAAACATCTGGAGGAGTAGGCATCCGACATCCCAGGTTCCACCGCTGGGGGCCATAGTGACCCAACCATTTCAAGTTCTAGTACCTGGCGAAATTGTATCATGGTATCTATGTTTGTGGGACAGACTTGCATCATGTGTGAAAGCTCTCTCTATGTGCCCAGTGCAAGCAGGCATGGTCGGATATAGGCTCGATGCGTCGGCTCCGAGCCGTGCCCAGGTGATGACTTTGATCTATGCAGACCCTGCAATCCCCACGAACTATCAACGCCAGGCTTTGGACGTACGTTCCCACCCACGTTGTTGGGAGCTTGGGCCATAGTCTGCGTCAGCCAATTCGAGGGTATGCTCCTGTGGAGCAGCGCAACTTTAATTCAACTACACCCAAAGTGAAGCTCCGTTCTGGCAACACCCACCCAATCAGTCAGTCTGGTCTACCCTATCCGCCGCATACCGGCTGATATCGCGAAAATCCGCCAATAAGGTCGAGTTGTATGATACCAGTACGAGGTCTTTGGTGAGGGACAGCAATCTCACTGGCCGAGACCACATTATCTGCGTCGTTGAAGATGAAGTACTAAACGCCAGACGTCGCAGATCCAGGCGGTGCGAGGACACCATAAAACGTGGTCGATTTCCCGTGGTATGATACAATCCCATACGGACATCCGTACTTCTATGTCCTGCGAGATTCATCCTGCTTCTATTTGTGCTCACTACCCGAGGCTCTGTTTCGTGGGTCTCCATTGCCAGCACTTGAGCTGGCTTCCACGAGGCGACATCTGGGCCACAAGTTCCTCGAGGTCTTCCACATCCCACTATGTCATTCATCTGCCGTTGAAATGCAGTACAAGCTACATAGGTAAGCAATGTCTCATATAAGGCCAGCAGCGTAGTCGAAAATCCATATGTCCTTCCGATTACTGACCCCAGCTTTCTCCTTGTGGAGCCCCGGGGTGTGAATCAAAGCCCACTGATTACTCATGAGTCGTAAGGCTTGGTTGGCCCGTTGGCAGACATCCAGGTGTTTAACATGGCGCAGGTGCCATAGTATATCATTTGGCTTTCCCGACTCTTGAAGTCCAGGCCCTCTCACCTGCCTCACTGTCAACCAAAAGCTAGGTTGTTCGAGATGACGCGTGTATGTTAGCACTTGAGCTATGCCTGGAGGCGGGGTTGTTACGAGGCAGCTCCGCAGTCCTGGCGTTGGCTCGGTAGGTGACTGAAGCAGGAAGTTCGGTGTCGAGAAGCGAAATGTGGAGACTGTTCGGGTATGGTTTTTCCGCCGAAGTGTGGAGATCCTAAAGAAACCCCTCAAGTGCTCCTTCAAACTATATGTACACAGCAGTAGGATCAAGCATCTGCATTCACAACGAGTAAACATCGATTAGATCCCCCAGTAACTAACCATAAATACTCAGTATGAGCGCAGTCCCTACCAAGCAACAAGGCCGGCAGACGGCAATTGTGACAGGAGGGGCTAGTGGCCTTGGTACTGCCATCGCGGAGCACTTTGCCTCCCAAGGGCACAACGTGGCAATCCTCGATGTCAGTGTTGATGCCGGGAATGAACTTGCCTCAAAACTAGTTGCAGACTACCCGGAAGCCAAAGTCATCTTCAAGAAGTGTGATGTCTCTTCGTGGAAGGACCAGGCGGAAACCTTCAAGGAAGTCTACACTCAATATGGCCGCATAGATATTGTCGTGGCGAATGCAGGCATCTCGGAGAAGGGACGAAGTGCCCTGGCGAGTATCGAGGACGATGAGCCTCAAGAGCCGAACTTGAAGGTTCTGGATGTCGACCTATCCGGAGTTATATACTGTAAGTAGACCTCCGTATAAGGCTACAGCCTCGTCATGTGCTGAGAAATGTGCAAGCGGTAAAATTGGCCATCCACTACTTGAACAAGAACCCACAGACAGGCTCCTCAAGAGGCTTAATTATTTGCACTGCTTCCAATGCAGGTCTATACCCGTTTCCGGTATCACCGCTTTACGCAGCTGCAAAAGCAGGAGTGATCGGACTTGTTCGCTCCACTGCTCCAATTGTGGAGAGGCTCCAGATCCAGATCAACGGCCTGGCACCAGCAATTCTATGTAAGATACATGTCTTATCGCTGACTATTGGTCCTTTGCTAACTCTCCATGGCAGGGTCGAACATCTCGCCGGACAAGTCGTTGTATGATAACATGGTGGTTACGCCCTTGTCGACGCTGGTAGACGGTGTTGTGAAGTTTGTTGAGGATACGAGCCTCAATGGGGAGCTCGCAGAAATTCACGGGCGAGACCCTGGAAAAGTAACTTTGCGGCCGCCACACGAGGTTGTGGACGAAGATAGCAGGAAGAATCTGGAGAACTTCTGGAGGTTGGGTTGGGCTTGATCATATTGCATGTCCGATTCACATGAGTCTAACTTCGTACGCATTCATACGGTTCCAAAATCAGAAACAAGTTACAAACCTATGTTGCCTGTAATGTTCGAACAGCTTACCCCTGCCCTCTGGTTACCGGATGCTCGCTGGCCAGCTACCTGTTAATCATGATGGAGTTAAGAATGTCCATTAGGCATCCCGGTGTCTGGACACAGCAAATGTCAGGCTTGTTGTATCAACGCGGAGCAACAGGGAGCAGGAAATGGGCGTGCAGTTGTGAGACAGATCCCACCGGGGCATCCTGCTGCACATGTGACCGACTCCCCGGCCGGCCGCTCGACCGCTCGACCGCAAGTCGCTACAAAAGTCAACCACTTCGACTACATTGTCACGCTAGCTTATTCTGGCCAACGAGAAAATGCAATTTGGAAGGCGATGTGTTTCGACCTAGAGAGTAAAATCCACTGTCGCCTACTGTCCAATAAGGTTGCGTTGTCGAACAGCAGTCCTGAGCCCGATTTCCGTATGCCAATCATAGCAGCTTACCTGCTCTTCTTCACGCCGCTGGCTCAGGGTTTCTCGCTTGGGGCCGTTCCCCTCAAGCGAGACCTTTTGGTACATTGTCGTCATTGTTGGCCTTGGTCCCGTAAACCTTGGCCTCCAGCTCGGGATCTCCGACGTCGTCGCATCAACGGCAGCAGACACGAGAAGTTAGACCTATATGGCTCATATCACTAGAAATATGGTCGAGTGAACCGGCTAAAACACCACTTAGACACCCGAACTTTTAGTTGCTTTCTATTTTCGGCCTTTCTGTCATTTGTGACGTTCTCATGATAACGTCCTTTTCTCCCAACGCTTTTAGGGGTGTTGCGAAGCCCGCTCACCTTTGCAAATACTCTGAAGTACACATGGCTTTGGTTAATGGTAGGATCTCATTGAGTCACATGAACACTAAGGAAACAGCAAAGGTGCTCTCGATCCCGATCGAGCCTCGAATTAGCGAGCGACGAGAGAGTCACCAGTTGACAATTAGGGTAGTCTGGCTTGTGTACCGGGTTGAACTATTGTGTCCACATAAGGGTGTTCACCTTGGAAACTGGTACTTTTGAAATTCGCCGAATGCTAGTTTACCATGTATAGTTGCTCTAATTGTTTAGTTCCTCCTTGGCTTGGGTGGTATCGATCTCTACGGACACTGGACCCGCTTCGGTCAACTGGTTACAACCTAGACTCCAAATGTGGGCTACAAGGCGCTTATTCAACAACAAGAGCATACATGATATGCAATCACGATGACTGAAGCAATTTGCCGGATCCTAGAGAGTACATTTCAAGCTAAACGTAATCTAATGAAAGGCACATGTCAAGCTGCATGAGGGTGGGCTTGGATTGCAAAGCTTAAAACGGCGCCAATTAATATACTTGCTTTACTGAGGGATTCCCAAAGGAAGGGAAGTATCAAGAAAGTACGAATGGTTGGCCTGGCGGATGGGAAGTAGGCCTAGGTATGAAGGAAAGCATTCAATGTTTGATCTGGGCGCCCTTATGGCGCCGTGCTAACGTTTGGAAACCATATCCATTGTACATATGTGACAACAGTGAGACGGAGCCCGCGGGCAGCCTAGTATGCTTGTCATTTCTACCTGGTCATACAAGAGACAAGAGTCCTTGGCTGTTTGTCAACTTCGCGAGATCAAGACAGGAGATGCTGTTCTTTCCTCGATATGCATTCTCCCAACCCATATTACTTTATTGTACCCTTTCGAGGGAATATAATCCTTTACATGATGGCCCTGCAGAGGACTGGTGTGTAATTCGGAAAGTGGTTCAGCATTTGAGCACCAAAGTCAGATTCATTGCCTTGCTGGCCTGGCACTTTCTCATGAACTTCGCGCCGTTGTGGTGTCGACCGATTGGATCCGCTAGCTACCTTAGGTAATTAGTGCTGATGAGCCATTGCTGAAGATCCCTGGATATCGGGCACACTGGTAGCGCAGTCTTCCTCTTGCCTAACGACTAACGACGCTGCGTCGGCAGAACACGCTAATTTAGAGAGAGATACGCCCGGACACAAACAAGCACTACCTACCTAGGTACCTAGTAGATACCCCAAGATCGAATCTTGAAGATCCTGAGGAAAGTTAGTGCCTGGTGCCCGTTTCGGCGTTTTCCAGGGTGGGGGGGGGTGTGCATTCAAGTTTCACAGGCTGGTGAAACTACGTACAAGTACGGCCCCCTAAATGCCCCTACAGGGGCTTTCTAAGGGGTGTGTTGCACAAGGATCCCGAACTAATAGCTGTTAAGATGTCCAGAGAGCGTGTTTATTTCTGGATGAATACCTCCGGATCCAAGGTCTCAAACGGACGAACCCTTTAGCTCCATGTCAGGCACTGTGGCTACAGAACCAAGCGTTGTGTTATGTGTAAATGCTCCGGGTGCCAGTCCAGCCCCTACGACCGTAAGATATGACCCGTGATTGTTTACTTTTGGCTGCCTTATGATTGGATTCACGTCTGACCTTAAGACCTTCATGAGCCGCCTCAGTTCTTGCCTAACTCACCGACTCTTGCGGATGACTGAGATCTTTCTGTCCAGGAAAAGTCCATCTGTTGAACCTCCAGGGGTGATCAGTCATCAGCCACCGACCGTACATCAAGCAAGTTTGGGGATACTCTCCAGATATCAATCCAACTCGACCTGCAGCTGATGTACAATATTCACCAACAATGAGGTCCGGACCATGAAGCGGACCACTGATTGTCTCTGCCACAGTAAGATGCCCATAGCTGTCCAGCCAGGCAGCTCGAGGACCGTGAACACCTCATGCTGCCACTACAGTAACACCTGTAATCCATCTCGAAAATTTAGCTTCCCATATCCAGTAGCTTCCATGAAACAAGCCGACTAACCAACAAGGTCAGGGTAGATCCAGTGTTCGACAACTCCAAAGACATCTGAGCCAAGATGAACCACTGTGTCGAATTGTTTTTGGCCTCGTGATGTCCAGTAGTAAGAGACCTCCATGTGAACCTCTTTAGTCCATTTCGAGCCCAGAAGCTCTTACCATGACGACACGCCCATCTAATCCCTTCCCCACGAAGTAGTAAAGATTGTAGCTAGTGCATGTGAGATACGCGATCCTCCTCCGGTCCAGGTGCTAGAGAAAGCAGCAGCATTAGCTGATGTTGTCCAGTAGTACGAGATCTCCATGTGAATATCTTTAGTCCTTTACGAGCCCGGGTGCTCTTACCATGACGACACGCCCATCAGTCTCTCCCAACGCCTTTCACCACGAGATCGTGAAGATCGTAGCTAGTCAGATGCACGATCCTCCCCTGGTCCCAGGTGCTAGAGAAAGCAGCATCTTTAGCCAAAGATGATAGAGTCTAGACCATGCCTAACGGCTTTGTAGAATGCCTGCGTGAATGTGCCTGCATGAACGCGGTCAGGTAGCGTAGTCGTCGTCAGATCAGTAGACTCTGATGGCAAGAACTCCCATATAAAAGTGCCCCCCCCCCCGTCCCCCCCTCGTTCCTTCTTCTGATCTTGAGAACTTCACCAACTTGGTCAATTCATCAGCACGTGCACATCAAGACAAAGTGTAGCGGACACTGACCAAAAACACCAACTGACTTTCTCCTCTCACACATTCATTACAACCTCCACATCATTGCAATGGACTTCCGGTACAACGACTTCTTCTCTACCCCTGTCGACAACTTCTTCTCTGCCCCTGTCGACAACTTCTGCTCTGCCCCTGTTGGCAACACCTCCGTTGAGGGTCACAACAGCACCTCCTTTGGGGGTGTCAACAACTTCTCGCCTGCCGCCATCGGCAACACCTCCTTTGAGGGTGCCTTACCTTATCCTTCCTTTCCTCCTTTCAGCCTGGACCAGTCACAGACGGACTCGGCGGCCCAAGCCATCCCAACACCCAGTCCCTCCGTCAGCCCTGATGTTGGGGCTGCCCCAGCCCAGCCTGTGGCCCCAAGCGTGGGCCCAGTGCGAAGAAGAGGTACGTTTTCCCAACTTGCTGTCCCCTCTGTCATTACCGCTTTTCTCGTGCTAGCTGGGTCCCTCTTCATTGTCTCCAGTAGACAATCGAATGCTATCCTCCACATATCATCTTGACTTTCTTCCGCCTGGTATTCTTCAGATATTCACATCCGTCAACCTCAGCTTCTCTTTCACTGTCTTTACTATACTGCTTTTGGTTCCAGCCATGTCGTCTTCAATAAACTCATGGAGAACAAAATACTAACTCATTATTAGGCCCGGGCCGCCCGCGAAAGCAGCGACCCCACGACATAAGGCCCGCTAGAGAGGGCGAATTCATCGGGATCCTGTGGACCCGCATGGACAAGGCCTCGAAGAAAGGCCTTAATTATGCAAGCTGCAAACAACGCCCGATTGAGCGGCGACACAATGAGAGGATCGTGGAAAGGAACGATGGGGAGTACAGAGACGCGGTGGCCGAATATGAGGCCGAAAAACACCGTATCCTCTTTCCTCTCCGTGGGCGTACGACCGAGAGCGTCCGGGCAGCGCTCGTTGCGGTAGAGCAGGAGCTTGTTGAGCAGTTGAGCAAGGTTGAAAACTTTCCCGAGAAGGCACCGAGGTACAAGATTCGGGTCACAATGGCGGAGGAGAAAAGGGCGTATCTCAGGGGGGTCCTGGTGCACTGTGAAGCTCAGGGCGCAACCCAGGCGGGCTATCAACCGCCTGTCGTCGGTCCTGTCGTCACTCCTGTCGAGCAGGACATTCCAGTCCCGGCCAATGTGGCCCCTGTTGAGCAGGAAATGCCCTTCCCGGCCTATATGGACCCAGTCAATGGGCAGTGGACTGGCCAACAGCTGTTGAATGACTGGTCAGGTGAGGCTCAACCCATGGATTGGCTCCAGGGCCAGACAGCCGTCGAACAGCCATACTTCTGAGTCAAGGTCATCCTCGAGCATATGAGGAACGGCTGATCATTGCGCAAGAATGATGGTGGCATGTGCTGGTCACTAGGGGCGAGAGGGACTAGAAGAGATTATATGTTATGGGTTGGTCGCTTGATATAATGGCGCATGGTTGTTTGTCTTTCTTGATACCCTGGGATAGTCGGAATTTAAGGTGTTCTTGTGCTTTGTCGGTCATTTGTCTCATGCTCTTTCCATTGAAGTGATTTGTTCCGAATTAGTATTCCCTGGGCCGTGAAGACATTAGTCCAGAGGTCTGCGATGGCAGATACAGCGAAAACAATCAAAGAAGCATCTAAACAATACATTGTTGAACAGTAAAGCAAGAAGTAATACACACAGGAAAGACATGAGCAATAAAGCCTTGAAGAAAGCACGACTGTGGCGAGGCCTTATCGAGTATACCAAGGTGCCTAGCAGCAGGCAAATATATCCTCAGCAAGCACTAGCGGCCACAATCACAAACATATTTACTGAGAGGGAAGTTTGCCCGGAAGAGGTCATATAGCCCTTCAAGCCAAAGGGGACGGGAGCCCGCAGCATGCCGGCGGCGGCGGACTCAGCGATTATTTGTTCCAGAAGAGACTGCCTCAATAGGTCTCTCTGGCTGACTGAGCAGGTGTTTATCTTGATTCTTCTTTCCTCAGATTTTGGCTCATACCTAGCCCCCAGGGCATCTGACATGGCTTGGAACCTTCTGAATTGCTGCACTGGATGTCCACGATACTGGTCGAAGCCTCTTCAGCTGTCTCTCGGTCGGTGTGGGTTCGGATTTGGCGGGCTTGGCCTCTTCGAGAATGCCAGACTCGCTTGCCTTGCTCTTCACCAAGGCCTCACACCTAGCGGGTGTAGTTGCTTGTAGGAAACGTGTGGAATGACTAGTAGGTTGAAGGCGTGGGCCTAATACGGAAGGCGGTGTAATCTATACTGCCTTAGGTAGGACTAGTAGAATCCTACCTACCTTTCTATGCCTTTGCTTCTAACCTATAGATAGCTTCTTTCCTTCCTTCCTTCGCTAGATATAATCAACTAAAAGGACCTACCCTACGATTATTTCTTATTATAACTATAATTACGAATAAGCCTAACTAATACTGATCAGTAATTATAAAGGTAATCTCTGATAGCTAGGATTAGAAGAAGTAGATCGCTCTTATTGATTGAAAAGGCGAGTTCAGACTAATATATAGCTATGATTTTACCCTCGAAGCGATGAGATCTATACTACGATTAAAGCTATTTATAGAAGGCGCGATAGCTTATAGCTACTATCGATAGTAGAGATTAACCTATAGCTATCGAAAGGAAAACCCTTCGAAGCAAAGTAATAGTTTGCTCCGTTGAGAAGGACCTAAAAAGCCTAGCGATAGTTCGCTTTAGCTAGAAAGAACTTTACAACCTAAGGGTATACTCTATCATATAAAAATAAATAATAAATCTTTACTACTTCCTAAAGTAGTACTCTTATAAATCTTACTTTTTCTACTTTAAATAGTAGTAATAAAGCTTTCCCCTATTACCTTCCCTATAGTAATTAAAACCCTACTAATAAACTTTACCTAGAAACCTTAAATCTATATGAGTTTCTTTCTCTAAACCTTCCTATAGCGAACCTTATAGTTCTATAAACCTTCTTATAAACTTATAAACTTTCTTATAATTCTTATATATATTTTTTAACCTTTGAATACTCTAGAGAAGAAGAATATAAGTATAAGGACTAGTAAAAGTAAGTCTACTATATAGTAATTCTAAGCGATTACTACCTATAAGTGAATAGTCTAGATATATTAGTAGTTAGTCGATAAGTATAGTAAAACGAAAGTCTACCCTATATAATAATAGCTACCTTTAGTACTATAATAGTAGAGGATAACCCTAATAGTAATACCTATAGTAAGGTATCCTCGACCTTAGTTAAGAAGTAAGTTATATAAGTATATAAGAATATAAGAGTAAGTAATAATAAATAGGCTATAATCGATCTAGAGAGCTAGTATATACTTATCGATAAGTATAACCTAAATTAGTAATAGTTGACTATATATATAATAAGGGTTATTAAGACCCTTTACTAGTAGAAGCTAGAAGGAGGAGCTTTACTAGATAAATTCTATATAGAGTTTATAAACTAGACTAAGGATATATTTAGTAAGATTTACCTAGAGTAGAGGAAAGAACTAAAGACCTTTCTACAAGAATAAGGGATCTATATTAAGCTAAACTAAGAGTACTTTATAAAGCAACTTATAGAGCTCCTAACGAAGGAGAAATACCTTCTATAGCCCCTAAAAGAGTTGAAGAAGACTAAGCTTCTTCTTAGTATTGAAGTTAAGATCAAGAAAAAGGAACCTTCGAAGCTAGTAATACTAAACCTAGTAACTATATTATAACTTAGCTAAAGCTATCTAAATAAGCTACTTTCTACTATAGAATTTGAATAACTATTAATCCTAGCTAAAAGTATAGAGATATCTCCTTTTAACTTCTATAGATTAATAATACTACTATAGCTATATATATAGCTTGCTATTATACTAGTAGTAACCTTTGAGATCCTAAGAAGGCTAGTAATATAGTCTATATTACTACCTATAATACTATAAAACGAGCCTTAGGCTCTACTACTAATAGCGATACTAAACTTTCAAGTATAGCTTCCTCCTTAGTAGGTTAACTACTAGGCTTAGTACCTTTACTTATAATATAGTTAAGTACTCTAGCTATAGCTAAGCTATAGCTAACCTTCTCTATAATGCGAATTAGTAAGTATACTATATAATTAGTAGTAAGAAATAATACTACTAGAGGTAATATACTTATTCGACCCTTAGTATAACCTATATAAGACTCTTCCCCTTCGTCTAATACTTAATCGACTATTAGAAGTAGAAAAGATTATAGCCTTTATAAGGGTATAGAATAATAATAATAAATAGACTAGTAAACTATATAATCTCCTAGATAATAAGTTGAGAATCTTTATAACTATCTACTACTATAGTAGTATTGAACTAGACTAGTTTTATACTATACTACCTTATATTCTTACTAGCTATACTAAGATCTACTATATATATTATATAAGTAGCTTCGATGATTTTACTATAGCTTATATAAAGCTTAAGACTTATTTCGAGACTAATATAAATCATTAATAATACTATAATAATTAGATGAGTACCTTATTTAATAGCCTATAAAATAATAAGGATAATATAAATAAATACCCCTAGGAAGTTCTTTAAATAATTGTTATAGGCCTAAGCCTAGGGGCTCATGCATTAGGTAAGCAACAGACCTAGTATAAGTCTATACTAGGCCTAGTTAGATCTATATAAACTACTAGAAAGAGGTCTATTAGGGACCTCTCCTCTTCCTTCTTTATACTTTAGAATATATCCTTATTAGTACCTACTTATAGTTATATCATAGGCTAGCCCCTTATATTTCTAAAGTATCCCTAGTCTATCTTAGACCTAGTATTCTTACTTTAGTAGGGCTTATAGACCTTAGTAGAAATAGTAGAAGATAATATAGTAAACCTCTTCAGGGTACTCTATGAAGACTAAGCGATAGGTACTAATCCTATACTTGATACCCCTCTCTAGTAGAATGATACTACTCAGTAGAATCATTACTAGTAGGCTGATTCCCCTTAGTATACTTTCTTCCTATAGGTTAGCCTAAGTTAATACCCCCTATATACTCTCCTAGAGAGTATACTATAGACGTAGGGTACCTAAGACGCTAATACCCCTTAGAAGATCTTTCCTTAGGTAACCCCTATGATATACCTTATATAGAGGAAGCTACTTCCCCTAGGTTCCTTATACGATAGAAATAAAGCAACTTTCTGCTCTTAGTATATAACTATCGAATATAAACTTCATATAGATACGATCTTCATCAGGGACTAATATAACTAATAGGTTTTCCTATAGTTTGCTCTTACCCCCTTAGTTCAATAGTAGGTTACTACCTTCTATGAGGAAGAGGGCAGCTAGTACGCTTATAATACGACTGAGTTCCTAGATTATCTTAAGGCCTACTATAGCGACCCTTACTACTACTAGGACGCCCTTGCGAAGCTAGAATACTTCTATATGAAAAACTCTAATACCTTTGCTTATTTCCTCGTTAAGTTCGAATAAACCCTCGCTACTATAGGCAGCTTCTATTAGATAGACGAAATTCATATTAACTTTCTCTGCTCTATACTCTTACTATAGATTTATAAACGCGCGATTAGTACTAGGGTAGATCACGAGTCCTATAATAGAGCTTATAATAGGTACTAGGATATTATATAGGAAATCGAGGCTTAGGAACTTGAATCTTGCTCTTATAGTAGCCTCTACCTACTTATAATAGTAATAGCTCGTAACTAGGACGAAGATACCTCTATAACTAGGGTAAATACTATATAGTCTAAGCGCTCGAATAACTATAGCTACTAAGGGGGTAGTTTATCCTTGCTTCCCTATCATAATAGGGGTAGGCTAACCCCCTGACCTTAATTATCTAGTACTATTCCTCCTCCTAGAGGAGCTCATCGATATATATAGTAGGTCTCGAACTCTATTTACTCTATATATCGTAAGGTAAGTACTTATATCTACTATAGCTTATAGTAGTATTTTATTCAGGAATACCCCCTCTACCTAGCTCATATACTTACTTCGATTAAGGTACTCGAGGTAGATGAGGGGCTCTTAGATAGGGATAGCTCTTCTCCTATATCAGGAAACGAATAGCTCCTAGGATAAGCTTCCCCTAGGAGCCTCAAGGTCTATATACCTCCTTTATAATACTAGATACTGAAAAAGAGCTTTAGGCTATCTAAGGAAAAATAGATAAACCTCCCTTCCTTTTTCCTATCCTCTTTAAAAGTGAACGTTTTATCGATATATAGATCGATAGTAGTTATAAATACTATAGCGCGATTAGTAAACGCCTAATATAGAAACTTAGATTAGAGTAATTTCGCTTTCCTTATATACGAGATCTAGGGATAGTACTAGGACTCTCTAAATAACATCCTATTACCTATATAGCTTATATTAACTTAGATATAGATAGCTAGAGTTCTATAGTATTATTCTATATGATCCTAGGGCTAGTATACGATATGATCTTAAGTCTCCTATAGATGCGCTACTAGCGCGTAGTAATAGATATAGACTAAGGTTATCTTATAGTTAGGGTAGTAGGGGGATAAGTCCTTTGCGAATCCTCCCTCTAGATACTGCTCCTATAGGCTAGTACTATCGTTAGAAGCCTCTTTATAGGCCTTACTTATAGAGAAGAGTATATAGCGATATTATGCTATATATTTGCTTCTACTAGCTTATATTAGATAACTTAGATCCTAGCTCTTACTACCCCCTTAGTAGTAGTAGGAGACTCTAAGGCTAGGATTACTTTACTACTAGAGGTCTAGGATTTTATAGATCTTTTTAATAAAGATAAAGCTTCTATATTACCCCTATACTAGGGTTAGCTCGATTACTATATATAGCTTATAGTAGATAAGGAGGGTCGCTTACCTAAGCTTCCCTAGGGCCTATTATATAATATACCTTAGGACTAGTTACTTGAGCTTCAGAAGCAGGTAACTAAGCTAATAGATAAGGGGTAGGTCTAGGCTAGTACTTCGCTAGTAGCTGCCTCTATTCTCCTAGTTAGAAAGGCTAGGGGCAGCTAGAGATTCTATATCAATTACTATACGTTGAATAAGATTACGAAGTAGGATTACTACCTACTCCCCCTGATTAAGGAAACCCTATACTCCCTTTCCTTAGTATAGTAGTTTATAAAGCTTAATATCTACTCTATATTCTACTAGATCTATATAGCCCCTAGGGATAAGTACCTTACTATATTCTAGACTTAGTTTAGACTCTTTGAATAGTTAGTATATCCCTTTAGCCTCGCAAGGGCCCCTATAACCTTTCAGTGATTCATCAATAGAACTATAGGGAATATTCTAGACGACTTTATCACTATATACCTTAATAATCTCCTTATTTTCTCTTTAGGGTTATAGAGGGACTATATAAATAAGGTGTAGGAGGTCTTCTACTAGCTCTAAGAAGCTAGGCTATACTTAGACCTGAAGAAATATAAATTCGTAGTAAAAGAGACTAAGTACCTTAGGTTCATCATTGAGGCTAGTATTAGTATCTATACTAACCCTACTAAGATTATAGCTATCTGAGACTAGGAAGCCCTGATAAGGCTATAAGGCGTTTATAGCTTCCTCGGGTTTACGAATTTCTACTATGACTTCGTAAATAACTTTTCTATAGTCGTAGAGCCCCTCATTAACTTGATGAGGAAAGGGACCCTTTTTTAGTAGATAAGGGTAGAGAATAATGCTTTCGAGGCATTGAAGCTCGCGTTTATTTCTACTCCTATCTTTGCTTACTAGGATCCTGACCTACTTACGATAGTAGAGGCTAATTACTCGAAGGATACTCTTAGGGGGTATCTATCCTAGTATAATAAGAATAGTATACTATAGCCTATAGCTTACTACTTAGCCTACTTAATACTAGCCTAGTAGAACTATATAATCTATGATAAGGAGCTTTTAGCTATCATAGTATACCTCGAGGTATAGTTATCAGAGCTATATAGTATCTACGAGCTATTTATAGTCCTGACTAACTATAAGGGCTTAAAGTACTTTACTTAGCTTCGCCTCGTCTCTAAACGATAGGCGTACTAGTCAGAGACCCTCTCCCTTTTCTATTTCTACTTAAAGTATTGACTAGGGATACTTATAGCCTACTCTAACGCTCTATCTCGATAGGAGCAAGATATTAATGATACTAGGCTAGAGATATCACGGGTTTTTCAGCTATTATTTATCACTTAGCTTATTACTAGGATGCATACAGTAGAGGTTAAAGAGCCCCCTATACTTCCCCTCCTCCCCTAAGGGGAGACCCTATTCTCTAAGCTAAGTCTTCAGATATTATAGGACTAAAGGACTACTACTAATACTATATACTAGTTCTGCCTCGATATAGTATATAATAGGGACTACTCCTTTCCTAGGGCTATAGAGATATACAAATAGGTTATAGACTATTCCCTAAACGCCTAGGGTATACTATTATACTAAGGCTATCTCTAGTTACCTAAGTAGGAGCCCTTAACTATATAGATCCTTTAGTATATATATGATTCCCCTATTATAAAGTACTTAGGATAGAATAATACCTTCTATATTTTATAGTAGGACTACTATTAGGATAGGATATCCTAGGATATTCGTTGATTCATATAAAACTATAATATATATACCTAGAATACTCTATTATAGTATTATTACTAGGGCCTACTTCAGCTATTACTAATACTAGACTGCTTCTAGTCGTAGATCTTAGTAGACTTTATAATCTTTCTACTAGCTTATATACTAGATTCGCTTAATTATATAATAGTAATTACTGATCGCTTATCTAAATACGTTTAGTTAGAGGTAATAACTTCGATAGTAGCTAAGGACTATATATACTAGTTCTAAGATATCTAGTAGTACTTTTATAGTTTCCCTACTTCGATTATTAGCAACTAGGGGTCTAACTAGGTTAGAGAATTTTAGTCTACTCTATATATAGCTATAGGTATAATATAGCTATTATCAATAGCCTACTACCTATAGATAGATAGAAGTATTAAATAAGCTAATCAGGAGGTATAGTACTACCTCTATACTTATATCTCCTTTATATAGTATGATTAGGCTGATTACCTACTAGCTTATTAGCTAACCCTTAATAGCTATCCTTCAATAGTAACTAGGGTAAGTCTAAATCTTCTATTAAACGGATTCGACCTCATGCTAATCCTACGAGTCCTTAAGGATAGGCCCCCTCTATAGAGTACGAAGGGCTATACTATTACCTTCTTAGCCTACCTCTAGGAAAGAATAGACCTCGCTTAAGCAGCAATAGTATATATATAGCAATGATAGGAGGCTAATACTAACTATTAGTACTAACTAGCTGAGAAGTTCGTAAAGGGCAATGAAGTTTAGCTTTCCCTCTATAATATTAAGATAGATCAGCCTAAGAAAAAGTTAGACTAGCTATATACGAAGTATAAAGTAATTGATATACTCTCCTCTAATATAGTTATACTAGATATACTATAGAGTATATACTCTACCTTTTATATCGAGCTAGTCTAGTATATATACTCTAATCCTCTCCTATCCTAATCTAAGACTAACTCTTAGCTAGGGCTAGTACTAGTACCTTTACTATTAGATAGGACCCTTTACCCTGAGTTTTTTATAGAAGTAATCTTAGCTACTAAGAATATACTTAGGCGAGGGAAGGGTCGCTAAGTACTAGTCAAATAGACTAACTATGATATCTTAATATAGTAGCCCCTAGAGCTATACGAGGATATAGAGGCTCTTGATAAGTTCGAGGCAGAGTATAGGAGTATCTTTACCTCTGATAGACTAGTATAGGTTAGATATACTATAAGTTTACAATAGGGTCGTTATACTAGCATTAATGATACTCTTATTGATCTACCTAGCCCTAAGGGGTATACTACGCTATAAATAAAACTACCCTAGGTCGAAGAAGCTAAACTCCCTATTACGACTATAGGTTATCGTAGTCGAGGATAACTAGCTAATATAAAGCATAAGATAAAGGAAACATAGTATAAAGATACTGAAAACTATATACTCCTATAATACTACTAGGGTCGACCTACGAAGGGACCTTAGACTACCTATAATATTACTACCCTAAAGGGAAGAGCTAACTAGATATATAGCGCTATGATAGAAAATATAAGTATAAAACTAATACTAATAGACTAGACTGAAAACAATATATAACTATAGTACTACTATACTTAACCTATAAGATAAGTATAGACTACCTATAATATTATCGCCCTTGCGAGTATAAACAACTAGGTATATAGTACTATAATAGGAAGTATAAGTATAAAACTATAGTATAAGGCTAGATATATAACTATATATAAAAACTCTAATACTATAACTATAGGGATACTATAGGTATACTATAGGTATACTATAGGTCTACTACTAACCTATACTAGCCTCTCTACTCTACTTCCTCCTTATTATTAGTAGGTCTATCAGATAGACTACTATTATAGATAGACTAACTATAGTAGGGATAAGGTAGATACGAAGGGGTATTATTATTATAATAATAGGCGCTCTAAATAGTACTAGTATAACTACTAAATAGATACTCCTCGTTTAGGGGAGATACTAAGCGATAGGGATAAGATATAGGCAATATAGATATAGTACCTAGGGCTTCTAAGCGCTCTAATATCACTTGCTATACCTAGAGTATATTATTATACTGCTCGTCTCAGCGATAGTTCTCCTCCTTGATATTACTTAAATAGGCGCCTAGGGTAGTTACCTAGTCCTCGAACTAGGTATATAGCTACTAGAAGCTATAGTCGAGGCATTAGACTATACTAACTACCTCGATAGTAGCCTACTATAGGTACTCCTACTACTAAATAGTAGTAGGACTACTTAGATAGGATATAAGGGATAAGATAAAAGGGTAGTAAGATAGACCCTAGCTAAAGCACTATAAAGTACGATAATTAGTAGTAGGGGATAGAGTCGATATCTCCTCATTGATAAAGTATTCTTAGTCGTCTTCCTCCTAAGCGTATTATTAGGCTATATCGAAGGTAGTATACTAGTAGTATAGAGTCGAATTATCAGTAGGCTAGGCTAGGAGTATAGCCTTAGTAACTCGTACTAAGGTATCAGTATAATATCAGCTTATAGCTAAGAACTTAGGGGTAAAAATAAGCTTTAAGCCCTTAGGGTAGGCAGAGGTCTACTTATACTAGTCCTTAATATAGCTATTATTCTTTATCAACTTCAGTAAGTCATAGGTAGTATAGTAGAAGGTACTAGATAGGGCGAATAGGCGTACTCCCTAGTCGTAAGGGCAATAGACCTACTAATACTTTATATAGGTCTTTCTGCGACCTCGCTAGTAGTCGATATAGCTATAATTCAGTAAGTAGTTTAGGTACTATAGGTAGGGAAGCTGCAGCTCAGTAGAAAGCGCTATATCCTCGCTATCGGAATCATCGATAATAATAATACTATCGATAATATACTATCCTTTCTATATAGCGTTAGTATTATAGGCTTAGTATAGGGCTAGGTCATCTATATTAGGAATACTTACCTAGTTTACTGCTTCCTCGTAGTAGGAGCAGCTAGGTTATCCTCCTCTACTACGATAGAGGGGGTTAGTACTACTTCTACTAATAGTCGCTATACTACTACTCTTAATAGTCGCTATAGCCCTCTACTTCTTATAGGTATAAGTGATAGTAGGGGAGATATAATAATAAAGTTATTATAGGTTTATTATAAGTACGATATACTTAATAATTGAAGTATATGTGAGACCTAAGATAGGTTACTATATTATCGTTATAGATGCGAATCGATAGATATTAGGGTAGGTATATTTACGTTTATAAAGAAAGATTAGGATATCTATAGTTGCGCTACGATAAAAATAATAGCTTATATTCGCTATAATCTACGATATATATATTCAAACTATAATATAGGCGATATAGGCTTTTATATATCCCTGAGCTCGATGTTTATATTTAGGATGAGACTAGGATAGGCTTATACGTCTATTTCAATGAATAGGACCTACTATTATCCTAGGATAGGTAGCTTTATTATTATATAATAAAGCGCTATTATCATAGTACGCCTATTGAACTATTGAGGCAGAATAGGATTATCTACGAGAGGGCGTACTATTAGTATCTATCGTGTGACCCCTTTTACCCTATAGCTAAATAGGGCCCCTATTGAGCGTATAAGGCAGCTTTGATCGATACCTAGGATAGGGACTTATCTACCCTGAACTAAGCATAGTATCGCTGCTACTATAGGTATATTCTAGCTAGGCTTAGCTTCTTCCTAGCCTAGCGGAATAGGGCTAGGCTAGAAGAAGGGGGCTATATTATAGGCCTAAGCCTAGGGGCTCATATATTAGGTAAGTAATAGACTTAGTATAGGTCTATACTAGGCCTAGTTAAATCTATATAAACTACTAGAAAGAGGTCTATTAGGGACCTTTCCTCTTCCTTCTTTATACTTCAGAATATATCCTTATTAGTACCTACCTATAGTCGTATTATAGGCTAGCCCCTTATAATAATACTAGATAAGTTATAGTTATACTAGTAGGCCTTAGGACTTAAGTATATTAAAGATGAGATCCTTTAGATAATAATAATTTAGGCTTACTAGGGTATACTAGAGTTTATATATACTCTATATATACTTGCTTCCCCTTACGAGAAGCTCTTCTAAGACTTATATTCTTCCCTTGAACTCGCCCTAGAATAGAGTAGCTAAACTAGAGGCTAGTTCCTTTAAAATACCCCCTCTATATATATTAATAATACTTACTACTTTAATCACTAATATAATAATAACTAGTAATAGAATAGTAGTAGTTTTAGTAGTTTCTAAGGCTGAAGCTACTAGAATACTAGCTTCAATAGAAGATCTTAAAGCCCCTAAGGATAAGGTTTTCATAATAGCTAATAGAAGAGAAAATACTTTATATATAGAAAGGAAGGCTACTAGTTAATAAAATATATACTAGAGGAATACTAGAAGTTATAAGATTAGTACCTAACATACTATAACTATAACGACAAATAGCTTATAGAGAAGAGTTTTATAGCCTTTTTAGCTAATTATAAAAGCTATAAGGTCGCCTATAGCCTTAATAATAAGGATAAGGACTAAAATAACGAAGAAGGTAAAGCAAATATATATAAGGACGAATATAAGGTAGTAGAGTATTTGATAGATATAGTATTTATATATTTAATTACTAGTGATGAGAATAGCAAGACTAAGGATAATAAGGATACTACTATTCTAGCTTTATAGTTTACCCTTAAAGGTCGCTATTCGAAGCTAAAGTTTCAAGGCATTATACCTAATATAAGTACTATAGAGTTCTCTACTATAGGCTATAATTAATACCTTGCTTTATACTATAAAGATCCTAATATAAAGATAGATACTTCAAGGGCTAACGAAGCTATAATTAAGTTTAGTAAAGGAGTATAATTATTATTACTTAGTACTATTAAAGTTGAGTTACCTATTAGCCCTATTACTTTCTATATAGTAGAAGCCCTTATACTTTTCCTTCTATATATCTAGGATATAAACTACCTAAGTATCTTCTTTCGAAATACTATAGACGATCTAGTAAAGAATAATAGCTAAGGGAAAGAGGTAATATTCCCTATAATTAGGAAGTAGAGATACCTATAGTTCTTCGTTATAAAGGCTAAAGCTATAGGCGCCTTCTTTACTAAAAAGGAGTTATACTACTTATATTATTGATTCAGATACCTAGCTATCAAATAGCTTTCATACTTACTAACGAATATAAGCTATAATATCGATCAAATAGCCCTCAAGGTATTACGAAATTTTATTACTACTACTAGATAAAGGCTTTACCCCTCGATGATTTAAATTCATATTAAGGATAATTATAATTTTAATATAAGATTATCATCAATATAATAATATTTAGTAAGTAGGCTAGTACTTCATATAGTAGATTCCTTAATATTATT